>OX578154.1:89969844-90569844 GCA_951213105.1 Amaurobius ferox
GAAACAAATAACTTTCACAATACAATGTGGGGTCGAAAGCAACCGACGAGCAACCGGGCGCTTTTTCTGCAGTGGATGAAACGTCGCGTCAAAATGGAGAACACAGTAAATCCTCATACTATACGTTCCAGATGCCACCAGCAAAGATTCTGCGTGAATGTGTGGGCAATGATAATCCATGACCTATTAATTGGCTCGCATCTGTTACCAGACCATCTAGACGGATAGATGTACCTCACCTTCTCCAGCAGATGCTGCGGATGTACTACGTGCTGTACCAGTAAATCATCGAGTGATTATATGGCTCCAGCACGATGGAGCGCAAGCACATTACACCAGGTTTGTGCGGAACTACCTGGACATTGCCTTTCCGAATAGATGGATTGATCATAGTGATTCCGTCGCGTACCCTCCCAAATCTCCCGATCAGTCCTGCCTGGATTTTTTCCTCTGAGGACAGCTAAAAAGCGTCATTTACGAGACGCCCATCGGTCACCAGTGGACCTTGTCTCCCGAATTAGTGTCGCAGCTGCAGACGTTCGTAAAATGCTAGGAATCTTCCAAAGTGTACGCGATTCACGCCGTCGCCGCTGTGACGCCTGTCTCGCAGTTGGTTGACGTTTATTTCAGTCTTTGTTCTAAACATTTCGTCAATAAATTTCCATTATTCGTCTTCACAGTATTCGTCTTCACTTCACTCCATTTTTGACGCGACGTTTCATCCATTCCTACTATAACCCCCTACAATTCTGACCATCAGTTCATATACACCCTCTCTATATATATATTTAAATATATATATATATATATATATATAAATATATAAATATATAAATATATATATATAACTATATATATATATATATATATATATATATATATATATATACGTAACAGATCGAGTTATAAAACAAAGGAAATATATATATTATATAATACACACACACACTATATATATATATATATATATACATATATATATATATATATATATATATATATATATGTATATATATATATAATGTATATATATATATATGTATATATATATATATATATGTATATATATATACATATGTATATATATATATATATATATATATATATATATATATATATATATATATATATATATATATATATATATATATATATATATATATATATATATATATATATATATATATATATATATATATATATATATATATATATATATATTTACATTTTTATAGACTGGTTAAAACATAATTTTAATTACAATTATTACTATAATAGATATTCTATACATACACTTTATTATTTAACTTATTTATTTATACTATTATACATCATTAATTATACTATATACCTTACTTAGTTATACTAGATACCTTATTTAAAACCAAATAGCGCCATTTATAGTATGCAAACATTCACTCTTCTTGATATTCAAAGCTCATCATTGAAATGTTGGGGTGTAAGTGAGATGTTTCAAATAATGATAGCCATTTGTTTAATAAATCATGATTGCCCCCAAAATGCTGCTGGCAAGAAAGAATAAAACTTTCAAAATAATGATATTTTACCCATTAAAAAAAAACTATGGCCCCTGAAATGTAACTAGAAATATCCTCGGCAGGGCAGAACTCTTAAAAAGAGTTAAAACTCTTCGCTTAACTACAAACGAGAAGAAAACAATTCCACAAAACTATCAAGTGTGAATGATTTATGCTCCTCGTTTGCGCCTTTTTAAAGATCGTCTGGATGAAGATTTTATTCTGCTTAGAACATTCTGCAACCCAAACATTATTTTTTTTATTATTATTTCTTTTTATCTTATTTATATATTTGTTCAAGAGGTGGATATAATGTTCACAGCGTTCACTAATTTTATAAGAAGGAGCGCTTTAACGCTGGTTTTACCTCTGGTGAATTCTGTTGTTAATGGCGTTTTCTAATCATTTAAGTTCACGTTTAATAGAATATTTTAGCCCGTGCAATTCTTTTGAGATTCTAAAGCTTTTTTATTCGCAGTGATGATAAATGTTTTGAGGAGTTTTGTATAATTTACTTGGAAAATCGTCTGCATAAACATTAGATCCATATTTTTATGTTTTAGTACTAATATATTTCAGACGTTTTATTCAGAGCAGTCAAAGATACAAATTTATTTTCTCTGTCATAGTAATATATGGGAAATGTATTGGAATCGTTTCGAAACTAGCAACACGAGTTTTCGACAATATACACCTTTCAAGTAATCTAGAAAATGAATAAACAATTTTAACATGACTTCTGTGTATGTGTCTGTCTCTTCAATGTATGTACCCACAATAGCTAAAAGACTAGTTAACTAAATTTCCAAATATTTGGCCGATAAGTCAGTTATAGGTTACCCTTGTGTTGATTACTTTTAGAACAAGGAACCTACTTTTTGGTAAAATGGATCGCAAAAATCCTATCTATCTATTCTATTTAAAGAATTAATAAACCAAATTTCTCAAAAAATTGCATATACGTCGCTTGTGGAATAGATACTCTGGCGTTGATTATATTTTGGCACGATTTGGGAAAACCAGCCATTTTGAGTAATCACCCATGATCATCAGCAAAGACTACAATAAAAGACTACGAATAATCAAATGTATCACTTAAATGCGTGTTTAATATATAATTTTCGAATATATTTATAATAATTACACTTTGATTTATCTGTCTGTTTATCTATCTATCTCTGGGTAAAATATCTATCTATCTCTGGTCGCTTGGAAAAGTTTTGGTATCGAAATTGGCGGAATTTCGCCAAATTGACGATATTTTTTAAATATTGCAAAATTGATAAAATCATAGTTAAATTGGTAAAAAGGACGACTAACTGATGAAGATTCAATATCACGGAAAATTATAACAATTTACTAAAAGAATTACCTATTTCTCCACCTGCAACGCTTAGCAAAATTCTGGCGACAAATTTTGGCCGCATATTGACAACTTGGCAAACATTTTTAAATGCTGCTAAATTGACGAAAATATCGCCAAAATGATAAAATTGACGTTAATCTATGAAAATAACGACAAATAGAAGAAAATTCAATATCTTGGAAATAACATAACAAACGACTATATGAATAACCCGTTTCTTCGCTCATCCGTATGGCTTGGCGAAAATTTTGGCGAGATGTCGCAAACTTGGAGACATTTTTATATATTGCCAAATTGGTAAAAATGTCACCGAATTGATATAAATAATGCTAAATGGGCGGCAATGCTTTTCAAATTTTTAATTCCGTCATATGACGGGTATACCTTCTAGTAAAGAATAAGACTAATCCCATAAGTCTAGCAAGAATCATTTCCCGAATATTTTTTTCCTATGTATTTTAGCCACGTTGACTTTAAAATACTCCCACTCACCAAATAAAAACGAAAATTGAATTAAAAGTGCAAATTCAGTGTAATTCTCATTTTATATATTTAAATTTAATTTAATTTAATAAAGTGTGAAAGAAATAATTTATTTATATAGATTTATTTTCATATTTACGATTTTTAAAGTAATCGAAATATGAGTAGATTTTTCAAACTATTTTTTATATTTTGGCATCGAATGATTAACAAGATTCTAATTTTTGGCATTAAAATGCTGCGAAATATACATTTAATATTTACATTATATAATTTTTCTGAATTTTTGAGGAATATTTATTTGGGTTTTTGAAAATTATGAATTTTAACATGGGAGAAAGAAATTAAAAGCAATAAGGAAAAGTTATCAACCAATAATCTCTGTCTTCCGGGCGTTACAATTGAGGCCTTGTTCGTTGCTACGGGTTTCATACATTCGGGATAATAAGTTCTCGGAATTAATAATGTCAGATTTTATTTTTCTTTTTTTAACACTTTCAAAGATAGTTGTAAAGTGTTTATGACTTTGTTCATTTCGTCAGTCTGCATGTCCGTCACACTATAACTACCGTAATAATGACCATAAAAATGACTTAAAAATGACAATATGAAATTTTAGTATGGGACATATGGGAATGAAAATGCATATCACCCAATTAGTTTTGGATTTAACCCTGGTTGAGTTGAAAATTTTATGAAATATTCATATTTTCACATAAAATGTATAAAAAAAAATTCAGCAAAATATGTTAGATAGTTTTTTAAATAAAAATTGAAATTATATTTACACCTATATTATACGAAGAGATCACGTGACTCATTTCAAAATAAAATATTGCATCCATTTTTCCCCTGTGTAAAAATCGTGATGTTTAAATTTAAATTTAGTGATGCATCCGTCAAAAAACTGCTTTATTTTTGCATATTATCTGTGTATCTAAATTCTGTGCCAACACAATTATAATATTTTTTTTGTTTTATGTGATCATTGAGCTTTGATTATTCCTACAACGAAGCCTAATTTATATAGTATGCAGAAAATAAACAAATCAAACGATTGTAAGATGAGTTGTATAAGAATTCTGAATTTTATTCACGCGAAATTATTTAGCTCTGGAATCTGGAATATGAGTGATATGAACGAAATACTCAAGGATTTTTCATAGAAAAGTAGGCGATTTATAGCATCGACTCTTTTGGCGATGTTTTATGCTTCCAAGTGTAATACATTATTGTAGCACTGTGATAATTTAAAACATATCATTGCTAAATATATCGCATTTTAGAGATGTTTAAATGAAATTTCATTTCAGTTGGAAAGTGCTTCGTAATCAATGCTTTCTGCATGATTGAACTTTCTTGCTTATCCTACACGAGTTTCCAAAAATCGAAAACCGAACGCTTCGAAAACCAAAAGTATTGTATGGTTTTCGAGAATTCGCTATATGTTCTGCTGAAATTTTTATTGTAGGATTGCAATTTAAATACCCAGTAACACCGCGTACATTTCCTTGTTAGATATCAAATTAAATATTTTAAATAATGATAACCATTGAACATTTGTTTTTTAAACCATGATTGCCCAAAAGATGTTGCTGGCAAGAAATAATATAAAGCTTTCAAAATAATGATATTTTTCCCATTTAAAAAAATACAGCCGCTGAAATGTATCTCAAAATGTCGTCAACAGTGCTGAACTTGAAAAAAAATTAAAACTCTGCACGTTACTGCAAATGAAAATAAAACAATTTCAGAAAACTATCAAGTGTGAATGATTTATGCTACGTGTTCGTTTTTTTAAGTATTGTCCCGTGAAGATTTCATTCCGTTTTGAACATTTTAGAACCTAAACATTTTTTACTACTTATTTTTGTCTTATTTATGTATTTGTATTTGTTCATAGGAAGAAGAATGTGGTTTTGGGAGACCCGAGTGTTTGTGCTTACAGCTTCCAGAGCATCAAGCAATCAGAACATTAAGCAATCTGTGATTGAACTATCGCTGTAACTCTCTATCTGTAGTGATTATGACTCCAGAAACAGGAGTGTGTTCTCGATTTACAGGGATGGATAGAAAATTGGTATTAATGTGGATTGTGTCTATGTTGCGTATGTGAACAACAACATTATTGATAGTAAGTTTTATAAATTTAATGATGGAATCATCGTCTGCGTTGCAGAACTTTATGCGATTTTTCAAGCACTTCGATATACATATCGTGGAAATATATTTTGGCTATGTTCAAGTAATTTCCCATCAGCTTTTCAAAATATTTTTATTGTGATTTTATTGGGAAAATTTTCTCGTTTGGATAGAGGAACTCATTTTCAATTACGATGTATAGATCCAAAAACATTGGATTAAAGCCCATGTAGGTCTGATAAGAAACGAAATTGCAGATGCCAAAACCAGCATGATACGACATAAGACATAGTCACTACAGATATAGTGTCACAGTCATTGTGTGAGTACTACAGTATGCCTATTAAAAAAAAATTCAAATTGGAAATATCTGCTCAAAAATCGTACTTTCTGAATGCCAAAAACGATGGGATAACACCACCCGAAGTAGGAAGCGCTATAATTATATTCCTGAGTTCAACTTCAGGGGGTGCCTAGGAAATTTCTATATAAATCAAGTGCACTCATGGTGGTTTTAAAATTTATCAGTTTTTAAATCATGATTTGCTGCATAACACGTTCTCTTTGTATTTCGCAAATATTGTAAATATTGTTGATAAAAATATTGTTGGAAAAATTGATGGTTGATTTTACTTTAATTTGGCATGGTGGTATTTTGCCTATTATATCATTGGCTTGTTAAGCTTATCTATTTGTTCTCTGTTATGCATTTTGTACTGGTTATCTGTTGTGCTCGCCCAGATTATTGTGTTGCTTATGACCAATGTTGTTATCCAACGATCAGTTCTGCCTGTCGTCATTACATATAATAAACGTGCAAAAAAAAAGATTCTCGGCTGCAAAGTACAATTTTCAATGCCTGATATATTATTGTTATATAATCATGTTGATAAATATTTCTATAAAAATATAAAAATCTCACAAAAAAACATTTATTCGTGATAAGATACTCCCCATAAAGTACAAAATTTAAAAAAAAAGCAACTCAGTTCATACAAGTCAGTTCTTAGTCGTTGCCAAAGTTTTTAATTGATTACGATTAAAAATGGCTATTTGTGATCTAAAGGAGGGATGGGATCTTTCAGCTGGCTACATTTGGCTTCAAAGCACAGCTAAGGTTTTGTCAGGATTTGGTACAAATTATTTTGAGATTTCATAAAATTGTTTGGAGGATGTTTTTACTTGGTGGGAAACTCTTTCATATTTCCAGCAATACATATGGTAATGTATAGAGAGAGTATTGGAATTGCGTCGAAAATCGCAACTAGAGTTTTCAATGGATCTACACGTCTTGGGACATCTGGAACACGAAAAATATATGTTTAGCGTGACGTCTGCGTGTGTGTTTGTGTTTGTGTGTGTATATGTTTGTGAGCGTTTGTGTATGTGTTTATGTGTGTGTTTGTGTGTGTGTATGTGTTTGTGTGTGTGCCTGTGTTTGTGTGTGTTTGTGTATGTGTTTGTGTGCATGTTTGTGTGTGTGTTTGTGTGTGTGTGTGCGTGCGTGTATGTGTGTATGTGCGTGTGAGTATAAGCTTGCGGGTGTGTATGTGTGTGTTTGCGTGTGAGTATGTGCGTGCGTGCGTGTGCGTCCGTGTGTGTGTGTGCTTGTATATGTGCGTATGTATTCCTGTGTGTCAGTGTGTATGTCTGTCTGTGTAATGTAATTGTCCACTCTAACTCAAAAACTAATGAACCAAATTTCATAAAATTTTACAGTTAAGTCCCTTGTATGTAACCCTGGTGTTGAGTAGCTTTTGGTACGATTCGAAATAAAAGAACCCACCTTTTTTTGCGAAATGGCCAGCAGAAATATCAAGTATCCACTCTAGTCTAAAGACCAATCGAACAAATTTCACAAAATTTGGTGGATATGTCACTTGTAAGATACCCTGGTGCTGATAAGATTTTGGTACGATTTGGAAAAGAAGAACCTGCCTTTTTTTAAGAAATGGTCTGTAAAAATCGTCAAAATCTTAAAGAATACGTTATGCTCAAATATATCAATTAAATTCTTGTTTTATGCGTCATTTTTGACGAGAAAAATAATAATTCCAACCACATTCTCGAGGTTTAACATGTTCTCAAGGTATTTTAGTTTTTTCGCATTTTTTCTCCGCCTTTGAAAAAATGTCCAATTACCAAAAAAAAAAAAAAAAGATTGAATTAAAGGTACAAATTCGGTATTATTTAGTTCAATTTAACTCAATTTAATGAATTATAAAAGGAATAAAGAGAAAATGAATTTGAGTCAGTAGAAAAGTTATGTGCTGCTCACATCATATTGTTTCAGGAGTATAATACTATATTTGTACTCTTTTTGAGGATTGAACTCAGTTAATACACTCTCTCATACGTGTACGCTCTGATATATTAAATCCCTGATTCATACCTTTCTCAAATAAAATAAATTCATTCAGTAATTAAGGGATTTAAATACTTGTTCTTAAACATTTTATAACAGCAGTCAATTCTATGCATAACGATTACGCTAAAGATACTTCCCATGAAGGGAAAAAAATAAAATTTTTACTCAAATGATATTTTACATACGAAAGAAAAGAATCTGACCGTTAAAATATGTCATGGTATGTCATCAGCAGTTCTAAACTCTTAAATATCGTAAAACATTTTATTTAACTACAGATGAAGGAAGCAATTTAGCAAAACTATCAAGTGTGAACGACTTTCTCATGAATAAAATAAATTAATTAAATAATTAAAAGAATTAAATGATTTTTCTTAAGCACTTTATAATAGCAGTCATTTCTATTCATAAAGATTACGCTAAAGTTACATTCGCGGAAAAGGAAAAAAAAAATTAAAACTTCTACACAAATGATCTTTTATATATGGAAATAAAGAAACTGGCCTTTAAAATATGTCATGGTATGTCATCAGCAGTTCTAAACTCTTAAATATCGTAAAAACATTTTATTTAACTACAGATGAAGAAAACAATTCAGCAAAACTATCAAGTGTGAATGATTTATGCTTTCCGTTTGGGTATTTTTAAGGATCATATGACATTTTTATTCCTTTTAGAACAATCTGGAAATCCAAACAGTGTTATTTTTGTTGTTGTTTCACTGTGTTTAATCTTATTTATTTATTCAAAGGCGGACGGAATGTTTACAACGTTTACTAATTTTATAAATGCTCTCAACGGATTTTTTCATTAGTGAATTTTGTTCATGGTGTTTCTAGTAAGTTCAGTTGATATACATACACACATTTTTGCTCTAAATTTTGTTTCATACGATTCTAAAGAACTTTTTGTGGCAAGATGAATGTATTATAAAAAATTACATGTGCAAAAACAATATTATTTTTATTACATTTCATGTTTACTCCCATTAAAAATCCTAATACAAAACAATTGTAGATGTATTGTTAATTTCATATATCTAATTCATATTCTTCATATTCTATTTCATATATCTAATATTATAATAAAAGTCTTCTTGGTCTGTCTGCCTGTTTGTTTGTCCGTATGTCGGTTTTGAAGCGGAAAGTATAAGCGACCCATACATACAAAATTGTGTACAGTGATATTTCATGCACTCTCACAAGAAAACTTGATGAGTGTTTTCGATTATTTGAATTAGTTGTTTAAACCTTGTATTTTATTTTTTAATCTAAATATATTTATTTTATACCTCTCCTTTTTTTTCAAAAATCTGCTGTAAGTTCGGATGGAATTTAAACCAGAGGCTTGCATATTAAATCCGGGTATTTGTTCCAGTTAATAATATATTCCCGAATTTGACGGAACAACATATTTTAAAATGTTCTCAATTAGTTACAAACACTTTTAAAATGATGTCTATTTCTGCGCGTCTATCCAATTCTTTGGGAACGTGTCTCTCGCTGTGAACTAGATACTATGGTATTCTGAAATTAAGAAGTTGAAATCTACAAAATTTAAAACCTACTTAAGGGCACTTAGAAAACACTAGATAGGATTAACAAAAATGTGATAAATGAAAATATGTTTTTAATAAGATGGTGTATTATAGATTTATTGATTCTTGTAATTTTATAGATTGCATACTGCACTGGCAGTGGTTTAAATTTAAAATAATAACATACGTTTTTATTAAATGGCTTTTTAAAATAATAACATACTTAAAAAGCCAGAACAAACGTGTTTCTTAATCAAGCTTCAACAACATTTAGGAAACACAACTGATGCTGCTTCTATTCATTAATACTAAGTAAAACCCTATATAATAATATTTAAAACAATACTTCCTTTCCAAAATATTTATTCGGGTACATCTACGTGGTACACGGAATTACAACACCAATTTAAGGTATCCCCTCCAAGCAAACAATGAATGTGTCACAAATAAGCATTCAAATAATAACATACTAACAAAGTCACAGCCAACTTACTCCTCAGCCAAACTTCGGCAATTTTTTTTAAATACAAATAACGTTGCTTCTATTCATTAATACAAATTAAAACCCATTATAATAATATTTCAAACAAAACTTCATTCTCACAAAATTTATTCGGAAACATATAATCGGTGAATGAAATTAAAAATACTTATTTAAAGCATTCTAAGTATTCTCTCATCAAGCAAACAATGCATGTTTCAGAAATAAGAATTTAAATATTTAGCAGAAAGAATTACTTAGCTCGGGTCCTAAAATAAGTGTCCGCTACTTAAATACAACAAATGCTGTGAATGGAATGTTTCTTCCTATCATCTCTTGTATTCTGCAGGGCATCCTGGACTAGCATTAAAGTTTAAGCGTCCCAGACATCATAAAAATGGTCTGGAAATACTCAGAAGCGCACATACTGGTCATATGACTCTTCACAGTAAAGTCAAGTGTTTTTCAACTTGTCTTTGCTCTACTTCTCTTTCTACACCCAGTCATATCACTGATTGTTTGGGTCTCTCTGCGACAGCGCTCAGATGAATAAAAACTAGTTGCTGAGCGAATCCTTCAGAATCGTCTTATGGACTTGGTCTATGCTATTCCCAGACCATGCGGTTCAGAATCACCAACATAACAACATATCTGGCCACTTAGACGCTGCTGATATCCCAGGATGAGTCGGGTGGCCTGGGTTTTCAACACAACATATGCAGTTAACACCAATTATTTTCCAATTCGCCAATTTGGAACTGAAGTCATTTCCTCTTTTAATTTGAATCTAACATCTTTAGATTCAACGTATGTGTAATCGCACGCAGCTATTTACCACACAAGTTTATAAATTTCCACTTCTCCCACAGCAAACACCAAGCCCACTGCATAGAAATCGTTGAAACGGTGAAAGGGAGATCTTTGTCCTTCGTTTGGAAAATCTATATTTATATGGTTTTGGTTAGAAATTAACAGAAAATCATAAACAGAATAATTAAACTCTTTTTTTTTTGTTAAAATGCAAAGATATGCATCAATGTTTTTACTAAGCGATCGTTTACTGACATATTTGTATATATTCAACTCTAAGTGGTAGATAGACATCGTCTTACATACAATTCCGTTCCAGTAAGCTCAAAGGTAGAGCTTCGAATGGTCAGTTCAAAGATCCACGGTTCGATTCGCGGTTGGAGCAGACGTTTTTATCCAGTTCCTAATGATACGACATTTTGAAAGGTGTTTATTTCCTTCCATAATGCACTCACAGTGTCGCTTCATAATAATTACACAAATATTTCTGCTAATACGAGTCCTAATTCACCACTAAGCGGATCTGTCATCATTTATATTCAATAGGACATGTTCACTTTACAGTAGATAGACTTTAACATCTATACTCATTAACTTTTCCGTACAAAGTTATTGTTGTGATTAATGGCATTCCAGGTAAAGCATAAATACAAATTATATTTGTATTATATCAAATAATAACATTTTAAATGCTGGTCAATATCATATCCCCAGTGATGAACAATTAAAAATAGTTAAAACTTTATGTTTAACAACAGATTAACAAAACTATGTGGACGTGTGAGTGATCTATATTTCCCATAATTACAAGAATCGTTTGCGGTAAGTTTTTATACTTTTTCGAAAAATGTTTAATTTTAGAACTTTAACATTTATAGTAACTAAATAAATAAAATGATTAAAGTCTATTTGTGCTTAACAAAATAATATTAGTTTGTTCCATTCATGCCATTATTCTAAAGATGCTCCTGACAAGGAACAATACAACTTATAGATAAATGATCTTTTCCTATGAAGAAAAATATTGCTATTGCTAAATTGTATCTTGTTATGTCATCACCACACTCTAAAAAAGAGTTAATAGGTCTGATGGAAAAGCTTCACTACAGAAGAAAACAATTTAACAGAACTATCTATTGTGAATGATTTATACTTCCCCTTTTCGTCTTTTTAAGAATCGTCTGCGTGAAGTTTTTATTCTTCTTAGAACATTCAATATACCTAACCAGAAATTGTTATTATTTCACAGAGTTTTATTTTATTTATTTATTCTCAGGTAGGTGAATTCTGTTAATAACGTTTTTAATGGTTAATGACGTTTTCAATGGCTTAATTTTACATTTGCATCAGTACTCTATCTCCGTTTAACAATTAAAATGCTTATGTTTCTAAAGCTATTTTTAATAGCAACAAGAAAGATCAATCATGCATAAAGCATTGATTATTAAACACTTTCCAACTGCAATGGAATTTCATTTAAACATCTCCAAAATGCGATGCATTCAGCGGTAATATTTTTAAAACTATCACAATACTACAATAATATATTATATATGAAAATTTAAAACTTCATCGAAAAAATGAACTTCATTCAAATGACGTCATCGAAATATAAATTGTCTGGCTCTCTATGTAAAAGTAGAAAATACTTCATGAATAACTTTCAATTCTTTTATCACAGTACTATAATAATTTATTTTACTTAAAAACTTAAAACCATGGAGGTGAAAGTAATTTAACTCTATGCTTAAAACTTTATCGAAAAAGTCTTCTATAAAATAGTCTGCTTCTCTATATAAAATCAATGAATGTTCCATTCATATCAGCTATATTCCAGACTCCAGAGCTAAATAATTTTACGTTAAAGAAATTCAGCAATTCTTATACAACTCATCCTACATTTTGATATTGTTTACATTCTTCATAAGTAAAAATTAGGCTTCGTTGTAGAAATAATCAAAATTGGATGGTCATTTAAACTCAAATATATATTGTAATTGAGTCGTTTTAGAATATAGATGCACAGTAATTAAGCAAAAATAAAGCGGTTTTAGGATGGATACAACACTAACTATAAATTAAAAATAAAGTTAAATATCGCAACTTTGGCAAAAGATGGATGACATATCTTATTTACAAGGGGGTCACGTGATCTCTTCATATAATTTGGGAATACTTATTATTTTTATTTTTATTTAAAAAACTACTGAACATATTTTGCTGAATTTTTTTTTTCATATTTCTTAGGATGAAATAATTTGAATATGTCTTAAAACTTTCAAAGCAATTTGTGAATTTTAAATTCTCTTAAAAAAATTTCTCTGAAAAATTGTGTTCTATTGCGCACAATGTATTTCATTCTTTTAACCCGGGTTCTGTCCAAAGCAAATTGAGTGATATTATTAATTTATATTCTTATATGTCCCACAGACCGCCTGTACAACATACTAAAATTTCATTTTGATAAAGTCATGTTTACGGCAGTTATCGTGCGAACGGACAGACAGACAGACAGACAGAATGAACAAATTTATAAACACTTTTCAACTATGTTGAAAAGTGTTAAAAATAGATATTTGATGGTGTTAAATATGTATATTTTTATACAAATTTTGAGGAAATGTTTTGGAATTTCTCTCTCTCTCTCTCTCTCTCTCTCTCGCTCTCTCTCTCTCTCTCTCTCACACACACACACACACACACACACATATATATATATATATATATATATATATATATATTGCTTGCATATTAGAACATTCTACTTATTCTATTTAACACATTCTTATATTTAAAAAGTATAAGCCAGGAAATTGATTAAAATAACATTTAAAGTGAATATAAATCTGAAACTTTTAAATACACCCTTAATTTAATGTATTCATATGCTCCGCTCTTTTATTAAAAAAAATCAGCACATGACATATTCCAATTTGTGTTTATAAAAGATTACAAGTTCAACTTGACTATCTCCCGACACCTTTTCTTTTCACCCATCTCAAAATTTAGAAATTTCTGAACAAATATTGCAATATACCAGCGGAAGATTCCATGTATTCTTTAATCGCCTTTAAACTTTTTTTTGTGAACATGTTAATCCGCGAAATAAACTGCGAATCTGCATCACAAAGAATTTCTACTCGTCATGGAAATAAAATGCAGCTTATGTTAGAATTTCCTCGTTGTTTACAAGACTAAAGAAATAAATTTAAACTTAAAGTTTTATTTGTTTTTTACGCATATAATAATGGGTAAATACCTTTACGATACTTAAGGAATTATTATGTGCATTTTCTTGAGCATAACCTTTCAAAACTTCGAATTTCAACAGTATTAACATTTCAGATTCAAAATGAACTTTTATTGGAATAAATAAATATTTGGCTAAATGAAATAAATGCTAAATAAATATTTGAATAAATAAAATAAATTAGATCAAAGGAATTTTAAGCGAATAGATATCCTAGTATACATTTTTAATGAGCTTATGCGATGCTTTCGGGATATGTTTTATGGCATTGCTACAGCAGTTTATTTTTTTTTTTACTCAGTTTGAAAGGTCGTTGAGAATTCTAGTTAGTGTTAAATAAATAACTTTATTTGCTAGTTCCAGCTTAAAATACCATATTTATACTAAGAATTTTTCTGCAAGATATATTAATGTAATTTGGATTTTGTTCTCAACTTCTGCTTTAAATTTTAATGGAAACATGGGTATGTAGAATGAAAATATAAACTGATAATCGGCATTTTTATCTTTGACTTTACGTACAGAGTTATTAAAACTCTGTAAGCAGTTCTTGACTGTCAGTAACTTCAAATGTATTATTTTTCTTAATTTTGACTATTTATAAACATTAATTTGAGATTTATTGTAAAACTATTCATGGAAAGTGTATATTTTTATTAATTACACCAAACTTACAGTTTTAACATATTACTTTTCATATGGTTTCATAGCATATTTTGAAATTCTCTAGCTAGTCAAAATTTAAAAGAAAAACTGAAATATCTAGTGTGTGCGCGATTTGTGTTGCAGTAATGAGAATGATAGTACTAGTTTTTCCATTACAACTTACGTGTAAAACAAGCGTTTTATTTGGACATTCAATCATATTTAGACTTTTATTTGATTTTGTTTATTTTCGCACTATTTTGAAGGAAATGCATCCGTTTTCTAACCATACCAAAATATCATTCACACCAGAGAAACATATGAGAGACTTAAATACCAAATTCATTGTCTAATTTCTCGTCTGGAGAAGATACAAATAGTGATGGCCACAATTGGCGATATGTCTCTCAAAAAAAATTACGTCTGGCTGAAACTGGCTAATTGGCTGAAACGCGGAAGATGAACACAAAATTTCGACATTTCATTCAATAATTGTCTAACACATGTATAATGCGTTAGACAATTACACATTATGGCAAAAAATATTTATATTTTTTAAGGAAATGTCATATCTGTTAGATCAGGAACTATCTGAAGAGGTATATATTTAAAACAATGGCAAATATACATTATAACAAGTTTATTTTGAAGTTTAGTTAAAGATATTTTTACATTATATTTTATTGTTGACGATTTGTAATTTTTTCTTACATACTAGTTCGTTATTTCTTATCTAGATTGCCCTTTAATAGTTTTTTCGAAAAATACAAGCTTTTAAACTGAATATTTGAAGTAAATATTAAATTTTTATTTTTAATTTATCCACGTTTTAAATTAATTTTCATGATATTATCTCTTCAAAATATACTTAACTAAAGAAACATAACAAGAGTGTGATTTAAATCTAATCTGTTATAAGTCGAAAGTGCGATGTAGGATTGTATTTATCAGAAGGGCATATATGAAATATAACTTTAATCACAAAAACACAACTGTGCTACATTCTACCGCGCTTACTACATAGCCATCAGAAATAAGAATGAACTAAACATGTTCTGGTCTTTCTTATATGTGCCTGCGCAAAGGAGTTGCGTATGCGTCGTATGTAAATTTTAGAGTCTCTGTCATGTTTAAGAAAGTACTTCGTCAATTTATTTAGAGAAGTGCCGCCAAATACACTCACTTCCAGAAGTTAAGCACACAATGCAAATTTTAATTTTTCGAGAGTGTATTTGAATTTCAGTGGCTGAAAATCGCTGCGTATGTAGATGGCAGTATGCAAATATGGTATGTTACAGCCAATCACTATTGACTGTTTGGATATATGCCAATTAGGCAGTCGTTGAAGACACCAGCATTCCGAAGGGTTTGAGGAGGTGTGTTTAAATGCTTTTACGAAGTGCTTATAACTCTTGCAAGATTATTTTTGATGATATTCGTGTTTTTATGGCTGAAAGAAGACGAATAACAGATGGTGAGCGCTGTCGTGCTGTCAGACGCATTGAAGCAGGACAGTCAATCAGACATGTCGCCATTGTCCTTGGCGTTGATCATTCGCTAATTTCTTGATTATGGAAACAATTTCAACCAAGTCAAATAGTTGTCCGGAGACCTGTGTCCGGTCGTACAAAGGTTATCACCTCCTCTGAATATCGGTATATTGCTATAGCAGCCAAGTGGAATCGACGAGCGACCTCCACAGCTGTTGCATCCATGGTTGCAGAGGCACTTGGTAAGACAATATCTGCCATTACTGTGCGTCAAACGTTACACGTGAAGGGACTGTAAGACTGAGTACCACGTTTTTGTGTTCCACTAACCATCCAAGCCAGAAGGGCAAGATTCAAGTGGTGTCGTCAACATGTCAATTGGACTGTCTCATATTGGTACAACGTCCTGTTCGCGAACAAGTCTAAATTTGCCCTGAAATCAGACAATAAGCATGTAAGCGTCTGGAGAGAACGAGGCACAGGCATTCAGGCCAAGAACATCATCGAACATCACGCATTCTGAGGTGGCAGCGTCATGGTGTGAGCTGGAATTTCAATGGGATATCGCACAGAGCTGCACATTTTTAAAAGCGACTACGCGGAATCGGAATAAAGTCCTAGACCCTATTGTGAGACTCTATGCTGCAGAAGTTGGTTCTGATTTCCTCCTTATGGGCTATAATGCACCATCGAGTTAACATCGTTGACGAATACCTTTAAAGGGAGAGCTTTTTTCATATGGAGTGGCCGGCGTTTTCCCCGACCTTAATCCCATTGAAAACCTTTGGGATGCCTTCAGGAGTGCTGTCTCTGCACGTTTATCTCCTCCAGCTAGTCTCAGACAGTTGGAAACTGTCCTATTGGAGGAATGGCCATCGCTCGCATCTGCGCTGGTTGATTACCTCATTGAAAACATGGAAAATCGTTGTAAAGTTTACTTGAAGGTCCGGGATGGTTACATACCATATTAATGAAAGTTTTGTTTGGTTTGTTTGTCTTTAAACATCATTTTGTTAATGACCCAAATGTGACGTCATCATATAACTTGCGAAAATTTAATATTTTTTTTTTATCTTTGTACATAATTCTTGTTTTCTTTAATGCATAAACACATTTTCTACCTTCATGTACAATTTTGAGTTAATTAAAGCTATACTTTTTCATTTTTGTGGATTTTACTCTCCGTGTTTAACTTTTGGGAGCCAGTGTACCAAAATTCATTTATAACTAGCTTGTGATTTATTTCTTTTTTTGCAAATTTCGCAACAAAAATTTGGAAATATCTGTGATTCCATATGTATAGCATGTTACCCTTCATTTTAAGATCTGACAAGAATTTTCAATTGGTATCAAGTTTAACACTGTACCTCCTAATGGGATCGGGGAGAGGTGTGTGTGTGTGTGGGGGGGGGGGGGTAACTTACCTACGATGAGGCAAACTGCGTCATGATCACAAAAAATGTATTTAGGCTATTTTTCACTATATTGATTAAAACATTTTAGTTTTGTGATCATTGAACCAAACATAATCCTCTATCTGCGCAATTGTATTAAATTTTGAAGTTTGCTGCAGTGTTAAAGATAATAAAATTTCGAATAAATTTCAAAGTTTTCGCTCGAACTTAGAAAATATCTATCTAGTTCTAGATATTTTTATAGCATAGCTGTAACCTACTACGTATCTGCTCATCAACAATGGAATAAAACATAAAATTAAAAAAGTCTTGTACAAACAAACTACACAGCTACGAAAGATTAAATGCATTCTTAAATCGTATGTTTGGATGTTTGTTTCGCTTTTCATTAAATCAATGTACAATCGAAAATTTTTGTGTAAACAATACTTTTTCTATATATTCTATATGTATAAGAAAATAAATAATTGAAGCAAATATTAATTTTAATTCAATTTCTCCATACTTCAAATTAATTCGCATGTTCTGCTCTCATCAAAATATACTTCATTCTTTGAACCAAAACATTTATACACTGCATGCAGGATTCAAAGTTGAGATTAAAAGAAAATTAGACGCTCAATAATATTTAAATTATAAAACATTTCATGCTTTCTATTGGAAGCTTCACCTACAACATATCTGCTTTGCAGACCGTGGAATAAAACAAAAGACCCTCTGTTTGGATTTTTGTCTCGCCTTCCAGTTAATCAATGTAATGAACAACGAATCTGCATCACAAAGAATATCTTTTAGTGTTCGAAATTTAAGTACCACTTGTACGGGAGATTTCGCATTGTTTGCAAGATAAAAAGAAATATAAAAACTTACTTTTGTTTACTTCACAAAGCATGTGCAAATACCTTTCTGATGTTCGTGGAATTATTATATACAATTTAACAGACATTCGTGAACAATTCAGATTGGAGTATTTTCTATGTTTTCAGATAAACAGATTTTTCGTATTGTGAATAAATTAAAAAATGAAGTATGAAAATCTAGGTACCAAGTAGATTTAGTTGAACAAATATTCCATTACTAAAATAATTGTTTGAGCTTTTATGATAATACAGCATTATTCTTTTATATAGTACTTAGAACGAATTTCCCGACGTTGGCTGGGTTCTAAAGTAAGCGTACACTACGCTTATTTAGAAATAATTAAATAAGCACTTGCTGCTAAAATAATGCATTTTAACACAATTTAAAATGTTTTCAATCCGAAAATTGCACGAATAAAATGGCACATACTCTCCGTAGGAACCAAAAATATTCTGATGTGGACAGCACATGACTTTCTCTGCAGACCCAAACTCATTTTCTCTTTATTCCTTTAATCATTTATTAAATTGAGTTTAATTGCATGAAATAACACTGCATTTGAACTTTTAATTCAATTTTTGCTTTCGTTTGGTAACTGGACATTTTTTTCAAAGGCGACGTGGTATAAATGCGAAAAATCTCAAATATCTTGAGAACGGTGAGTCCTAGCGTTGTCATATTATTTGTCTTCGTTAAAAATTAAGCATAAAACAAGAATTTAATTGATACATTTGAACATTTGTAGTCATTTATTTTAGATTTTGGCGATTTTTATGGGCCATTTTGTAAAAAAAGCAGGTTTCTCGTTTCCGGATCATATCAAAATCTAATCAGCACAAGGATATTCCACGCGTGGCTTATCTACCAAATTTTGTTAAATTTGGTCAAATGGTTTTTTAGCTAGAGCAGATGCAAGAGCTTTTTTGCAGATCATTTCGCAAAAAAGGCGGGATGTTTTATACCGAATCTTTCCCAAAACTAAACAGCACCAGGGCCCCACACAAGTTATTTACCTACCAAATGTTATGATATTTGGTCCATTAATTTTTGAGTTAGAGTGGATACATACATTGCACAGACAGACACACACAGACGTCCCACAAGAAATAGATGTTTCGTATTCCAGAGGTCTAAAAACGTGTAGATCCGACGAAAACTCGAGTTGTGATTTTCGGTAAGTTTCCAATACTTTCCCCATGTATTGCAGTAAAAGTAAAACATGAGAATCACAATTGGCCGTATATTTGACCGCTCATGAAATAGGCGATTCTGCTGAAATTTACGTGATGAATAAATATGAAGATTCACTACTGCTGTAACCATTCTTACGATTCATCGCCAATTGCAAGATTCTGGCTTGTTCCGGTGTCAGTAGTATCAGTAGTAGTTCCGGTGTCAGTAGTATCAGTAGTAGTTCCGGTGTCATTAGTAATTTTAAACATGCCACTCTCATTTACGAACATTGAAATGCTTGACCTAAACTTAAACTTTAAGTGAAAGATCCGCTTTTCTGCCGTGATCCGTCTGAAACCCCCGGTTTCGCGACCGAGACGCTTACCAATGATCTTGCCACCGTGCTTCAAATGAAATTTGACCCACATTTTTCTTCACACGTTTTACTGAATTTTTAGCGGTTACAAAGGAAATTTGAGGCTATACATTAAACAGAAAACTAATTTGGAATTTTAAAAAATAAGACCGCGGAGCACCTATTTTGCTCCTGAAGTACCTGTGTACCAAATTTCTTGGCCGTACGATGCTTAAATTTTCCTCTAGAGACTGAACAGACAGACATACCGAAGCACATATTCCTTTATTAAGAAGGATGATCATTAGTAAGTTTCTCATTTAGTTCGGAGTTTGCTTGAGTCTTATATTAATGTTGAATAAATATTTGTATTTACAAGTATATCTATGTGGTTTAAAATTCCAAGCATGTAGAAGGAATTTCTGAAAAATAACGCTGTGAAAACTTTACTGACCTAGCTGAGCTACTGATCTTTGTTTTAGGCAGCCTACATTCTCAATATTAATCTACGGGGATAGAATTTCATTAATTTATTGTTGAAGTGGCCTCTGCATTCTCCTCATTATAATGTCAAATTTGCGTGCAATTTTATAATCTAACCAACCATATTCTGCTATTTTTATCTCAAGTTAGTAGCCTCCGTTATATTTCTACAATCTTTTATTAACACTTTACAACAAAGTTGAAAAGAGATTTTATTAACACTTTACAACAAAGTTGAAAAGTGTTTATGACATTGTTCATTCTGTCGGTATGTCTGTCCGTTAGCACAATAACTGCCGTAAAAGTAATCAAAATGAAATTTTAGTTAGTTGTTCAGACGGTCTGTGGGACCTATGGGAATGTAAATGAATAATATCACCCAATTTAGTTTTGGATTGAACCCGGGTTGAAAACATGAAATACATTGAACCCTATGAGACCTAATTTTTAAACATTTTTAAGCGGATTTAAAATTCACAAATTGCTTCGAAAATTTTAGGTAATATTCAAATTATCCCATAAAATATATAAAAAAAAATTCAGCAAAATATATTCAGTAGTTTTTAAAATAAAAATTAAAATAATTATTACACCTCTTATATGAAGCGATCACGTGACCATTTGATGAAGAGATCATGTGACCCACTTCAAAATGAAATATGGAATCCATCTTGTCTCAAAATCGTAATTTTTATTTATTTTTTTTAATTCCTATTGAGAGTTGTATCCGTTCAAAAACCACTTTATTTTTGCTTAAATTCTGTGCATCTACATACTGAAACAACGCAATTGCAATATATTTGAGCTTAAATGATCATCCAAATTTGATTATTTCTACAACGAAGCCTATTTTTCACTTATGTAAAATGTAAACAGAAAAATATATGGAATGAGAAGTATAAGAATTACCCCATTTCTTTAACGCAAAATTATTTAGCTCATGGAGTCTGCATAGCTGATATGAATGAAATATTCGTTGATTTTACAAAGAGAAGGACGATGTTTTCGATGAATTTTAATCGTAGAGTTTAATTACTTGTAACTCCATGGTCTTAAGTTTTTAAATAAAATGAATTATATAATAATAAAATAAATTATATATTTTTAAATAAAATAAATTATAGTATTGTGATGAATGAAATGAATGGGAAAATGTTTATGAAAGAAATGCTGCTTTTATAGAGAGAGTCAGGCGCGTTATATTTCGATGCCGTCATTTGAATAAATTTCAGTTGTTTTTGATGAAGTTTACAAATGTAATAAATTATTGTAGTATTATGATAATGTTAAAAACGTTACCGAGGAGCCAGGCGATTTATATTTAATTGACGTCATTTGAATGAAGTTCATTTTTTTCGATAAACTTTTAAGCTTTCAAATATAATATATTAATGTAGAGTTGTGATAATTTTTAAAATATTACCGAGGAATGTATCGCATTTTAGAGATGTTTAAATGAAATTGCATTGAAGTTGGAAAGTGTTTCATAATCAATGCTTTATGCATGATTGATCTTCCTTGTTTAATTTTAAACGGAGTATATATGTATATTTGTCGCACTTTTAATCTATGAGTCCCTATCTAAGCAGCTTCCACTAATCGTCGCTGCAAAAATAGTCATGTCGGAATAATATCGGAACAATATCGCCAACAACTCCAATATCGGAACAATGTGAAAAAGTGGATATTTTGACAGAATTGGCATAATATTGGCTTAAAATGTTGGAACAATATTACGCCAACATTTCCAATGTAACAACAATATCGGTGTAATATTGAAATGAAAATATTAGCCAAAATTGGAGGCCGATATAACCCCAATAATTGCCCAATACTGGGATCATAATGGAAATATTTCCAATGTAGTGGCAAGATATACAGTATTGAATATTTTGACAGTCATTCTTCTGTTATCCCCTGCTGGTGACTATAAATTTTACATTGGTAGTACAAAACGTACTATTGGCATCCGTTTAGCAGAACATGCTCGCCGTGTCAAATCTGGTAAACTTTCTACGGCTCTTGATCAATATGTGGTTAATGATGTGGTTAATATCTTCCCGTTTTTGAAAAAACTTTCCTTTTGGTTCGTTGTAACAATCCACGTAGTATTCTTCTTTATGAATCCCTATTTATTTATATTTACAGTGAATCCATTTGTAATTTTGGTGATGTTCAATTCTAAGTTATGCTTGCCTAATCATTCTCGACTCTATGCAATTCAAACCTCTTAAAATTTATTTGTGACGTCATTCTCAGGAATATCATACTTGACGTTTTCTAAAATTTGTATTAGTTATTTTCTTGTAGTAATTTAAAATTCGTAAGCGTTTACATTTATTTTGTAATTTCCGTGTATATTTCTTGTATTATTTTTATAAGTTCATTTATCATTTTATATTTTATGCAAATTTGCTTTTTAAACTGACCTCCATATATATAAACATTCCATGTTTTTACCATTCATGCAGTCACTGATGAAGGGCTTATATACGTCCAAAAGCGTTCTGGCAGTTTTTAATATATATTTTGCACGTCTTTTAGGATGTGTTAAATAAAACACCTTTCTTTTTTTAAAACGTTTTGTCCTTAACTTTATATACAGTATTGGTCCAATTTTGGACCAATATTAAATACTACTAGGGTGATTTTGTGGTACATTGCAACGTGCACTGCTGTTGAAACATCGAATTCGAGTTTTCGACCTGGTCATAATAATTTCTCTACGCATTACAATACCTTAAAAATAATTAGAAGATTTAAAAATTTATTTGTGTTCCGTCAACTAAGAGCTGCGAGTATATTTGTGCTTTGTGAAATTTATATAATTCGCGACTTACCAGCAACAGTTTAATAATTTATATAATTTTTAAATTCCAACTTTAAATAATATAATCATTTAATTTATTTATTTAGCAACTCTTTTGGCTTTAAATGGTTTCTAAAATTCAATTTCCTTATTTTAGATTTAAATTTTATAATAGCTTCAATGTAAGGGTAAATTTAAATAAATGTAATTATTTCAGCAGTTAAGCGTCTCCTTAATCGTTAATTAAAAAACCTCTGAAACATAGATCTTAAAATGAATTTGGTCGCTATTATGTGGAGTGCTATTATGTTTGCTATGTTTTCTTGAGTATCAATTATTTTTTGTAAATTAATTTCAAATTTTTAATAGCTCTTAATAACAACTGTTTTGGTTAATTATGGATCTACTTGTTTTTGGGAGTGTTGGGGGATTTATAAGCAAAATGTTACTCTACTTTTTTTAAATACCATGGAATTCTGATTCTTATACCCTCATACTCATATACTTCCCTATGAGGAACTGACGAAATTTTGTATTTCAGTAAATTACCGTTTTTACCGCCACCTATACATTTTTCTTAATTTTCAAGTTGTCGCTGGATTTTTAGGGCTCTCTCTTCTTTCTACCCATTATTTGTCATCATATTTGTGATTGCCACCTCTCTGAAACTGTATTCGTGTCCTTCTGACAGCTTCCTCACATTGAGCGTCACCCAATCGTTATATGAGCCTCCAAACGAACGGAGGCCAATGGTTATTTCAGTCTCCAAACTAACATGATCTACCCGTGTTTAAGGCCTCTCTGCACTAAATTCAATTCAAAATTCGATAACGTAATCCTGTCGCTTTTCATGACTTCATCTCTAAAATTATGTAATCTTTATAAGCAGCAAATTCAGCCAGTAACTGAAATAACTTCGCTAAAAGTAGCATACAGCACAAAATTAATAGTGTTGTGGTAGCAGCCGACTCATCTCCTGCCAAAACATCGATCGAAGATGCTCGGAATTAGTACCCGAATTATAAGTTAGGACCCGAAGCTAGCGTTTAGTCAAATCTCATAATGTCTGTCTTGTAAGCTCTAGGTATCGAGTTCAAACCTGACTAGGGTTCAAACACAATCAGCTCCTACAATGGTGTGAACTGTACGATTAATACACGCAACACACAAGAGATTGCACCTTCATGCTGAGCCTGAGGCGCCGACCTATCATCTCTCCTGGCTGATAACGACTGGCGTCACGCAACTGCACGATTGAAGTACGACACGCTTCTCGGCTGCCAGTTCACGACTGTATCTACGCTGGGATAATGTTGCTGGTGCCCACCTCACCATTTTTTACAGACCGACTGAGCATATTTCCAGGGGAAGAAGTGTGGCAGCAGCCGACTCTGCTTCTGCTGAAACATCGATCAAACATGTTAGCAATCAGTACCCGAATTAAAAGTTCCGGACCCGAAGCTAGCTTTTGGTTTAATGTTAAAACGTTGATCTTGTAAGCTCTAAATCCTGAGTTCGAACCTGTCTGGGGGTCCAAAAGTACCAATCTAGCTCTTACGACTAAAGGTGGCTCTTCTTGTGCGTTAAAACAAAGGTTGTTCCTTGCCTTCCAAACAGCTGTCGTTCCTATTACTTTTGCCCTGTATGCTTCTTTTCACGAAATTGTTTTAATTTTATTCACTGTGTTAGTTTTATTTTCTTTGGTAGATGGTAACTTAACTAGCCTTCTAACAAAGTAAGAAGATTAGTTCCATCTAAGCAACATTTCTTTTCAACCGCACTGAACAAACAAAATATATAAAATAATTTCAAAAAATATCTTCATGATCAACAAATCTTCTATGATATTACATTTATCCATATACACTTTTTTCATCATAAAATAGAATTTGAAACAGGAACATTTTTATCTTTCGTGAAAAATTCAAATGTTTATAAAAGATTAAATATTAAACTTAAAATTATTCTTTTGATGAAATAGCATTTATTCTCTATTTTCTATTGAAACTTCACTTACACTGTTCTTCAAAATAGAAACTGGGAAAGCAAATTTAAAAGTTCAAATATTTTACAAACGTATTTACATATGATTCAATGCATTCTAAAATATATCTTGTTTAAATCTTTGTATTGTTTACAGTTTAATCCCTGTAATAAACAGTGATACCTCCATATTGTATATAAGATAGGCGAAAGAAATTTAAGCTTAAGACGCTATTTACATTTTACGAAGGCAGCTTACAAATCTCTCTTCGCTTGTGGAATTATCATTTTATATGCATAAAAACTCTTCAACAGATCCATCTAGATTAATGTAAATAAAGGGGCGGTATCTGGAACAAATTCTTGAATATAAAAAAAAAGAAATATAAACTTGAAGTAATATGATGTATAAAGATAATTCAACATATGAATTGACCAACAGATGAACACATTTTGATACTGTCGGAAACAATAATGTAAATAATAACTACAAATATACCATTCTGCAGATTGCAGATTCCACTTCAAAAATAAGAGTTTGCAAATTCGTCCCAGTAACCGAATGGTAGAGCGTCGACTGGGCAATTCGAAGATCCAGGGTTCGATTCAAGATTAGGTTTATTATTAATCAACACCCTATTTTGGTGAGCTTCTTCAAAATAATACCACATATATATTCTTAAAATTTTATTTATACTCTATACAATAAACAGGTACAAATTAAATTTAATTCATTTTGTTGTTTACTCATTTATTATAAGCATATTCTTGACCATAACTGCTTATACGCAACTCCAGATTAATATTTAAGGAGCGGATTTGTAACAAATTCTTTGCGAAAAATAAAGCAATGAACACCTATAAAAACTAGATGCGAATTGGCTTTATTCGAAGATATATGCTATTATCATGAATTTTGGATCTGTTCAGTGATGCTACCGCGTTATGTCTTACTACATTCTTCCCCCAACGCTGATTTTCCACCAAGTTTTCGGAGACGATTGTGTGTTGAATAAATAATTGCATTTACTGGTGCGTTCTGGGTAGTTTAAAAATTCATATTTATAGGAGGGATTTCTCCCGAGCAAAAGCGAAGTAGTGATTTTTTGGGTTTCTTTAATTTAACTTGATTTTTCTTTTGAAGAGAATTGATTTCTACATTAGAAGGTAAAATCCGTGTTTAAAAAAATCAAGCTCTATCTAATTTTACATTAAATTGCATAACAATATAAAAATAGAAAACATTTCTAGATATATTAATGGATATAGATATTTTCAAAATATAATAACTGCAGTCTTCAAAATATTCGAAACTATATCTTGAGAATAAAATCTACAAAAGGAGATTCATTTGCAAGATATACTAAAAATATTTAGTGATATTTTAAGATCAATTATCATCAATTTAAAACTTAGTCTAAAGACAGAACACCCTACAGTTTAGGAGTCAATCAGTTTCGAAGGCAAAAATAGTCTCCCTCTTCAGGGTAAACATGAACAGCACTCTCACTTATTCCAGTATGTTCAACATTTGCCTTAAAATATATTCCTTGGCTGAGAAATTGATATCACCACAATGATAAAAAATCTGATGTGGGCAACACATGACTTTCCTTTTATAATGCAATGAATTTACTACTTTTACAGAAAAAATATAGTTTTTTTTATACTAGATACTTATATTCTTTCCAAGATATTGAATTTCCGACAATTAGTCCTCATTTTCATTGATTTAGCGCCATTTTTATCCATTTGGCGAGAATTTGGCAACATTTCAAAAAGTGTTCAAGTTGGTGACATTCCGCCAAATTTGTCGCCAAAATCTCTCCAAACGTTATGGAGAGAAATAAGTTATTATTTTAGCAGATAAATGAGTATTGGCGTTCAAATTCAAAAGTATTACTCTAAGAATCTTTTCTCATGAATGGAACGAGCCAGATCCACGAGAATGATGTCACCCAATTTATCGCATGATATTACATATGAAAAGTGAACACGTTTCTCAACAGTTAATATTTTTTTTTTGAATTTATGGGATGTTTTGATAAATTTACTTCAAAAATGTGCAATTTCGCGGGAACAGTTCATGCTAGCGTTTTAAAGTTTATCTCAATTGTTTTCTAAGGGAAAATTACATAAGAAATGTCTATTTGCGTAACTTTATTAAAGATTTTGATTTTTTGATGATTTTTTCAAAATTTCACTCGAAAATTTAGGGTGGTTCTGAACATTCGATTACGTTTAAAAACAATAGGCTTCCAGTATTTGTGGATTGTGATTTTTGTATCAAATTTCATTCGAATCGCTCTATTCGTTCGTGAGATATCGTTCCACAGACTCGCTGATAAACACACAGACATCACCTCAAAAATGTTTGATTCATGATCAGGGATGCTTAAACACATGCTCTCCCGTCGAAAATTCGAATTCGAATTTTCGATTCCGTCACAATACTTTCTTTATACATTATGTACATAAGGAAAATATTAAGAGAGATTTATACCAATGAGGCAGGGAAACAGGAGGAAGATATTGCAAATGAGCAGCAAAAACCACGGTAGAAAGAAATAATGGCAGAAAATAAAGAATGGGCTGGAAGAGAACATGGCTGTAGCAAAACGGATAGAGGAGAAAATGGATGTAACTCAGTGAGCGAACGTACATAAACTGTAACTGAAGAACACAATATGTTTAAATCATCTATGGAAAATAGAAATATGAAAAATAAATAAATAAATAAAACTGTAAACGACTGCAAAACAATTAGAAAAATAAAAATACGTATGTAAAACTAATATGAAAGATTTAAATGGTTTCATTCATTATAGGATAAATTTGTGGAAAAAAATAAAATCCTAACGGAGGAAGAAAATAATCACGAAATTGAGAAAACCGACCATATTGAAAAATAAACGAGATGTAGCTAAACGCAAAGAAGATACAATGATTATTAACAAGATATTTAAATTGAGAAAAGATAGAGAATCTTTCAAGAAAGTCCAAGTCAATAATTTAATTATGTGTATAAATGATAAAGGCTTCTAAAAACTTCAGAAACATGATTAAAAATTAAAAAAATATATTGTGAGGTCTAAATATCCGTTTGATTAGTATTTCCCTCAGTTTGCATTATAATTTATGTTTTTAACCATCCTAACTGGTTCGGATGTTAGAGGAATCACAGATCTATTCAGCATTTTCTGTGTTCTTACGGTAGAATAGGAATTGTTTCGGATCATGAGGTTTTCGGTGGTCTTGAGTTGAAGATTCCTGAAATGAAAGAAGAGTTCTTGAGTAGACGATGAAGGATTCGAGTAGTGAGTGAAAAGAAACCCCATTCGATACAACAATGACTAGGAAGTTTCTAGTATTATGTATATGGCCGCAATGCGATACGAAATAACAGAATACCGGCGTAAGCATATATGGTTCGTAAATGCATATCCATATAAGCATTATCACCAGCCTTGTATACTGTAGTAGCTTGTATAATTGGCATCTATTCTAGGCGTGTGCAATAACAATTAGTATATATGTTGTGCATTCCATTAAACAGCAATTTTCTGTAATTTCTGTGAAGTCCCCAATATACTGAGTTTTATTTAAACAGTGCCGTCCTGTGTTAATGCCCTTGGACCGAAAACTCGAAATATCAAGTACTCTGAGTTTGAGTTAACTCACTTTGTTGACAGATAAGTACGGATATATAATCCCGCAACATCAATATACTCATCCGTAGAATAAAGTAATCAGAAAGAGCCGAGGGAGGCAGTTACTTTACAATATTCAGCAATTGAAAACTTGGATTTCGTATTAAGGAACATAACCCATATGTTCCTTAATACGAAATTTAGGAACCCTTTGTGTTTGACCATCCTAATAAAGACCACATGCGGTATTTTGGGAATTTGTTGAAAAATAAATTACGTTAAAACAGTAGAAAAAACTAAATGTGAAATAATAATAATAATAATATATGAAACAATAGAAAATAATCTGATGAGCTTATCATATAATTAACAAGAAATTATGGAAAATAATATTAATCCTTTCTATGCCATTTTGGGAAAAAAAGTTAGACATAAATTTTCTTTGATAAGTAAAAATCTCCTAGCACAAAGCATAATAAACTTGAGTATTTAAGATTATTATTATCTTATTTGTGCTTATATACGTAGCTCAAGTTTTTCTTTTGGTCTTATTCTTTGACCACAGTTTACTATTAGACATCATTTACCTACTTGTATTACTAGTATTTAAGCCTCTCAAAAACAGAAAGAAAACTACAATTATTTTAACATTAAATTGCAACAATACCGAATTCTCACGCATTATGCAACATGTCAGGTAATTTAATTGACACCTGATTTCAAAATTGGATCAGTTGGCTTAATCTGGTATACCAGAAAGAGGGGTGGGAACAAATATTGTAAAAGATGGTTTTGCATATTTTCCCATTAAAAGACAAATGTACTAAACAAACTCAAAATAGGCATTATTTCATTGATACCATCAATCCTTAGATATTAATTCATATTTTTAAAATACATTGTTTCAAACGTCGCACAAATGTTGCACGGTCAAAACAGTGCTTAGTAAATTTGTATATTCGTCATTTCAGGGAATAAATCCGAACGTCAAATTTTGCAACATTTTGAATAGTATGGGATTTTACGACATGCTGGAAGACTTCTTTGTATTCCGTCATACCTGTCAATGAGCTGGAATAAGGTACATTTTATTTCGTTTCAATTATTTCTTGCTCTAATTGATTTATTTCTGTTCAAATAGTATCACGTGTGGAATGCTTGATATAAGTCGGAGGTTAAAGTTTTTTTACTTGAAAATCCTTTAAATGCACTTTTATCAGATTATCATTTTGCTTACTGGTGGGATAGCGTCTATCCTAAATGAAGAATCTCTCAACAAGATAGGTATTTGACATACCCTATCCCATGCAGTTCGATCTCCCTTTGCAGGCATTGGCATCCATCACCTGTAAGCAAAAGTTTAATGTCGAAAATGATCTTCTTAATTGAATTCTGTCAGAATTAGGTTCTGCCCCATGGTCGAAATTATAAGTGTACACAGTTTCAGTCTTTTATATAGTCGAGTGAGTGTCTGGGAATGCGTTTTACCTTTCCAAGGAACTAGGAGGAATCAAAAATCCGGATACGTTAGTTTCTGTCCCGGGAATAAGTTATTCAGACAGGTTATCAGTCTGAAGCATTTAGTAAGTGTGCAAAATTTTATCCTTCTAAATCACTGGAAAACATCTGGATAGTTTAAATAGACATTTTAATACATTTTCTTTGTCTACAGAGGGGGAGAATCCAAAATCTGGTTCCGTCAGCATCTGTCCCTAGTTCGATTCTAAAATTATTCGATGTCTCAACCCCAATTTCAATTGCTTAAATCTTAACCGTCAACGTCACCAGTGGGAGATTCTGGAGGTTTGTAAAGGCATTCCAACTCTCATTATTTCGCACTAGGGAGGAAATGGTTAAAACTCATTTTCTATTAGATTTTTTTTGTGGTTTATACTGTAAATATGTAAATATGAAGTCGTCTAGATCATAGGAGACTTTTGGATTGTTGAAATTATCTACATTGTTAACTCTGTATTGTTAAATCAGTATTGTTGGTTCAAATGATTGCAATTACAGCATGCTAGGCTTCATTTTAAAAGACATGAGAAAAATATTTCGAATGATACCAAATATGACACTGTTCCCCCTTGGATGGTAACTACATCCCCCCCCGAAGGGGGGATAATGACGTCACAAACACAAATGTATTGTGGCTATTTTTCACTATAATTTTTAAAACTTTTAAGTTTAGTGATTACTGAACCGTAAATAAACCCTTTTTATGCCAAAGTTTGACTTTGCTCCTATGTTAAGTAAATATAAAATTTCGAAGTTTTCACTCGAGTTTCAAAACAATCTATCGAGTTCTATATTTTAAGATAACAAAGTAATATAAAGTTTAGTGAAATTCCATTAATTTTTGTGGCAGCTATAGTGTACACAAGAAATCGGCCATATATAGACAGACGGACATCACTCTGAAAATATTCAGAACATATTCAGGAGGTTCTAAAACATAAATTGGCATCAAAATATCAAAATCAAAAATTTTGTAAGAACACTACTTTCTCTATACTTCGTATAAGAAAGTGAACATTAATTCAATATTTTATATAAATGTGTATAATACCCCTTAGCCCAATCTTAAATATGAGACCGGATGTCTACATAGTAAGATTGGCTTCAATCACCAATGAGGAGTAATTGATATTTTCAGAGTTAAGGAAATACTTGAAGATTCAAAAGATCAAGAAATAAATGCTTATAATACTATTTAGATAAACACCAAACATTTCCTACCATGCAAAACTTTTGCGTAAGAGTATTACAAAATAAGTTGACCATTTCATACATTGGTCCTTATTTAAAAGAGCTGTGCTTCACCTGGATTTTTCAAGCATTTTAAAAAATCGATTGATTGTCGTCAGATTATGCTCATACAACAATAATTATTTAAATTATTGTCTATTGAGGTCGCCTAATACGTCACAATTGAAAACAAAATATTTATTTTTCCCCTTGTTCCGAATCTGGCATTAAACGCGATATAAAGACTTATTCACCACTGAAACCGTAACGAGGCTTCAATAAAAAAAAATCCCCTCCCCCCAGGATTTATTTATTTATTTTCCTCTTCCTTTTATTCCCGTGAACAATATTTTTTTATTCACGTAACAAAAAATAGAATAAAAAGTGTTGGTTCTGCAAAGGAAGAAATTTATCCAATAGAGGAAGGAGGAGAGTTGATAATTCTTAAAAAAAGATACCATGTTCACTTACAGCACAAGTTTTCCTCAACTTATTTTTGCAACAAGCCTAATTTCTGATGATTTTGTGAGGTTTGACTTGTGTGGGATAAATTATCTCCTCTAAGTTACGTAGTGCTTAGTTAAATGATCTATCATAATAAACGATGTTGTGAGTCTGCCCATTTGTTTGTTAGAAGCGTAGCAGAAAATCTTAACGGCCCATAGCTACAAAATTCAGTACAGTGATATTTCAGGTCACCTTAAAAAAACCTTAGATAATTTGATTAACATTTTAAATTATATTTTTACTTATGTTATGTCGAAGCGAAATTTTGAGTGACTGTGACATAAATAGGCCCCTTGGCGATAAAAATATTATCGCAGACTATCCAACTCAGCTCAATTGGAAATATCATGGAGCGGTCTTCCCAACGAGCTTTGAACCGAATCGTAATAATTATTTTATACATTATTATAATATACATAACTGTTCCAAATATACGTAATTTATGAAATACTATTTTTGCTTTCACGCATAAAAAAATAAATAAAACAAAATCTTTTAAATTCGTAAAGTTAGAAAACCGATAAATTAAATCTATTTAGTTTAGCAGCATATGTTTTTTTATCGAGACAAAATGTCTGCTATTTATTTTAAACATTTGCTCTTGAATATCGTCTGCAGTGGCAATAAATAAATGCATTTGATAAACGAAATGACGAAAATTGGATAATTTTGTCTTTAAAAGTTCAAATTTTTTAAACAAATTCGAATTTAAAAATATCTCACCAAGTTGCATCATAATGGAATTAAAGTACCTCTCTATCAAGTTTGATGTTCCATTGTATTAACTAAAAGGAATGTCCACTAAGAATTTCTACTTCCATTTCACTTTTCCGTTTACTGTTAAATGCTTTAAATTTTACTTGAACCATCTATTTATCAAGATGGGGTATAGCTTAGATCAGCTTAGAAAATAACCGATATGTATTCAGCATCACATTCGGAAGCAGATTGGATGGTTTACTAAGGATTTCCATATCCGTTTCCTTTTCTACTTTCAGTTAATAAATTTCCCTTGCAAAATCCAATTTTCAGGTTTGATTTGGTGTTAGTTGTTAGAGTTTAGAGGATGACTGATATGGAATCAGTTACTTTTATTGCATCTGTTACTTTGAATTAGCATAGATTAGAGCATAGATTATGACTAGTTAGGATTCATTATCGGATATTATAGGCATTAAGGAGGTTATTAGGAATTTCCCTCTCTGATTGTAGACATGTCACAACCATGTTTCTATTTTTTAAGCTCATATGACAATTTTAAATTAATGCTCACATGAGTATAAAAGTGTTTAATAGCTCCATCCAAAATGAAGTGACCACAACACTTGCCATCATATGAAGCCTCATCTATAGGTCTCTTTATGTGCGTTAAAAGTGTAATTTTCTGAACTAAAATTTATAATATTTAATAAATATTTCTGAACTAAAGATTATTATAAATATTGGTAGTTGTTATTAGTAGTTTAAAGTGAGAATAATTATGTGGTAAATTTTTATACCGATTGTGTTTCATTTTACGCTATATCTAAGTAGGAGAAATTAATTTAATTTATAAATTAAAATACCTCGTTAATTGCCGCATAAAAGTTTATTTGGCAAAACCAACATTTATCTTTCCACTAACTAACGATACGGGCAAATGCAAGAAATGTCTTTTCAAAAATAGTTACATCATGTTATTAAAGAATCAAATTGCTGTGAAACCAAAAATTGAAGAAAAAAATAATCCTATAATAGTCCTCTATAATCTTATAATAATAATAATACTCTAATAGTTCTCCATAATCCAATAATAATCCTCTAAAAGTGCTATTAGCTGAGAAAATATTTTGAATCCATCTTTGGATCAATTCTTTCCTCTTAAATTTATTTATTGCGTTTCTCTAGTTTTAATTGGTTAATAATTCTTTCAGGGACACGTGGTACAATTATTTGACATACTCCGTTTTTCTTTTGCTAGTGGGGATGCACGGGCTTTTTATCCTGAAAATGTAGGCTTTTTTATCTTCCAAAACCGAAGTATATACTTTTTGATGTAAATAACATTTATGGCCCGTCTATGGCCATGGTTGGCGAAAAAAAGGAGCATTACAAAAAAGTTAAACATTTTATACATTATTTACATTTTTTTTAAACCCCGAACTTAATAAATAAAACTGCAAATACTATTTGTTGTTTTATCGAAAATATGATCCAGATTATGAATATATAAAAACTATTTCAATATATTAGCAGTTGAGCTTTTTTCCGTAAAAACTAGCTCTTTGAGTGAGTGTTATTTTCATTTTTCTAAATGTCACTCAAAATATATAGTAAACTATGAACTATAAATATTAATAGTAAACGACAAAAATGTGTACTAAAATATTTAGTATTAAAATCTTTATTTATTATTAAGAATAATCTGTTATAATTTTCGAGCAATAGTTGCGTCAAATTGGAAAAGATTGAAATTATCCGTTTTTCAAGATTTTAATGATTACACCTCAAAAGCTAAAAAAGCAAGCTTTGGACAATAAGCAAGAATTTGTGTCACTTTAAAAACCCTATAAGTGTAAATAAATAGTTTTTGTAACTTCTAATTTTTTTTTTTAAGTTGTCTGTTCGCACAAATTTATTTTTCATTTGTAATACTTTCACTCGAATAGTCTGTCCTCAAAACTATAAAAGAGAGATAGAAAATGTAAGTGACAAAATTATGTATGAGGAAATTTAGTTTTTTATTGTATATCTAGTTTTTAAAAAGCTCTTATATGCTTCAAATACGCGTCTTGAAAATTTGAAGAAATATAAAAATTTTACGTTTCTCAAATTTTTAATGCTTATACCTTAAAAACTAAAAACAATATCTATAAACAATAAGCAAGAATGCATAGCACTTTGAAAACCTTATAAGTGCATATAATCAGATTTGGGATAGAGTTTTTTTATTTTTCTATATTATAAAAGTTGAGGGTTTTTTTTCTAAAATGTTATTCACGCAAAACCATTTCGGCTCCATCGGATTAAAGCCACTGCCGATTTGTTAACGATGGTTTTTTATTTATATGCTTTTACTAGATTTATCTGCTAGCAATGAAATTATTTTCTATCGTATTCCATTGCTCCATTTGATATAGTATTCCATTAAATCTAAATGCAATATAACACGAGATTTATTTCACCTTTTGTGTTGGCTCTAGCAATGCAAATGATTTAATAAAACTCATTCACTACCGTAACCGTAACAGGGCTTCATTATAAATAGATCTCTCCCAGGATTTCTTTTAGTTATTTTCCTCTTCCATTTATTTTCTTGCACAACAAAAAATGTTTTTTTATTCCCGTGGTTAGAAATAAAACAGAAAAATGCTGGTATCGTAAGAGAAGAAATTTATCCAATAGAAGGGAAAAAATCAAATGCATCCAACATATAAATTTCCCTACAGATAAATAATTGCCTACAGGGACAGAAATATAATAGCATAATTTATAAATTTATTAAAACTCAATGTCATTGAGTACTAATGGTTTTTCTCTTGTGGTTGGGTTCTCATATATAATAACAAAATTGTTTATTTGTTTCATAATTCTTCTGATTGTAATGCGGTCGTGTAGTGAGAAATCTAAGTAAACCACCAAAGCTGCGAAATTTAATACAGTAATACTTCAAGTCAGCATTAAATACATCTGAATGCGATTATTTAAAAATTTGATTTAGTTTTTAATTATTGTGTGAAATACAATTTTGAGCGATTTTGTGATAAGGCTTTCACACCTCTGTGTTAAAATTGTATATTAAAGTATTGTTTTATTTCTGTGTGATTGAAAGTGTCAATTTCGAAATGTAAATGTCTTTTCTACATGTTTTCAATTACATTGACTTTTAAGGGAAGTGAACTCTAAAATCGCAAAAGTGTTTATGTTCCAGAAAAATAGTAATAGTTTTGTATTTTCGCTTCTCAGTCGCTAGTTGGGAACTTGCAGGTTTTGCGCACGCGCGCGTTTGAAAAAGGATTTTGGAGGCAGAGTGGAAGGAGTCGTGGAGAAATGTAGACGTGTGTGTTGGATTCGCGTATGATCGCGAATTTTAAGAAAAGGTGGATTAATTTTGAAAGTGGAAGGATGTGATTAAAATATGTAACATAGTTCGACAAGTTGTGCGTAGAGTCGTTTGGCTCGGTTCAGAGATGAGTCACTCGTGTTTTTAAATGAATCAGCCTGGTAGTAATGGAATAATGAGTCTTGTGAAAAGAGAAAATGGTTCTTTCACTGGTCGGCTTGAATCGCTAATAGGGCAAGAGGGAAAGCTCATTTTACAGCGATTTGTATTTGCCTGACTCCTCCTTGTGTCCTAAGGTACGAATCAACCAATCTCCGTAACCAACCAAGATGTCGAATTCCGCCAGCATGATGTTGTGTAGTCAAGTTTCCCGACCATTATGGATTTTGTTCTGCGCAAGAATCTCGATGAGTTTATGCCGAGAGTCCATCCTGATATCCTTTCCCATGGTACAGAATTGTAAATGTTATATTTAAAAGAGACGAGGTAAAGTTTTATATATATTTAGTCTTCCACCTAACGAATAGAGTGTTAATTGTCAAATCCGCGTGAGTATCGAGTCATTGATGATGTTATATGAAAATGTCGTATATGTTCAAAGTATACAAATGTCGTATATAAATGTCAAGTATAATATGAGGAATATTGTGTTTATTTTATGTATCAGAAAATATGTGTATTCTCTTGGTTCCTCTTCCTCCAGGGGTGTTCTTAATGGTCACCCTACCGAGTGTAACTCTGAGTTATTGCGAGAAATGCTTGTACTCCACTGTTTTCGATCAACTGCCTTGTTATTTCATGTTTAATAAATGTGTTTGATTTCAAAACTTTGTCTTCTCTGTCGAGTATACCAAAACGTTCGCGACAGAATTGGTGCCGTTACTTTTCTCGGTGAGTGGGGAAGAGCTGAGAGAATTAAAAGTTTTAAAAATTTTCTTAAGAATTGAAATTTTGAAGGTTAAAAATTACCGTTGTGCTAAAATGAGTGTTTTCTTAAGTAAACAGAGTTCCATGTTCTGTTTTCGGTATTCTCAAAAACGAGTGTTCTTGGAATTTGATATGTGCCATTTGATAAAAAAAATTGATTTGTTTGCATATTTATGTCATTTGATTTGATAAAAACTGGTTTTATTGTAAATACTGTTTAAGAACATTGCAATTGCATATTGTGTTAAACTATACGAGTATATTTGATTGTTATGCAAAATGGCTCCAATTACTAGAAACAAAAAAGTAAATGTCGGTAAGATGAGTAAAAATTCAAGTAAAAAATTAAATTCCTCCTTGAATTTGTCGCTTGATATTGCTACTGAGTCGGATACTGTTAATTCTAGAAGTAAAGTTAAAAATGTTAGCCACAAAGCTAAATCTAATGAGGAAAATATATCAGATAAATCGCCGGTATGTCTGAATTCTTCTTCTGGCACTTTGCCAAATCAAAACAGTGCTTCATCGGTAAATGATAACATGTTAAAATCATTCCATATTTTCACACCTAAGTTCGCACATCATATTCCAAAATTCTCGGGAAATTCAGAGCTTTCGTTGTCACAGTTTTTGGAAAAGTTAAATTTAGTAGCCACTCATGCAAACTGGAGTGAGTGTGACAAATTAGTTTGTTTGAGATTGAATTTAGAGGGGGAAGCAAATAGATTGATTGAAGAGAATCCAAAGCACAGAAATTGTAAAAATTTGCAGGAAATTATTCACATTTTGAAAGATCATTTTGAAGTGACCGAAAATGTTACTAAAAACATAATTTCACTCGTGAACTTTACACAGAGACCAAATGAGTCGGTTAAACAGTTTTCGATGAGAATCGAAGCTGCTTCATTTAAGGTTGTTCCGGAAGATGTAGATTCCGAAAGTGAGAATAAAATCAGGCAAACACTTTTAAAAACTTCATTTATTAATGGTTTATATCCGGAACTAAAAAGATTGGTGTTGTCACAAAACCCTAGAGATTTTTATTCGGCTAGAAAACTTGCAATTCTTGAGGAATCTATTTTAAATGAAAATAATGCTATGTACTTGACTAATCCGGTACTTACAAGAAAAGGTGTTCTCACACCAGAAAAATATGTTCTCACACCAGATCAAAGTGAAAGTATGTCAGATTTAAAAAGAAAAGTGTTAGAACAGGAAAGGGACATTGAATTTCTTAGGGGTAAAATAGAAAAATTTAAGTTTAATTCAGATAAAGGTAACGAAAAGCGTTCACCGCGTCCAAAGTGTGACAAATGTGGTAAATTAGGTCACGTTCAAGAACAGTGTTGGAAAAAGGTTTTTCAAAAAAGAGATGTGTACGGTATAAAATGTAGGAAAATTTATACCAGTCCTGGAACTAGGTATCACCAGGGTGAAAGACACAGAGGGCAAATGTCTGCAAATGAGTGGAAGTATAGAAAGCAAGGAACGCAAAATTATAAAAATAAGGAGTCATATAAATCTTTGCAAAATTCCAAAAATCATTCTTCTGGGAATCAGAGTAGATATCCCATGCACAATTATAATAATAGAAAAACTTTTGATAGGCAAACATCACATTTTGAGGAAAATAATATTTGTCATAATATTACAAATTCTTTGTCATCTTCTTCTATTATAAAAGGAAAATTAGTGAGCAGTGAAGTGTCAATATTGATTGATACGGGTAGTTCAATTAATTTAGTGTATGAGGAAGCTTTAAATACTGTACCCATTGCACATATGTTGCTAACATACAAACCAACAATTTTGCGTAGCTTTAGTTCACAAGATACTAAAGTTGAATGTTTAGCCACTATTTCACTAAATTTGGGAAAAGAAAGATTCCCTACCGAATTTTTTGTGTTAAAATCACCAGCTCCTATTTCATATAATGTAATCCTTGGTAACAAGTTTTTACATAAACATAATGCTATTATAGATTATAATCACTTCTGTTTTAAGTTTTCAAACTCTTCCATTCCTTTTGTTGGTTATCAATGTACGAATAATTTACTTTCGATTTCAAATCATGAACCGGCAAATGAGTCGGAAATTGCAGACTCAAACCTAAGTAGTGTCGCAAAGCGTATTGCTGTGCCTGACTCGCAGATGAGTAGTGGAAAAAATGTTCGTGTGGTAGAGGACTGTAAACCGAAAGAGTTCCATACGAATGCATGTGCCAAATGCAAAGCAGATCTGGCACCGGTAGTGAATGAGTCTCAGGTCATTCGGGAAGAGTATGTGAGCAGAAATTTTTCGGAAAATAATGTAGTGCCACATTTGGGTAGTGAAGAGGTACATATTAACGATTTGGAAAATGGAAGCAAATCTTTTAGAGATTTGGTAGTAAATGCACAGAATGTTACTTTGCATATGGGGGAAAAGCAAAATCATGTTAGAGGTGGTACTGAAGAAGTGGCACAGCATAAGAACTTAAACATTAAAACTGTTAATAACTTATGTAGAGTAAAAGAAACTCTAAATACAAAAATTAAAGAGCCAATTATTGTGAAAAATTCACAAAAATGTATAATTCCTCCTTTATCTGAATCATTTATTAAAATCAAACTTTCAGAAGGGTTTCCGGAAAATTCCACCTTGCTTCTGGAATCAGAGAAAAATGACCACATCTTCATTGCTAGAGCTGTATATAGAGCTCCTAAGGATGGAATTATTTGGGTTCGTGTTGCTAACCCAGAGGAAAAACCTTATCATTTGAATAAGGGTAGAAAAGTGGCTCATGTTCAGGAAATTCAGGTGTCTGAGGAGGTTGAAGTTAATGTAGTGAGTGAGGGAGAGTTGGACTCCAGTGAACCTTTGGAGCCTTTTGAAAGTTGGGGAGGAGATTTTGACCTGAGTCATCTCCAAAAAGATCAAAAACATAAATTATCAACTTTGTTGAATAAATATAGACAAGTTTTTGCAAAGAATGTTGCTGAGTTGTCTGGTTGTAAAACCATATTACATGAGATAAATTTGGAAACATCTGTTCCTGTTTATCAGAAACCATACAAAGTTCCACATCATTTACAAGGGGAACTCAATAGACAAGTCACAGAATTATTAGAAGCTAAAATAATTAAACCTAGTTTTTCACCTTACAATACGCCAGTACTGTTTGTAAGGAAACCGGATGGTTCTTATAGATTATGTTGTGATTTTCGCAAGTTAAACAAACTTACTATTACAGAAAATTTTCCAATTCCTAACATTAGTGAATTGATTGATAGTTTAGCAGGTGCTACATTTTTCTCAACTTTGGACTTAACTTCAGGATTCTACCAATTGCATTTGAATCCACAGGATTCACACAAAACAGCTTTTTCCACGCCCACCGGTCACTACGAATGGTGTAGGACCCCTTTTGGTCTAAAAAACGCACCAGCGTCTTTTCAGAGATTAATGTCTCTTGTACTGGCAGGGTTATCAGGAATATACATAGATGATGTTATCATCTCATCAAAAACTTTTGAAGAACACATGATGAAATTAGAAGAAGTTTTTATTAAATTATCTCAACATGGTCTTAGGTTAAAGCCATCAAAATGCTTCTTTTTCAGAAAGACAATAAAGTACTTAGGTTTCAGAGTGTCTGAGGGAAAAGTTCAGCCAGACCCTCATAACATTGATTTAGTGCAAAAATTTAAAGTACCCACCTGTGTCAAGAATATCAGACAATTTTTGGGTTTGACAGGCTTTTATAGGAAGTTTGTACCAGATTATGCAAAGATTACTCTTCCACTAACTAATCTTTTAAAATCAAAGCAGAAAAAGTTTGTGTGGAGTCAGGAGGCTCAGGAAGCTTTTGAAATACTTAAGAACAAGCTTATTCAAGAACCAATTTTAAAATTACCAAATTTTAATTTGCCCTTTACTTTGCATACAGATGCCTCTAATTACGCTTTGGGATCAGTTCTTTCGCAATTGGATGAAAATGGGTTATCTCACCCAGTTTCCTTTGCTAGTCGAAAATTACAAGGTGCTGAAGTGAATTACAGTGTAGTCGAGAAAGAAGCTTTGGCTGTGGATTGGGCTACCCAGCAATTTAAGCACTATCTCTTAGGCAAACATTTCAAAATTTACTGTGATCAAGCATCCTTATCGTTCATTTTCAAATTAAGAGATCCTACTTCGCGCATAGCTCGCTGGATCTTTTCATTGCAGGCTTTTGATTATGAAATCATTCATAAACCGGGGAAACATAATGTTGTAGCTGACTATTTTTCGAGATGTATTGATGAGTCTTCTTCAAAGAAATCTCAAAACACTCAGAAACAAACTGTTCCTAAAAGTATTGTAGAATCTGTCCCTACGAAAATTTCTGGAAAAGTAGTGGTACAGAATAATGATAGTAGTGAAAACATAAATGCAATCGTTGAAAATTCTCAAGATCAAGTACAGATTACTGTGGAAGCTTCTCTGGTAACTAGGATAGCTATTGGTCAATTGAAAGATCCTAGATGTATAAAAATCAAAAATCTTCTGGAAAAAGGTGTAAAACCATACCCACAAAAACTTTCATTTTTCATGAAAAATGATATGTTACATTGCATACACAAAAATCCAAAGCAGAGACAGCAATATAATGAGAGAGTAGTTATTCCTCAAGACTTAGTCTCAGAAATTCTATGGCTTTGCCATGATTCTCCTGTTGCTGCACATTGTGGTTTTCAAAGAACTCTGGCAAAAATTTCAGTTAACTATTATTGGCCAGACATGCATGCTCAGACTGAAAATTATGTGAAGTCGTGCACAACTTGTGTAAAAAACAGAGGTTTTCGTAACAACAAGGCTCCAATACAGAAATTTCCTATTACAACTTATCCTTTTGAACGTGTGGCTATGGATGTAGTCGGCCCACTACCTATCTCGAATTCTGGGATGAAGTACATTCTTGTCATTACAGATTACTTCACTAGATGGCCAGAGGCTTATCCACTTGCTACAGTTAAAACTGAGGATATTCTCGCTTGTTTAGAGAGATTTATAAGTATTCATGGAATTCCTGCTCACTTAATTACGGATCAAGGTAGTAACTTCATTTCTGAAGCTGCCAACAATCTATACAAGAAATTAGGCATAAAAAAACATAATACTTCAGCGTACCATCCCCAGTCAGACGGGCTAGTCGAAAGACTGAACGGTACGTTAGTTAGATCCTTAAAGAATCTGGTCTATTCTGATAAGGGCGATTGGGATCGGATGATTCAATTTGCTTTAATGGCTCATAGAACGTCAGTCCATGCCTCAACAGGCGAGTCCCCAGCACATCTTGTCTTTGGTCGAGACCCTGTGCTACCTGATGCTCTTTTAACAGGTGTAAAATATCCAGTTTACAAATCTACTCATGATTATTCAGATGACTTACAGGTTCGCTTAAAAAAGACCTTTGTAACTGTTAAGAAAAACCTTGAGGAAGCTCAGGAATCACAACAACTTCAACAACATAAATCTGCTAAAATGCCTAAGATTAAAGTTGGTGACTTGGTCTATCTTTACACACCTCATATTCGGCCAGGCCAATCAAAAAAACTCAGTTCTTTAAATCATGGTCCTTTTGAAGTTATCAAGCAAACAACTGAAGTTAACTTTGTCATTCAACACAAAAACAATCCATGTAATCAGCAATTGGTCCACGTTAATAGATTAACTCCTTTACCTCCTAGACGTAGTGAATTGATTTCTAGCACATATAATGATAACATTGATAATTCTTCAACTCAAGAAACAAGACAATTTAAAAGTAGATATTTTCTAAACCATCAAAATAGGGTTAAAACTCAAAATGTTCCTAATTCACACAAGTATGACTTGCGCCCAAGAGGCCAATTTATTCATTAAAGTTACTTGTCAATTAAGGCAATATGTCAAGAGAGCAATTGGCTCAAAAGTAAAGTAAAATGTTTAGATTATGAAATTCTCACATTTTCAAAAAAAAAAAAGACTGATATTGTTGTGAGATGGACAATTATGTTTCATAATATTATATTTTCAATTGTTTCACAAAGTGTTTTGCAAAACTGTATGCTATGTTAAAATGGATCCAATATTTCTGAACTTCTGTGTAATTTGCTTTATGTGTCAGTCAGCTGAATGTTCTGTACTGCAAGTTCTGTGCCAGTGCAGCTTTCTGAATGTGAGTGCCATGTTAATCAGGTTGAAGTAGTGTTTTAAAATTCTAAATACTTAAATAATAATTTTTTTTTTGCTTTACTTTAATGATAAGCAGTAATGTTTTAAAGTAATTTTAAGATAATTAAGTACTTGATGGATTAGAGTTTTGGTAAGGATTTTTAAGGATAACTGATAATTTTTATCTCTGTTTTATTTTATGAATGTGTGAATGATTTTTTTTAATTTAAAGGTCTAGTAAATTTTAGAAATTTTTTTTTGTCATTTGGTGTTTGTTGACTTATTGGTTGGGGGTACCGCCACCTCTAGGTTTGCAACTTTCTAATGGACTTGTTTCTTGCCTGGGTGCCTGATCAACATTCTTGGTTTGAAAATTTGTCTCATTTTCTAAATTAGTAATTTTTTTAAATGTCCTTTAAAGTAATTTGTTGGCAAGGTTGGATAATAGTTAATAAATTGATTTCTGTGAAAAGTAAATTTATAGAATTTTAATTGTAAAATTTTTGAAGAAAGAAAACTTTTTGTTTAGTTAAACTTTTTGTGAGTTGAGTAAATTAAATTTTCATGTCTCTGTGGTACTCACCAGAAAATGTATTAGTGTTTAAATTTTAAAAGGGGCAATTTCATCATTTGTGTCTTGTTAATTTGGTGTTGTCTTGTAAAGGTCTATGCTTGTATTGAGACTTATTTTTTTTTGACTCACGAGTCAAACTTTAGGCCACTCTTGGATTTTGGTTATTATGCTGGTCATGATCTTGTTTGTTTTTGTTTTTTTCTTTGGTGTACATGTACATCGCTCAAAATTTACACTAAATTCCTCTCAATGGAACATATGTCATTGGGAACTTAATGCAGGTATTTTCCTAGTATTGTGTGGAAAAATTCCCCGCTTTGCAGGAAATTTTTCTCCCGGGCCCCGAAGGAGTGTGATAAGGCTTTCACACCTCTGTGTTAAAATTGTATATTAAAGTATTGTTTTATTTCTGTGTGATTGAAAGTGTCAATTTCGAAATGTAAATGTCTTTTCTACATGTTTTCAATTACATTGACTTTTAAGGGAAGTGAACTCTAAAATCGCAAAAGTGTTTATGTTCCAGAAAAATAGTAATAGTTTTGTATTTTCGCTTCTCAGTCGCTAGTTGGGAACTTGCAGGTTTTGCGCACGCGCGCGTTTGAAAAAGGATTTTGGAGGCAGAGTGGAAGGAGTCGTGGAGAAATGTAGACGTGTGTGTTGGATTCGCGTATGATCGCGAATTTTAAGAAAAGGTGGATTAATTTTGAAAGTGGAAGGATGTGATTAAAATATGTAACATAGTTCGACAAGTTGTGCGTAGAGTCGTTTGGCTCGGTTCAGAGATGAGTCACTCGTGTTTTTAAATGAATCAGCCTGGTAGTAATGGAATAATGAGTCTTGTGAAAAGAGAAAATGGTTCTTTCACTGGTCGGCTTGAATCGCTAATAGGGCAAGAGGGAAAGCTCATTTTACAGCGATTTGTATTTGCCTGACTCCTCCTTGTGTCCTAAGGTACGAATCAACCAATCTCCGTAACCAACCAAGATGTCGAATTCCGCCAGCATGATGTTGTGTAGTCAAGTTTCCCGACCATTATGGATTTTGTTCTGCGCAAGAATCTCGATGAGTTTATGCCGAGAGTCCATCCTGATATCCTTTCCCATGGTACAGAATTGTAAATGTTATATTTAAAAGAGACGAGGTAAAGTTTTATATATATTTAGTCTTCCACCTAACGAATAGAGTGTTAATTGTCAAATCCGCGTGAGTATCGAGTCATTGATGATGTTATATGAAAATGTCGTATATGTTCAAAGTATACAAATGTCGTATATAAATGTCAAGTATAATATGAGGAATATTGTGTTTATTTTATGTATCAGAAAATATGTGTATTCTCTTGGTTCCTCTTCCTCCAGGGGTGTTCTTAATGGTCACCCTACCGAGTGTAACTCTGAGTTATTGCGAGAAATGCTTGTACTCCACTGTTTTCGATCAACTGCCTTGTTATTTCATGTTTAATAAATGTGTTTGATTTCAAAACTTTGTCTTCTCTGTCGAGTATACCAAAACGTTCGCGACAGAATTGGTGCCGTTACTTTTCTCGGTGAGTGGGGAAGAGCTGAGAGAATTAAAATTTTTAAAAATTTTCTTAAGAATTGAAATTTTGAAGGTTAAAAATTACCGTTGTGCTAAAATGAGTGTTTTCTTAAGTAAACAGAGTTCCATGTTCTGTTTTCGGTATTCTCAAAAACGAGTGTTCTTGGAATTTGATATGTGCCATTTGATAAAAAAAATTGATTTGTTTGCATATTTATGTCATTTGATTTGATAAAAACTGGTTTTATTGTAAATACTGTTTAAGAACATTGCAATTGCATATTGTGTTAAACTATACGAGTATATTTGATTGTTATGCAAAATGGCTCCAATTACTAGAAACAAAAAAGTAAATGTCGGTAAGATGAGTAAAAATTCAAGTAAAAAATTAAATTCCTCCTTGAATTTGTCGCTTGATATTGCTACTGAGTCGGATACTGTTAATTCTAGAAGTAAAGTTAAAAATGTTAGTCGAACATAGTGGGCCAACGGCCGTACCGTGCTGAAAACACCGGTTCTCTTTAGATCACCGAAATCAGGCAGCATCGGGCGCGGTTAGTGCTTGGGTGGGTGACCACCTGGGAACCTGCTGTTGGCACATTTCGGGAGCGGTAGCCCGGTGGTTTGCGCGCTGTATTTGCACGCTGCCACAATTGCCGCCGTGTTCATGCGCAGTACGATCACGGTAAACATGTGGGTCCGTAAGTCCTTCCGAGAGGTTGGTGGTATGTAAAGGAGGGTACGGTCCCTGTGGATGCCTCCCCCACTGGGTTCCTGTCTAAATTGGGTGGCACTTCCCGGCCGTCCAAACAGTTACCTTACACCTTTCTGGCAGGTCGGACGGTCTGGGTCTCAACAACAACAAGTCGAACATATTATCAAATAGCTTCCATTTAGACATCATTGTAAAAAAAATAGCTTTTTCGGGTTCAAGAAGGCTCAAAACATGTAAATCCGTCAAAAAATTGCATTGCGATTTTTGACACCATTCAACAATTTCCCTATGCATTGCCATGCATTGTAAGGAAAGTAAAAATCTGATGTGGACAGAACATGATTTTCTCTACATATTTAAATTAATTTCCTTATTTTTATTTCATGATGCATTAATTTAATTTTAATTACAGAAAATGACATTGATACTTTTCTAGTATTATATCCAATTTGCAATTTCAATACATCGTCTTTTCATTTTGTCATCTCCGTTTCATTTACTTCGAAATAGTATGTTAGCATCCGAAAAAGCGTTAAATGTTCAATTCAATATTAAAATCTATGGCCGTAAATCTTACACATCATTTTTACACTGTGAATAAAGTTATATTTTCACATTATATAAGAAAAGTTATCTGTTGTCCATAGCAGATTTTGATCGCCTATGTACATGTTGTCTGCAAGTTGCACATTTTTCAATACCAATTATCTTCCCATGGTATTTGGTACGTTTCTTATTCAAGGACCACAAAAATGATTTTAAATACCTTAAATTTAAAATAAAATCCCTGTTTAAAATCAAATTATGTATACTAATTTTCCAAAATCTAATAAACAATCATAAAGTTCTTGAGACATAATATTATCTAAATTGGAATCTTATAGTAATTATAATGATGCCATGTAACAGACATTACCATGCATCTTTCAAGAATTTATTTATTGTATTCCGTGTGTTAAAACATAACAACCTAATATATACGTCAAATAATCAAATCCGGATGGGTTTTCGATATACAAAGGTTTTTTTTTTTTTCACCTTTGCCGCTTATGAGCTCATCATCCTTCAAATAAAGAGAGCTATCGTGGGCCAATTTAATTAATTTCATACCAATGGTACAATTTACCGATGGACAAGAATTTGTAACAATTGTCAAGAACAAGTATTGCCAATTTTAATTGAACAATTGTTGCTACTCTTCGTTGAACAAAATTAGCCAACATCAATTCAATTCTCAATTACAGCATGTCTGTGTGTGTAATTATAATAGTAACAAAAGTCTAATTACTATTTTTTTAATCTAAATTTGCTGTATGTGCTGAGAAAGGCGTCTTGGACGCATTATAGCTTTTAACTGTTTATCTCGAGTTCAAATCCATTTAGCGTCCTGACATACTTCAGTTACTTTTTACTTTCCTTATATACATATAATGTATAAGGAAAGTATTGTGACGGGGTCGAAAATTCGAGTTCGAGTTTTCGACGGGAGAGCACGTTTAAAGCATCTCTGAACACGAATCGAACATTTTTGAGGTGATGTGTGTGTGTGTGTGTGTGTGTATGTGTGTGTGCGAGTGTGTGTGTGTGTGTGTGTGTGTGAGTGAATGTGTGTGTGAGTGAGTGTGCGTGTGTGTGTGTGTGTGTGTGTGTGTATGAAATTATGTGTGTTTGTGTGTGTGTGTGTCAGTGAGTGTGTGGAGACGATATCTCACAAATGGAGCGATTAGAATGAAATTGGGTACAAAAATTACAATCCGTGAATACTAGAAACCTATTGTTTTTAAACATAATCAAATGTTCAGACCTTCCCTAAATTGTCGTATGAAGTTTTGAAAAATTCATCAAAAAACCAAAACCTTTAATAAAGTTATGTAAATAGACATCTCTTATGTAATTTTTCTTTAGAAAACGAAAGACATAAACTTTAGAACGCTAGCATGAACTGTTCTCGAGATATTGCACATTTTTCAAATAAATGTATAAGAAAATCCCATAAATTAAAAGTAATATTAACTGTTGAGAAACATGCTCACTTTTCATATGTAATATCATGCGATAAATTTGGTAACATCAGTCTCGTAGATCTAGCTCATTCCATTCACGAGAAAATATACTTTGAGTAATATTTTTGTATTTGAACGGCAATCTGCTATAAGAATAACTTATTTCCCCGTCCATAACGCTTGGCGAGATTTTATCGACGAATTTGGCGCAATTACGCTAACTTGGCGACTTTTTAAATGTTGCCAAATTAAAGGAATGCCTAATGGATAAAAATTACTCTAAATCAATGAAAATGACGACTAATTGACGAAATGTCAATGTCTTGGAAAGAATATAAGTATCCACTATAAGAATACCATATTTTCTTTTACTGTAAAAGTAGTGACTTCACTGAATTATATAAGGAAAGTCATGTGCTGCCCACATCAGATTTTTTTTATCGTGTGCGACAAGGAAATATGGCATAGTAGGCTATTGATGAGACATAACACTATTTTGTTTCATTTAATGACTAAGTAGAACATTATAATTAGAAGGAAATTGTTGCTTCTGTTACCTAATTAAGGTAATTATCGCTTTCCACCCATACAGTCAAATTGAGTATTAAAGCTATTTATATTGGATCACCATACTTCAAATCTTAACTCCAACAAATGTGTAAACGATAAGAGTTTGCAATTTCGTCCAGTAGCTTAATGGTAGAGCTTCAGCTGGATAAAGATCAGTGGTTGGTTCGATTCCCGCTTGGGGCAGCAAGTTTATTTACAAATTATATATTCTAGAATAAACATTGTTGTTATGATAATATTTACGAATAACTAAATAAAGAAAATAATAAACTATTTATATAAGCAAAGTTATAGTCATTACTTTAAATTAGTTGTGTACTATATTTTAATAATTAATTAGTTGTGCAGTATCTCTTTAAATTAGTCAGCACTCTAGCTTTCAGCTATCTCTGCAAGAAAATTAGGTGAGTTTTGTGGTTTTAATCTGGCTTACTAATAAGATGCCCGTTAAAGTTAAACCTTTGTGTGGTTTTATACATTTTATATTATTAAAAAAACGCATATCTGTATCTTTAAAATCAACTGAATTATGATAAAGGAAAAAATCTGACTTATGCCACTTTTCCGTACCATATGAAAGGCTGTTTAATCAGTGAAAATAGAGATCATAAACAAATTGACGATGGAAAATGTTTAGATCAAAAATACTTTAATGTGTGTCAAAATTTTTTATCGCAAATGCATCTAAATAAAGCATTACACAGACAGATATCATATAAAGCAGTGGTACTCACTACGTGGTTGGGTATCCTATGTATTATCATCCAGCTTTATCTTTTTTGTGATATGTCAGAAATTTACATTTCTAATTTGATATATGCCCCATTCACAATGTTCAATTTTCAATTAAATATTACTCGTTCAATTTGAAAGATACATATATGCGGTTTTTTTAATGAACTTGTTGCATTAAAAATTTAAATTTTCTGGACGACCAAATTTGTCTAAGGGGGTCATTTAAAATTTTGTCTATGGGGGTCATTTGGAATTGACATTGCCAACTTATCTGCAACAAGTAAATAATTAAAGCGAGTTTCAATCCTTTTGGGACACCCTGTATTGTATATGTTTTTTCTCGAATTTCTGTAAATTAAAATAATTAGAAAATCATCCTAAATGCAAAAACAAATGAATTTATGTGATATCACGGTAGCGTTAATTTCATACAAGACGAAACATCATACTTTATGAAAATTAGAAGTATTATGACGTAATAGGGGCTCCTAAAAAGCCCTACACACAGGGAGTTCGAGCATCGAAGTATATCCCTGAAAAACAAACTAAAAACAATGTGGAATTCCATATATTCCATATTAAAGTAAACAGGTCAATATAGTAAAAAGGAGTAAATCTTGTGGCACTAACAGTTGAAATGAAATAATTGTCTGTCATGTTTTACAATGCAACATACTACAATAAAACACCCACAATGGAAAATTTTCTCCTTGCTTTGAAACTGGCAATAAACGATTTAATAAGAATCTTTCACTAACGAAACCGTTACGGGACTTCATTAGAAATAAATCTCTCACAGGATTTCTTTATTTTTTTCCCCCGTCCCTTTATTCTTCTACACAACGAGAAGTGTTTTTATTCCCGTTGCCACAGAAAGATCAGAAAAATTGTTGGTCTTGTCAGAGAATCAATTTACCCAATAAGAGAGAGGAAAAAAGGGGTGAATAATTTGATGAAAAAGAATAGAACAAACCGTATTTGTTTACAGATTGCAGATTTGAATGGAGATGGACTTCTATCGCAATTCATATTTGGTTTTATACTAGTCAAAGAACTAAACAGATACATTTCGAATTGCGACAGTAAAACGATATATAAACTACCGTTTGTAAAAAAAATTGCAACACCATGAAGGAATCATCAGAATTAAATGAAATTTATTCCATAAGCGACCTGTATTAATACAAATAAATGATTAAATTTACAAAAAAAAATTACATGTCGAAAATCAGGATATGGTGAAAAACCATTACACGCTGCAATATGTGTTTCTATACGAGGTGACATCGACTCAAACATATTTTGAATGTGTACCTAAGAAAGAGCATTCCAGATTGCTTCTATCCGAACCAAAGTTCAGGTGTATTAGGCGAATTAAACGACGGGACAGCGGGATTAACAGCGGTATTAACGACGCCAGTGAGGCGCTGGCAGACGAAATTCCAGACATGTTCAATAGGCGATATATCTGGTGAATACGCAAGCCTAGGAAAAATCTATAATTGTTGTACTGAAAGAAGTCTTGAACATGCCTATCAACATGTGGACGGGCATTGTCCTGTTGAAATACGGTTCCAAGAATGTGTTGAAGGAAGGCTGCGACTTCGGGCTCCAGAACTTCCCTGATGTACTGATTGCTGTAGAGATTACTCATAATTCTTAGCAGCTGAGATCGTCCAAGATACCCAATGGCACTCCAAACCATCACGCTTGGCGTTCGTCCAGTATGACGTTAATTAATGCACGACTGAAGGCGTTGTTTACTGCTATAGCGTCTAATGTGGATCTCGCCATCATTGTATCGCAAATTAAAGATGGATTCATCGAAAGAAACGACTTACTGCCAGTCGGCACGCCAGCGTTTATGTTTATGAACTAATTGTAGCCGAAAGCGTCGGTGGTTTTGCGTCAGGCGAATCCGATAAGTCGCCGATACGGGAAAATGTGGTGCTAGGCAGCCGAGAATTTGAATAAAGCCCAGATAAGAAAAAAATACAAACTCACGTTTACGTAGATGACAATAGCACCAGTAATTCGGGCTGTAAAGACATGGGGAAAGCTCTAAAAGACATTCCGAGAACCAGCTAAGTTGAACATGCGCCCAAAGTTACCACAGGGTCCGCTACTTATGAAGTTGTTTTGCCTGCACCAGTGTCACGCAGAGGCCGCTCTTCATAAGTTTAGAATCTGTAACAACTTACGGAAAGGCCATCTATCAATTAATGCATTAAAAATCATGATTCTGAAGTTTAAAGAAACATGGCCGCTAACACTTCTGCTTGGTAGAGGACGGAAATCGGTGTCAGAGCAGACAATTACGGATGTTGTGACTACGATCACTCAAGGCACACAAGAGACCATTTCTGGTAGTAGCAGCGTCCGGGGCATAGCAGGTCAACTGGGTTTGAGTGTTACGACGGTACGGAAAGTATTGTGGAGTGTTCTCCATTACTATCCATACAAGATCAGCCATGTTGAAGACCCAGACCATCCGACTCACCCAAGGGTTAGATCAGCAATTTGAACGGCCGTAGATTAGCCGTGTGCAACAACTCAAACCCAATGATTATGACCAACGATTGACATTTTTCTGATGATTTTTGTCAGGATGGAGGTCGACGATGCTTGGCCGTGGACAATTCTATGGGGAAATGAGACCTATTTTCATCTTAATGAAAGTGTTAACACACACAATTCCCTAATTTGGGCAGCTGAACCACCTGCAGTTGATGAACGTCAATTACACTCACCAAAGGTCACTGTTTGGTGTGACTTTACATCACATTTCATCATTAGATCATACTTTTTGAGAATATTACTCCAAGAGAATCAGTAATCTGTACCTTTAACAAGCATAGGTATCGCAATATTCTGACTAGTTTTGTCATTCCACAGCTACAGCAAAGAGAATGTTTGGTTCATATAATCTTTATGCAGGACGGAGCACAACCACACATTGGTCTATCGGTACAGCAACTGTTGCGGCATTACTTCACAGATGAAAAGGTCATTAGTCGTTTTTTCCCAATAGCATGGTCGTCTCGTTCCCCGGATATAACTCCTTGTGACTTTCGTTTGTAGGGTTATTTGAAGTCCAAGGTCTATCTTGGTGGGTCCCTAACTTGACAACCTTAAAGGACAACATATAATAGGCACCATATAAGGGGCTGTGCTGAACATTTCTTGTGACATGTTACGTTCTGCTATTGAGAATAGTGTGCACATGATGCAAAGTTTGATTCACGAGAACGACGGTCACATTGAAAGTGGACGAGGTGCTGAATAAACCGTGATGTTTCAGGGCAGTTTCGTCCTTGTTATTCATTTGTTTTTTGCAACTCATTTTTACATTGCACAGAGCCACATTTCCCCCTATCAACGACTTTTGGAATAAAATTTGTTTTTGCGCAGAATCCTTATTTCCACGTCTTCATTAGTTCTCCTACCAAATTTGGTGCCATTCCGCCCGTTAGATCAAACTACAGGTGACTCTGAGAACTGTCAGTTTAAATACAAACACCTGGTATTATTATACTATCTTATAGTTTAATTATATATATATATATATATATATATATATATATATATATATATATATATATATATATATAATAGTTTGAAAATACAATGATAGAATAGAGGGAAGTTGTAACTCAAAAACCCTAACATTCAAAAGCGCCTAACAAATAAAAAAAAATATTAAATAGAGAACCATCAATCAAGTGGTCTATGGTTGTCTACTAGCGGTAAACTTTTCATGAGCAGTATCTATACCTCTACCACGAAAGAGGGCGCCATATGAGCAAGTTACGTAGTTTAAACGGGAAGGAATGATAGGTCTTATGGTGGGGAATTTTCTTATGTGCAATAGGAGCTCGTATAGAGACCACTCTTTTAAATTATACACTTGCTCTAATCCCCGGCCACACAACTTGATACCATAAACCCCCTGGGTTGGTCGTGTGGTCTGGGCCTTCAACTTGCTCTAATCCATACTAATTTATGTATCTTGGTACCATATGTCTGGCGCAGCACATCCTCTTTGGATCTTGTGCCATTAAACCATAATCGACCAACCAACCATCAACCGTATAGAGACCAATGCCACGACAGTGATGTGAGTGCGGTAGCAGTGGATTGAAGAGAACCGGACATAGTCGCAAATCCTGCAGTAATCAACGTTACGTCAGAAACGTTACGTCAGAAACGTCAAAAACGTTACGTAGAAACGTTAAGCTAGAAAGTGATGATAGACACCTTATCCGCATGGCAGGGATGGACCTTACAGCTTCATCTCGACAGTTGGCAGAACGTTGGAGCACTGCTACAGGTGTGTCTACATGGTCTGCAATGTCTACATGTGTGGCAATTCGTTGACATTTGCTGCACAGTGAACTGTGCTCGATAATTCTATTGTACAAAATTTGGAACAAAATTTGTTTTTCGCGGAATCCTTCATCCCTTGTCTTCATCCCATGTCCCTACCGAATTTGGTGTCATTCCGGCCGTTAGATGAGCTACAGATGATTCTGAGTACTGTATATATAAATATAAATATATATATATATATATATATATATATATATATATATATATATATATATATATGTACATATATAAATGTATAGGCACGGGCACGTTAAATATGTGGGTCGTGGATCTGTAAATAATTCAGAAAGGTTGTTGGGGAGTAGGAAGGCACAGTCTTTGTGGATGCCTCCCCTCCAAGATTGAGGTCTAAATTGAGTGACAATAGCCCTACTGTCCAAACATGTACCGTACACTTTTGGGTAGGTCAGTCGGTCTGGATCGAAGAAGAAGGAATCTATAGGGGTGCTCGAAGATTTTGTATAATAGTTCAATCACTTTTATTTTCACGGTTGTAAATGTAACAGAGTTAACTCATTAAAAACAATTACGGCTCTGGCCTTGTAGTCCAATGATACTGGTGTTGAATTCTGGGTAAAAACTGAAAAATCATTGATAGCCTTTGTGGTTTGAAATCGCATTGCGATCCACCTCAAGGTTTACAGGTCTACCTCAATTTTATTCTCGCTTGCCGTAAACAATCCTAGAACTTGAAACCAAAGGAACACAATCCATATAAAAAAACAAATTCAACTTTCCAAGTACAAAATCCCTTTGAGTAAAAAAAAACCATCTTCCAACTTTCCATTTTCAAATGTCATAAATATTAAAACAATGTACATCGATTTTTTTTACTTTTTTACCCACACAAAATAAGCATAATTATCGCGAAATTAATGCAAGAGCATAATCACGTTTTATGAGAGCTGCAGGAAAATGTAATAATCTATTAAACAACCCTGTTTTAATTTTAGACAGCCAGCACAGAACGCATCTAGAAATCCACGAAAGAAAAGTTAAAAGTGTACTTGTAACGGATCTTAATTCTTAGTATTTAAGGAATGCATCAAAAGAAGCAACAGCTTTTCATTCTTTCCCCCTTGAGGGTATTGTAATTACACTGTAGGGAACATTAGAGGGGAAATCCGTGAACACTCATTGTTTCAATCTGACAGTGTGAATTAAAATTCCGAGCGCAATGTTCGACCAACGGGCAATTAGATTCTAAATATGCCGCTTGTGTAAGTGTTCACGTGTAGTAAAAGATGTATACTTGTCATAGCTCTCTTGAGGTTTATAGTAAGAGAAATTCTCTTTGAACAGCATGTTTAAGTAGCATATTGTTACGGTATGTAAAGTAATTATTGGTGGCAAAAAGTGTGCATATACGAGTGTGCTCGTACAAGGAGTGCATATACGTATTTTTGAAAAACAAATTCCTTGAAGCTTCAAATTCAAAAGGAATGTAAGGTGATTTACTAAAAATTTTCACTTTTTGTTTAACTTGTTGTTAAGAATTTTTTTTCTAAATATATATTTCTCATAATTAGTTATAAAGAGCTTAAGATATTTAGTGAAATGGATTCAGCATCAAATTTCAAAAACGGGAAAGGTATTTATTGTATTTTCCCTCTTCCAGTCCTGAAGATGTTACTAATTAAAACATTCAAATTAAAAATTCACATTTTCCTTGAAGCATCTATTTTTCTAGCTTAGATGTTGATTGATATGGATTCGATATAAAATTTTGGAGATGAATCGGATGGGGGAGCGGGGGGAGAAGGTCACTATGGATTTTCCCTTCTATTTATTTTTCTTTTTTCTTTTTGGTTTTTTTCTTAAACAACTTAACTTTTTTTTTCTTAGGACATTTTTCCTAAAACATCTACAGTGACAGTTTGCACACATTTAAGAACAAATTTAAAACAATATAATTCAGATTTGAAGTAACAATATTTATTTCTTAAATGGTCCACCTGATGGCCATTTCTCTGGACTAACATTCTACATCTTTATTTTCAAGATAAGATGATTTTCAAGATTTTCAAGATAGTTGTACTTTATTCCACTCCACTTTCATAGTTTTCTGTCCTTCTTTTAAGAAAGTTATTTTTTTAACAATCCAAAAGCACAATAATCCATTGGTGACACATCAGGGGATTTTGAAGGAATATGATGAAAAGGTATATCAATAATAACTGGATCTTTTGTTATTTTTTTTTCAAGAAATTTAGCGGCAGATTCTGATGTGCGACTGGTAGTTTAATCCTGATGAAGTTCCACTCTATTAAGAAGACTCTGTGAATAAAAAGATTGTATTTCTTTTTTAAATACAGGAATTAAAACATTATCGTGGTTATATGTTGAATTGATTCTGGCATTTTTTCGACTTTCCTTAACTTTAATTTACCTTTGTACGAAAAACCAGCAATAATCATGAATCTTTTACGAAACGTTATTACTTTCCTTATATACATAATGCACAAGGAAAGTATTGTGACGGGGTCGAAAATTCGACTTTCGAGTTTTCGACGGGAGACCACGTTTCAAGCATCCATGATCACGAATCGAACACTTTTGAGGTGATGTCAGTATGTGTATGTGTGTGTGTGAGAATGTGGAGACGATATCTTAGGAACGAATGGAGCGATTCGAATGAAATTTCGCACAAAAATCACAATCCGTGAATACTGGAAACCTATTGTTTTTAAGCGCAACCGAATGTACAGAACCCCTCCAAATTTTCGAGTGAAATTTTTAAAAAATCATCAAAAATTCAAAACCTTTAATATATTTGCGCAAAGGGACATTTCTTATGTAATTTTTCCTCAGAAAACGATTGACATAAACTTTAGAACGCTAGCATGAACCGTTCTCGAGAAATTGCACATTTTTCAAATAAACTTATCAAAAATACCATAAATTAAAAATATATATATTAACTGTTGAGGAACATTTTCACTTTTTATATGTAATATCATGCGATAAATATGGTGACATCATTTTTGTGGTTCTAGCTCGTTACATTCATGAGCAAAGATACTTTGAGTAATACTTTTGTATTTGAACGCCTATAGTCATTTATCTGCTATAAGAATAACTAATTTCTCCTTCCATAACTCTTGACGAGATTTTGGCGGAATGTCGCCAACTTGGCGCCTTTTTTAAATGTTGCTAAATTAACGAAAATCTCGCCAAATGGATAAAACGGCTCTAAATCCATGAAAATGACGACTAATTGACGAAAATTCAATATCTTGGAAAGAATATAAGTATCTACTAGAAAAAAAACCTATTTTTTTACTGTAAAAGTAGTAAATTCATTGCATTATATAAGAAAAGTCATGTGTTACCCACATTAGATTTTTTTTATTCTTGGTACCATGATTTTGAGTATTTCTCTCCTCTTTTGCGATAGTAGATCGACGATCTCTTTTTATGTTTATTTAAATAGATCTATGCTTCATCAATTGTCCCAATATATTTCCATATGTCACAGGCTAAATGATTTTTATAGAGAATTCTACAGCATGTTCTGCACTCAGAAACATGTCAAGGTTAGAGGCGGTGAAAATTATGCTTTTTAACACTTTTCAACATAGTTGAAAAGTGTTTATGACTTTGGTCTTTCTGTCTGTCTTTATGTATGTCAATCTGCCTGTCCGTTCGCAGTATAACTGCCGTAAAAATGATTTTATCAAAATGAAATATTTTAGTATGTTGTCTGTGGGACATATGGAAATGGAAATGAATAATATCACCCAATTAGCTTTAGATTGAACCTAGGTTAAATGAGTGAAATACATTGAACCCTATGGAACCTAATTTTTCAAACGAAGCTAAAATTCACAAATAGTTTTAAAAATTTTAGGAAATATTCAAATTATCACATAAAATATATAAAAGAATTTGAGCAAAATATATGTTCGGTAGTTTTTAAATAATAATTAAAATAATATATACAACCATATTATATGAAGAGATCACGTGACTCATTTCAAAATAAAGTATGGCATCCATATTTTTCCCAATGTCAAAATCGTGATTTTTAATGTTCTTTTAAATTTATATTTGGTGTTATATCCGTCCTAAAACATCTTTGCTTTAGCGTATTTTCTGAGCATCTATATTCTGCGCCAACGCAATTACAATATTTTTTTAGTTTAAATGATAAACGTTGATTATTTCTGCAACGAAGCCTAATGTTAATGTGTGCAGAATGCAAATCAAGTTGTATGAGAATTTCTGAATTTTTTTAACGAAGAATTGTTTAGCTCTAGAGTCTGGAATATAGATGATATGAATGAAATATTCATTGATTTCACACAGAGAAGCAGACGATTTTATAACATTGTCTTTTTCGTTGAAGAAATTATAACATTGCCTTTTTCGAAGTACGTTTACTTCCATGTTTTTCAGAAGTAAATTAAATTATTGTAGTACTGTGATAATTTTAAAAGTATCCCTGCTGAATGTATCGCATTTTAGAGAAGCTTAAATAAAGTCAATTGCAATTGGAAAGTGTTTCATAATCAATGCTTTATGCATGATTGATCTTTCTTGATTAAGATTTAAATCTTTCTTTACATCCGCTACAGAGGTATTTAAAGACATTGCAATTATTTTTTGAGTCTGTGTCTTTCCATTTGAGACAGATTATTTTATTTTTGAAATAGTTGTGAATATATGGGACTTTGGGTTGTTCTTTTTTCGGTTAGAGGCAATGCTTGACGATTTTCTCTTTTATTATTAATAAGATTTCTTATTTTGCATTTTAGAATGTGAATTTTATGGTTTTCACAGTATTATTTTAATTGCAGAATAAAAGTAGTTCTTTTCGGAAAGAGGAAAAACGTAGTATTCAATCTAAAACATGTTAGCATACGCCATTTTTAAAGTAGATAAAATTTATCTACAGCAGACGATAATTCAGCTTTTATAAAATGAGCTGTTGCCAGAAATTTTAATTAATTTAAGTTTTGTTATTTTTTGCTGTAAAATCGTTCTATAATGCTTAAACTAAATCTGTATTTATCAAGATTTTCTGTAGAAAGATGACGACTGTTGTGGATTCAGCATTTAATTTCATTGGAAGTAGGGGATTCACTAAGGATTTATATTTCCGAATCTAAAAATCCACCTTTAAATTTCCCAAAAGTTTCGTATTCTGTATGAAATAAGTATGCAAAAAAGACTAAACATGCCTTACAATTGCTTCAAAATATGAAGTATAAACACCATATTTATCAATATAGAGGCTCCCACATAAATTGTTTGTTAAATTTGAATTTCGATTAAAATTTAAAAAGTGTGAGAAGAAAAATTTTGGTTAGAGTAAAAATTTTAGATCGTTATGAACTACCATACTAAATTTTGAAATAATTTTAGACTATCAAATACTTTTTGAATAGTAATTTTCTTACTCCAAAGCAATAAATGTGTTTTAAGTTTTGTGACTATAAATAATAAATTGAGTAAATGTATTTGTAAATAAAATTGCCACAAATTTTATGACGACCCGTCAAGCGAACGCTGTTCTTACGCAACTGAGAAACAAAACTTCTGGGTTTCGAACGGACATGATTCCCAAATGTGGTAGGATCTTAATCAGTGCCAGACTTAGAAACGAAAATCACTTAACTGCAGGCATGATCCCCAAATGGAAGAGACTTTACGCCAATTGTGAAGAACTTTGCTGCCCCAACCGGGAATTGAACCCTGGATCCTCATACTGACCAGCCGATGCTCTACTGTCAAGCTACTGGGACGGAATTACACGCTCTAGTTGTCAAAGTGGACTTTGCATTCTCCACCCTCTAATGTCAGATTGGCATGCAATTGGAAATCTGACTAACTACCTTCTGTTATTTTACTCAGGTTAACTTCCTGATACTACCAGTTTTATCCAGGTTATCCTCCTGCGTGATCGTTATCCTCTCTCTTTGAAATAGGTGTCCCTTAAGGGTGAGCGTCAGTAAATCCTCTGCCATATCCGCGCTTTGTTAAATTTCGCGGCACACATTTTTCGCCGAAATTCTGCTCAAACAATTGCGAAATATTTTCTGATAGATAAAATGCAATGCTTAGATTATATTAAAACTAAATTTTATACCCAATAAAACATAGAATATATGTTTTATTTTAATTCAAAATATTTTTGATGCTGCCATCCATCTGTTGTCGTAATTTAATTCATACCGATTTTTTTTTATTTTTAATGAACATTTTTAGATGTCTATTCCTTCTAATACGCTGTTAAATATAACAGATCATATATAATATTACCACAATCAAGGAAACGTAATTGAACTTTGACTTGAAGACAAAGGAACTTGAAGACAAAACTACAGTCCTCAGTGATGTACATCCAGATACCCTTATCAAATTTATAGAATAAGAAATTATCTTTCCGTGATTGTGGCATTATTACATATGATCTGTTGTTGTATTTAATACCTTATTAGAAGGAATAGACACTTAAAAATGTTCATTAAAAAATAAAAATAGTCGGTATGAATTAAATTACGACAACAGATGGCAGCACCAAAAATATTTTGAGTTAATATAAAAAATATATTATATGTTTTATTGGGTATTAAATTTAATTTTAATATAATTTAAGCATTGCATTTTATCTATCATAAAACATTTTGCAACTGTTTGAGCAGAATTTCGGCGAAAAATGTGTGCCGCGAAAGTTAGCAAAGCGCGGATAGGGCAAAAGATTTACTGACGCTCACCCTTAACCCAGAGCCACACTGAATCCGTGCTAGTTGTATTAGGGTAACTTCTAGATCTCCGAGATCTTAACACTAACATACGGGGTTGATTTATTCAGGCCTGGATATTCGAAATGGCCAACCGACGCTCTGCCTTTCAGCTACTGGGAAGACAATTGCAAGCTCGTATTGTCAAAGTGGACTCTACACAATGGCTAAACTGTTATAAACACTCAGCACTATTATAAATGTACATAGCAATGACGAAAATATCCAGAACGGGGTATAGATATACAGTATTGAAACAGTGCGATTGAGATTCGACTGCTGTTTCAGTAAAAATTTTTTGTGTCTGCAGAGATAAATGTGCGGATGACTTTGTTGCATGTTTCGTGCTCCAGAGTTGGCAAGAGCGCAAAATGCTGCACTATTCAGTGAAATGATCCTAGAGTTATTTTAATAATATTTTGAACTTTGATTAGTTCATTAATCTGTAGAAATTACTGTGTACGACTCAACACAGCATTAACATTTTTGTCAAAATGTGTTGCATTTAGTATTTAATGACACGCATTTTTGTCATGAAACATAAAACTTGCCCATAAGGAGCATCCTCACGAATATGGATGTCACATTTATTGTAGATAACAGAATTCATGGCTGGATTTGCAGTTATTATGCTCTCTTCAACATGGAATATCCGATATCTACCATGGAAGCAAGAACTCTCAACTTGCTATAAATAATAAGCTTTGCGTGCTTCAATGGAAACTGACAGTTTCAGTCCTTCCACGTGTCAGTCATAAAATTCGTTTATAAATCAGTCCAGGTCATACGAAACTGCAAAGGAAAAGATCATAAAACACAAATCCGCTCATAAGGGACGTTCTTAAAAATAAGGAGGCTGATGATCCATGCTGACGAGTGCATTGTAAATACGAAACCTGTCCCTACATACTGGTATCTATAATAGAAATGCCCTCTATATTTATGGGAATGCCCCTTATAAGCGTGTTTTGTGTTTTATGAACTTTAACTTTTCAGCTTTGTATGACCTGAGCTAAACTGTAAAATGGTTTTATTCCTGCACAGTGGAGCAACTGAAATTGTCAGTTCCCATAGAATCTCGCAAAAAATTATGGCTTACAGCAAGTTTCTTGTATGCACGTGCTTTAAAATTAACATAGTATGTTTTAAAATTAACATGCATGCTTAAAAACATTTATAGGTACACTGCATAATTACTCATAACAACTGTTATTTTATAATTCAGACAATAAAGAATTGTTCACACATTCCCGGGTCTTAAATAAGCAGTTGTCACAGAATACCACCTAGTATCCAAATTGACAAATACTTTTTTAAACAAAATCATCACAAAATACGAGATCCTTAATTAAAGTGCAAAGAACACCACTCCACAATTGCCTCCACAAAATACTAAATCAGGATGCGAATCTATATTCCACGTACGCTCTTCGAAAACGTAGAAAGAAAGAGAAAAGAAAAAAAGTGTACAGCAGAGAAGGCTTTTAAAATGTATTTGATATCAGACGGTGGTAGCGGTCAGCCGAGACGGAAGAAAGGTCAGACTATTTCCGATGTGAAAATTAACGGCATATTTATACCTTGTAAAAGTTCGCATTGAAGAACGAATAGTTTCCGGATTCTTTTTTGTTTTGGAGCAGTATATAATATTTAAAGGTAGTAATGTTAAACTATAAAATTTGGATTGTCTGTTTTTGACATCGCAATATGAAAATATGGGACGTTTAAACACAGGAAAAAAAATATATTTTTTCAAACTTCACGAAAATTCGTCAATAATTCATATGGAATCTGTTTAATGTTTGTTTGAAAAAAAAATATTCTGTGGGATGACGTTAAAATATAAACTCTGTGGTAATATTTTTGGTCTCTGAGGAATCGATTTGTGTAAATATCGCTCAAAATCGTGCTAAAACATAAAACAACTAAAAAGCTAATAAGAATTAACAAAAAAAGAAAACGCCAAAGTTTTAAAGTACCTGTATACTTAATTTCATGGCCGTACGATGCGTAGATATCAACTTCCCCCCCCCCCCCACACACACGCATACACACATTTTTTTATTATACACATACATTATTTTTATCATAGAAGATAACCACGGCACAGAACTCCACAGAAATTTACATACATAAGAATACATTTAATAAAATTCCGTAATAAATCTCAATTCCTGTTATTTAAGAAACGCATCAAGTGAAGCAACAGATTTTCATCCTTCATCCCAAGGGAGTGGTAATTACAGAGTAGCAACCTCAAACGGGAAAAACGGGAAGCACTCATTGTTTCAACCTGGCAGTATGAATTAAAATTCCGACCGCATTTTTCGTCCAAACAGGCTATTACTAAACATTATGCCTGTATAAGTGTTTATTCTGTAAGAACCAATGTATACTTGTCAAAGCGCTCGTGCGGTTTGGAAGGAGGAATGTTCTGTTTAAAGGGTAAGAACATGCAAAGCGATTATAAGGTTTGATTCTTGAAAATATTTAAAGCGTGTTAGAAGGAAAAATTTTGTTTTACTAAAAGTTTTGGATTTTGAAGCTTCAATGCAGTTCTTTGAAGTTTGACGGTATATTTTATTTAAATAAGATATTTATTTATTTCAGAACCTGTAATTTACCATTTTCTGAAAAATTGCAATGCATTTAGTGATGATTAATAATGTGTTATAGGATGCTATATTTGTTTTAGATATAATTATATAATATGTAATATATAATTACTCACATTTTTACTTTCTCATACACATACTTTCTCATACATATACTTTCTCTATCTGGTATAGTATAGAGAAAGTATTGTTTTCCTGAAAATTTGCGAATTCGAGATTTTGATGACAATAAATGTTTTTGGATCTCCCGAACTAATTTTTACTATTTTTCGAGTGATGTCCGTCTGTTTGTTTGTATGCATGTCTGTGGCTGATTTCTTGCGTACACCATAGCAGCCACAAATATAAATGAATTTTCAAGAAAACTTTATATCCCGTTATCAAAAATTCCAGAATCAGACAGAAATATTTTTAATTCGAACAAAAACTTTGTAATTTATTCGAAATTTTATATTTCTTTTCAAGGCAAACGTAGGGCAAAAATTTGAAATAATCATGCATAAAAAGGTTTTATTTGTGGTTCACTGGACTTGATAGTTTCAATTATTGGGGTAATGCCGCGATACAATTTTTGTTCATGACGTCATTAGTCCCCTTAGAGGGCAAGTAATTTCTCCCGGGGTACATTGTCAAATATGGTATGAATCAAAATATTTTTTCAAGGCATTTAAAGTGAAGGGAAACAGGCTGTTATAGTTATAATAATTCATAATAACGATACTAAAATTAATTCTGGTATGAGAAAATCAATTTGAGCCACACTCTAGTTAATCCCCCACCCCACTCGCAAAGTATACATATAGTATTTTTTACAATGATTTCAATAATGCTATATCATATTTAATATGATCCGAAAGAGACGATCGTGAGTGGAAAGTCTGTAACATACGAAAAATGTGATTATGAATGGAAGCTATTGCTACTTGGGAATCCAACACGTCCGGTGAGGATGCGAAGAATGCCGTGATCTTTGAAATAAGCTAAGTAAAACAATTTACACAAAACGCTTGAAATGAGGACTCGTAATTAATAATAAAACAATAGCATTTATTTGGGAAATTCCGTATATCAAAGGATCATTTACTAATAACATTTTTCTATACATGTTTACATTATCTCCTGTATCCTACAAAACATGATATACTCTTCAAACAATATGCTCACGATACATAGCTACTCGTATATGCTAGCTACTCGTTACAATACTAGCTAATCTTTATTTAATTATGATTTAAACATAATGATCATTCCTAATACTTTGTGAAAGCCGCGTAAATTGAAATTATTTTATGGTTAAAGCTAACCTAAGTAGGGGGATAAGAGAGTAAGCAAAAACCTTCATGCTAGAATTTATATATAAAAGGCCTACCTCCTTCAAACATTTGTGGATCTAGGGCCATACGGGACTTCCTCTCTGCCAAAGGGTCGACTCTGCTAGTCGCTCCTTGCGACCGTCTCTGACTAGCACTTATTTTCAAGTCCACGATGTTAACCTCTTTTAAAACTTCAAACTTACTCTCTCTGTCATCCCCCTCTACAAGGTGCACCTGTCTACAATTGGTTAGCCAAATATTAAGAACACGCCTTACGGCAATATTATTGGCTTGGTTTCCTTATCGAAATTCTAGAAACCAAATATTTTGTTTCTGTTGTGAAAAGTTCTCACGTTGACTTTTCCATAGCCAACATGATATTCCAGGATCTTTTGAGTCAGCCCGGGTCAGCCAAGATCAGCCTCTTCCGTTCGGTCAACATCGGATGCTCTCTTGAAATTCAAGCGTATCTACTCCTCCCCGACACCATGTCCGGCGCGGGTGCGCCCCAGGGACGTTTATACATATTACCTCGCTATTTCAGAGACCATATTCTTAAGTCCAGTCTCCTCTTCCGAAACTGCAATGTTACATTGCGATTAAAAATTCCTGTAACAGTTATGGAGCGTCCGAGGCAGATAATTGTGAGCGTAAAGTCTGGAACATCTGAAGGAGTTGATTGTGAGTAGAAGGTCTGGAACAACCGAATTAGATGTATATGAGTGGATGGTCTGGAAAGGACTGGCTATATATAAAAGATACCCTTTTCCCGAGATCTCGAAAAAATTAACACATTCTAAACTTCTTCTTGAAAGATTGGTACAATTTTTTTAAAGCACAAACAATTACTTTGCAGTTAAAATAGATATCAAAAATCAGCCATGTGACATGCGCTGCCATTGAAATTGTAGCACAAGCAGACGACAACTGACTGTAGCGGTCGGGGGCAGAATGGTAGTTGCGTTAGCTTGTATATATAGAAGTCTTATGTCCTATATAGAGATCTGACATATCCGCCTTTTTGAAACTTACTAGAACTTCTTTTATCATTGCGCTGTGACTCGTTATCGTGCATTGTGGTATAATCATTAAGTGTTTCTCACTAAAATATTTTTCGCTTTGATTTAGCATGACTTCCATTAACATCGCAATAAAATGGGAAGGTGTTAATCCGTAAATTGCCCTAATAATTCTCAAAAATTTATATGAGTGTATAGAATATTGAAATAATTTGAAAAAAGAAGAAAATGTACTAATTGAAAAAACGATTAATGCGATAATATTGTTTTTCCGCCACGATAAGTGCGTCAAAATACATGTGTTCCACTCAGATTAACAAAATTTTAGAAGTCAATTGTGCTAGTTCTCAATTCTTGTCTCTAAAATGTTTCTCACTTTGATTTAACATGGCTGCCATAGGTCAACCTGTGTTATAGGACCTTTAGAGAATCTATCAACTGCCAAGTAGGGGAGTTGATGAAGTCTACGGAATATGAACATCATCAACTTCCTTATCTATAACAATCTGACTCTTGACAGTGGTTTAAAAACAAACGTATGTTTAAAAGACGCACACCTAAGATTTTACGTTGGTACAAAGAGCAATCCTTTTTGCAATCCTTATTTGCATATCTTACACCACGTGTGTTAATTCAGGTCGAATTATCACCTTCTCCAATGTCATATTCGCTACATATTACAACAGCCATTTGATTTACAGCAGGATTTTGAGAATTATCATTTACCTTTCATCACCGGTGTGCTAAACGATAGCAGACTATATTAGTGTTGTACAATTGAATCAAGATTTAGATCTATCAACCTGAGGATTCCCGAACGGTTCCAAGAATCAGATTTTAATCCATCAACCTGTTTCTGAATTATGATTCCCCTGGTCCAATGAGATCTGTATGTAGCTTCACATGCCATAGTAGCTATTTGAATATCTGGATGAAACGCTAAAATCCTCATTGTAAACTCTCATGAACATGTGAATAGGTAGCATCCTTAATCTTATTTGCGAACGAAACTATGTTAATAGACAGTATTTCAAGTATAGTAGGAAATAATTAATGCAGAGTTCTGATTTACAGAAGTGCGGATGGCATGCAGGTGTAATACTCGGAAATAGCGCCATGTTTAGAGAATAACATGGTATACTTGTATTTAGATTTAAGCATTTAAGTTACGTTAGCTACAAATTCAAAGCGAAGCGAAGATATAGACATATATATATATATATATATATATATATATTATACAAGGTGATTCAAAAGTTCGGAGCAAAAGTAGAACGCGATAAAAAATATCTATGGGTAGAAGATAAAGCCATGGGGGTGATTGCACACATGACTGGCCTAAAAGATCTCCATATTTCACAAAAAATATTCCGCTATATCATATTCCATCCATCCGCTATTATATTATCATCCGCTATTATATTATCATCCATCCGCTATTCCATATTCCGCTAAAATCATCATTGTAAACTCTCATGAACATGTGAATAGGTAGCATCCTTAATCTTATTTGCGAACGAAACTATGTTAATAGACAGTATTTCAAGGTATAGTAGGAAATAATTAATGCAGAGTTCTGATTTACAGAAGTGCGGATGGCATGCAGGTGTAATACTCGGAAATAGCGCCATGTTTAGAGAATAACATGGGATACTTGTATTTAGATTTAAGCATTTAAGTTACGTTAGCTACAAATTCAAAGCGAAGCGAATATATAGACATATATATATATATATATATATTATACAGGGTGATTCAAAAGTTCGGAGCAAAAGTAAAACGCGATAAAAAATATCTATGGGTAGAAGATAAAGCCATGGAGGTGATTGCACACATGACTGGCCTATAAGATCTCCATATTTCACACCCTGTGATTTCTCGTTGAGATGGATACCTAAAATCACGGCTGTGAGATCTGGAGATCTCGCAGGCCAGTTATGTGTGCAATCACCTCCATGCATAAGTCATCTTCATGGAGATGATAGCACACTTGACTGGCCTGCGAGATCCCCAGATCTCACACTCGTGATTTTAGGTATCCCTCACAACGATAAATCACAGGGTGTGAGATCTGGATATCTCGTAGGCCAGTCATGTGTGCAATCACCTCCATGCATAAGTCATCTCCATGGCTTTATTTGCCGCAGCCCCCCGAGTGTCGAGAGTTTGAACTAATATTTTTTCATGCCACACAAAATTCCCCACCACGGTGAATATTAATCTGCAAACCGCATGTCTCTACGACACATAGATATTTTTTTATCGCGTTTTACTTTTGCTCCAAATTTTTGAATCACCCTGTACTTTGGAGACTTCTAGATGAATGCCATTCAATTGTTTATCCCACTTATTAAAGTTGCCAGTATTGTCTAAATGTCAGTAATAAAATTTATAAGTTAATTGTTTCGTATAATAGAATGATCCCACTAATTAAAAAAAATATAGGTTCTTGTATCCTAAATTATACCAGTAAAAATTATAAATACAGAGTCTCGATTTATGTAATATCAGGTATCCGTTGTTCTGCATTATCCAAGATGCTTCTTTACATCTATTTCAAATTTCAAAGTAAAAAGGTAGACTTAATGGTCAGATTGACTGTAAAATAAGTAGCCTTGCTGTGAAAACTTTAATGGAAGGTATATAAATTTATGATATCTGTAGCTAGGATATATATCTGATTGAATGCAGTTTCGTAAACAAAATATTATTTTTATTTATTTATGTGCTAAATCTACAACAAAATGTTATTGATATTTAATAAATGTCTGGCAAAATGGCAGTTTGTTTGAGGTATGCATTACCTACACAAAGCTTGTGTGTTTTCGTGGATAATACGAGTAGAGATGTGGGCGATGGATGTAAATTTATTTGTTACACTAGTATTTAAGAATATCAAAGACATGAAAACTAACACTCTTAGAAAATTAAGCTGCAACATGTTTTAATAAGTTTTATTTTGCCTACTAATGTATGGTGCTTAATGTCGAAAATAGTTATTTAAATTGAAGACTGGACCCGTTAGGTTTTGCTCAGTGACAGAGTTTCAGCCTTTAACGCTGCCAGTAGGTACTTCCAGAGGATTCTGGGAAAATTTAACCCTCCTCTTATTTTGTTCGCTCCGCAATAAATATAAAAATTTCGGCATTGTTAGGTTTGGTTCAGTGATTTATAATTATGAGTATGTAAGGATCCAGCCTTGTAAACACTGAAGGACTGCTTTATGATCTAGAAATACATAAAAAATACATCTCTGCCCCATGGGGTGGGAGTTATAGAATATCTCAGTTTGTAATATGTCTGATTTTTGATTGGATAATTTTGAAGAGATTCAGCCTTCTAGTTCATCTGGAAGGAAATCCTTGAGAGTCTAAAAATACTTTTCGACAAAACCTATTTCTCCGCCGTAGAAGGATAAATCGAATATGCAGCTATATTAAACACTGTCTGATACACCATATGATAAGTATGCAAAACACTGACGTCTTACACAATTTAATTTGACTCGTATAACGTCAATTCTATTCAACTGAAAGATATCTTACATATATACGCGTCCATAGAAATATCTATAAAGAGGTCGTACCCTCGAAATATACCCGTCAAATAAAAAAATTCCGCCAAGTACTAAAAAACCTTCTTCCAAAAGAGTTAGGAAATCTCTAAATGGTTTGCGTCAAGTTCAACTGCAGCTATAGTTTCATTTCTAGAATACCCAGCTGATCTGAATCCTCATTTAATTCATAAGTAGCCTTTTTAGTCATAGTTAATTTAAAAAATGACTATGACTAGAAAGGGCTTAAATTTAGCTTTCTAAAATGAAGTTTCAATACGTTACATTATTCAACTGATAATGAATTCCAAGCCATACGGTGTTGCTACATAAGCGGCATACTGAATTCGAGGTAAGTGCAAAATAATAATATATAGTTTGTTTTATTGTTAAAATTCATTACATATTTTTATTTCTAAACACATCTGAAATTCAAGAGATAAATAAAGTTGTTTATTGTTTTCGGCAGATAATGAACACGAGAGGAGAAGCCGTTTCTTTCCCTGATGGATATTTATCAGAATCGGATTGAAAGTTCAGCTTCAATCTTCAAAACTTAGCTTTAAGCTTCATTTTAGGAACTAAAACCAAAAGTCTAAAATTTAAATTATATTTTAAGTAAACAGAAAGTTAAATGCATTCCATTCTTAGTCTCCAAGAGGGGGTCCCTTCAAGAGGTAGAACGGTTTCTTATTGTCTTTGAATGAAAATAAATTTAGCATTGAATCTATGGGGAAAATATCCATTTCAAAAACTGAGGTCATTAATAAGAGGTTGTCTTTCAGAGAAGTTTTACTGTGCTAAGTTTCATGAAATGTCGTAAAATACATCATTGAATACATTGGAGTCGATACATAAATTGCACCGACAAACGTGCCCAAAACGTTCTTATCCATTGAAAATGTGATTTTAGACTTTCGACCCGATTCCAATATTTTTACCTCAATTTATTCCACTGCTCCTGTCTCCACTGCTCCTGTCTCCACTGCTTCTGTCTGTTTGATGTGAGCTGCACATAAATTTCATTGCCGACTCATTTTCTTTGTCTCTTTATTTTATTATAATTCAATACATTGAGTTTAATTTCACTAAATAACAAGTATAATTACTTGAAATTACACTTAATTCACACTTTTAATTCAGCTTCCGTTGTAATGTAGTAACTGGGCTTGTTTTCAAAACCGCATAGCAAAAAATGTGAAAAAAATAAGATATCTCGAGAACGGCTAGTCCCAGAAAAATAGGGTTGGTTCTATTCTTTCATCGTCAAAAATTACATATAAGACAAGCATTTAATGGATGCATTTCAGCATACGAAGTTATTTATTTTAGATTTTAACGATTTTTGAGGGTTATTTTGCAAAAAGCAGTGTATTTTCTTTTGGTGTCATGCTAAAATCTAGTCAGCATCAGGGTCACATACAAGTGACTTATCTGCCAAATTTTGTGAAATTTGGTCAATTAATTTTTCAGTTAGAGTAGATACATGCGATTTCTGCTGGCCATTTCGAACAAAAATGCATGTTCTGCTTTTCCAAATCATACCAAAATCTAATCAGCACCAGGGTAATTCACATATGACTTACCTACCAAATTTTATGAAATTTGGTCAATTAGTTTTTGAGTTAGACTGGATATATACATCGCACAGACAGACACACACGCTAAAAATGTTTTTCGTGTTCTAGAGGTCCCGAAACATGTAAATCCGTCTAAAACTTTAGTTGCTGTGTTTGATACGATTCCACTATTTTCCCTGTACATTACCATGCATTGTAGGGAAAGTAATAAATAAAGCACAAATTCATCCGACATATTCGATCAGATTTCCCTTAATGGCTATCTTCCTTGAATGGCGGGCATTCTATTAACCGACTTTGACTTAACCCATATGCATGTTCAGATGAAACGTTAGAAACATCATCTTCGTCCGCTGGAATTCTGCGAACTTGGAATTCTGTGAACGGTACTTGAACACGCCGGTGACTGTAATCTTATTTGAGAACCGAGCTATGTTAATAGACAGAAGCTCAAGGTACAGTCGGAAGAGGTTAATGCAAATTTCTGATTTGGTTACGCTAAGCACTCAGAAGTGTTACCAGCATGCAAGTGTAATAGTCGTGGAAAATGTAAATGAAATCTGTATTCGAGACCTGGAATCAGAATTGTGTAAATCAGGTGCAAAGTCGATGTTAATACCAGGGGTTCCTATTCGGGAAACTGCTGACTTCGTTTATTTCCCCCTCACTTCGAACACATGATTTTATTCTACACGGTCATTTTGTTAGTCTCTTTGAAAGATTGATTTGATATTTAATTTATTTCTCTCTTAAAACTTTCGATGTAATTCAACGATATTTTTCAAGGCTCTTATTCGCAATTAGTATTATTAAAAACCGTAAAAATTATACCAACATAAATGTAAAAAATCTGATGTGGACTGCACATGACTTTCCTTATATAATGCAATGTATTTACTACTTTTACAGTAAAAACAAAATAGGTTATTCTTATGGTAGGTACTTATATTTTTTCCCAGATAATAAGTTTTCGTCAAATAGTTCTTATTTTCATTGATTTGGCGTCATTTTAATCCATCTGGCAAGATTTTCTTTGATTTGGTAACATTTAAAAAGTCGCCAAGTAGGCGACATTCCACCAAATTCGTGACCAAAATCTCGTCAAGCGCTATGGACGGAGAAATAATTAATTCTTATATCAGATAAATGACTATTGGCATTGAAATACAAAAGTATAACTCAAAGTAACTTTTTTCATGAATGGAACGAGCTAGATCCACGAGGATGCGCCAAAGTTATCGCATGATATTACATATGACAAGTGAACATGTTTCTCAATAGGATATATTTCGATTTTATTTTATATAATTTTTTGATATTTTTTTGAAAAATATGCAATATCTCGAGAACGGTTCATGCTAGCGGTCTAATATTTATGTTAACATTTTTCTAATGAAAAATTACATAAGAAATGTCTATTTACGTAACTTTATTAGCAGTTTTAATTTTTAATGATTATTTCAAAATTTCACTCGAAAATTTAGGGGGGGGGGTTCTGTACAGTCGATTGCGTTTAAGAACAATAGCCTTCCAGGACTCACAGATTGTGATTTTTGTACCAAATTTCATTCGAATCGCTCCATTCATACGTGAGATATCGTCTCCACAGACTCCCTGACACACACTCACACACTTGTACCACCTCAAAAATGTTTGATTCGTGATCAGGGATGTTTGAAACGTGCTCTCCCGTCCGTCGAAAACTCGAATTCGAATTTTCGACCCCGTCACAATACTTTCCTTATACATTATGTATTTAAGGAAAGTATGTATTTAAGTATGTATTTAAGAAACAAAACGCACATATAATTTACATTTTTGTGCAAGTGATTCCGGTGATATACAGAAGGAAATGTTCTGAAAATGGTAGTAAAATATAGTTATTTGAAAATATATCAGTATTGATTTCATCAAAAATAACGTAATGGCAATAAAAGGCTCGCAAATATATATTTATTTTATAAATCGCAATCTTCTTCTGTAATTGAAGTAATTTATATTTGCTAATTTGATTGTTGATAGGAACATATCAGATACAAGTCCGGATAATGAACAATACATTTCCTCATTGTTAGTAGAAAATGGAAGATTTCGTCTAATTACAAATCGTTAATAAAAGCTATATTTGCAAAATTTGACAAGTACGAAAAACATGGTTTGTGAATTAACACTTAATCTGGAAACTCCATGCAATTTGACAACAAATCTTCTCTCAATGACGTCAAAATTGAACACTTCTTCGTTGTATGCTGGGTTGACTAAACAGGTTTATGTTGATGAACCTTGATAAATACAGAAAATTTCACTGGAATCAAATAAATATTACCTAAATAAACGTTGTACTTTTTTTTAATTACAGTTTTGTGAGACAGTAAAAGCACATATATGTTCTTATAGTATTGTATATACACATATATAAACCAAAATAAAAATTCCACATTAAAATATAATTTAAATTTTAAAAATTCCACATGAATTAAATAAAATGAATGTTGTCGGCGCGTAAGGCTATCACAAAACACGTATGTTATAGTAAATAGAATGATAATATTCTAAGAAGAATGGATATACATAATTGTTACATTATAATTTATTTGTAACCTATACTAACTTAACCACATTCAATAAAACATGCTTATGATTTTCTTGATAATGTAATTGAAAAAGCTAGAACTGTGTCTACCTCAGCATTCTAAATAGAGTCTAAGATATTATCACACGAAAAATTGTATTTCAATTTTAATGATTCCCATGCAATAAAGTTCAAAAAATATGACTACTCATCAAGTTCTCAAATAGAATGATAAATTCGATCTCGAAAAAGTTAAAATAGATTTAGTGCTCTGTTATAATAAACATTTCGACGTATGACTTATTAACAACAACCTGTTATAGTCAAGTCTTTTTACAGTTAACGTACCAAGTGTTTGCATGTTTCGTCCACATACTGTACAATGTTCTTGCATATTATAAAATGCAAATAGTGAGTAATTGTGAACGTTATAACGTGATAACAGAAGTTTACCAACTCGTTATACATGAAGTATACAGTAAAAATAGCAAAAGCCAAAAACCCGCTTATACTTATTGTATCTGATAGTATATAGTTAATATATTGTTAAGAATTATATTGTTAATATTTTGTTAATAATTATATTGTTAATATATTGTTAAGAATTGTATTGTTAATATATTGTTAAGAAATATATTGTTAATGCATTGTTAGGAATTATATTATTAATCTAGTGTTAAGAATTATATTGTTAATATATTGTTAAGAATTATATTATTTATATATTGTTAGGAATTATATTGTTAATATATTGTTAAAAATTATATTGTTAATCTATTGTTAAGAATTATATTTTTAAGGATATTTTGTTAAGAGTCAGCTAAAGCGAAGGTCCCCACCCCCAGGGTCACTTTTACATAAGTATTACTCCTTAAATGGGAAGTGTCAGAAAAATGATCACACCGCGACCAACGACGGATTAATATAATCTCTTAAATATCCCTTAAATATTTACTGCAATATTTTCTCATAAATAAAGGTTATTACTTTTCATCCTAGACTCGCCATTCAGGGTTAAAACACAACCATTTAGAATACATGAAATAGATATGTACCAAATAGTATCATTGTATTGTATTATATTGTCATTTACTACAAATGAGTTGATATAGTGTTAACGAGTAACACTGTATAGACTGGTGTGAATCATCCCACCTTTTGCATATTTATAATGGAGATATGTGAAATATACGAATTTATAACAATATATTTTAGGGTTTTTGAATTTTTACCTTCTCACAATATGTAATAGTATAGAGAAAGTACTGTTTTCAAGAAAATTTTTGAATTCGAGATTTTGATGCCAACATATGTTTTAAGACCTCTTGAACGCATTTTGACTATTTTTGGAATGATAATTGCCTGTCTGTCCATGTCGGTCAAATTTGGTTCATTGTTTTTGTAGTTAGAATGGACACACAGAAAGCACAGAGAGACAGACAGACACACACACATACAGACGTCATGCTAAAAATTGGTTTTTCGTGTTCCAGAGGTCCCAAAACGTGTAGATCTGTCGAAAACTCGAGATATGATTTTCGACACGATTCCAAGACTTGCCTTATGCATTACCATGTGTTCTAAGGAAATGAAAAATATGTTTTAATAAGTTTTTTAGAATGAGGATAGAAAGATGTAGTCGCAGACATAAATGTAACAAAAACATTCTCCATAACTGCAATCTATAAGTTTAAGTCACAGAACTCACCTCGTAAGAGGCGTTACCGAAGTTTTACTGTTACTGTACTCATTCTTATTTTACTCATGTCTCATGCCACTTCCTCCTTTCTACTTATGCTTCATCAGTGGTGATATTTTATTTCCACAATTTTAATTATATTAAATAAATGTCAAAGTCAATATCACTTTTCAAATCTTGCTTCGAATCTTGTTATAAACCAAAGTAGTGACGCATAGCGCTGTTTAACTCCACCATATTACTCTTTTGCCGTTGATTTTGTATTCATATTATCCTTTTGCCGTTGATTGTGCAAAAAATATTTTTAAACACGTAATATTTATTCACCAAAATTAGTCTTATTTTTCAATAAACAGCTTATAATAAGCACCAATAAATAGCTCAATAAACAATTTCAATAAACAGCTCATTATCTTATTTTTCAATAAACAACACACCATCTTATTTTTCAATAAACAGCACATCATCTTATGTTTCAATAAACGGCTCTGCTTTCAGTAAGCATACACCACCCATATATTTCCCCTAATTTTTACTTTCATCCCAATACATGTTAATGTATAGGGAAAGTATTGGAATCATGTCGAAAATCGCAACATGAGTTTTCGACGGACTGTCAGGACGGACTTTTCGACGGAGACGTCTGTGTGTGTGTCTGTGTGCCTGTTTGTGCAATGCATATATCCACTCTATCTGAGAAACTAATAAAACAAATTTCATAAAATTTGAGAGATTAGTTTTTAGGATAATTTGGTGTTGGTTAGAATTTGGGGTGATTCGAACAAAGAAAAATCTTAAAAACCGCATAAATTGTCAATAAATAATATAAAATACTATAAATATATCAATTAAATACATGTTTTATACGTAATTTTTAACGATAAGAATAAGACCAACCCCATAACTTTAAGATGGACCATTATCGAGGTCTTTATTTTTTTTTAATTTAGGGGAATTAAAAAATATCTAATGAAACTTCTTAAAATTTAATAGTCACAACTCTTGATGGTTATACTGATACTGATTAGATTTTGGCATGATTCGGAAAAATATAACCAACTGTTTTCAGGAAATATTCGGTAAAGATCGTGAATATGTAAAATATATAAAATTGCTGAAACGTATTAATTAGTTACTTGTTATTCCTGTAATTTTAAACAACACAGCGAATAAGACCAACTCCATGACTGTAGGTTGAGCCGTTCTCGAGATATATTAGTTTTTTGGATTTTTGAAGAGATGAAGAATTTAAAGTGCATTGAGTTGCCGAATGGAACGAACGTGCATCAATTTTGACAATTGGGTATTATATTGGGAAAGTATCCATGTTATTTTTTGCAATTAAACTCAAGTTAATGAATCATGCAGTAAATAAAATAGTAAATTAATTTGAATTTGTAGGGAAAGATGTGTGCTGCTTGCATCAGGTTTTTTAGTTTATTTTCGAGAACATGATATAATGTAAAATAAAAATTAAAAAAAATCTGATGTGGGCAACACTTTCCTTATATGATGCAATGAATTTACTACTTTTACAGTAAAAAAATAGGTTTTACTTATCGTAGATACATATATTACTTCCAAGATATTGAGTTTTCGACAATTAGTCGTCATTTTCATTGCTTTAGTGTCATTTTTATCCATTTAGCGAGATTTTAGTTAATGTGCAACATTTCAAAAAGTCGCCAAGTTGGCGACATGCCGCCAAATTTGTCGCCAAAATCTCACCAAGCGTTATGAACGGAGAAATAAGTTACTCTTACAGCAGATAAATGACTATTGGCGTTTGAATGCAAAAGTATTACACAAAGTATCTTTTTTCATGAATGGAACGTGCTAGATCCACGAGAATGATGTCACCAAACTTATCGCATGGTATTATATATGAAAAGTGAACATGCATCTTGATAGGAAATATATTTTTTTCATTTTATATGACTATTTGATAATTTTTTGAAAGATGTGCAATATATCGAGAACGGTACATGTTAGTGTTCTAAAATTTACGTCAATAGTTTTTTAATGAAGAATTACATAGGAAATGTCAATTTGCGTAACTTTATCAGAGGTTTTGCTTTATGATTTTTTCAAAATTTCACTCGAAAATTTAGGGCGGTTCTGAAAATTCGATTGCTTATAAAAACAATAGACGATTGCTTGTAAAAACATCGATTGCTTATAAAAACAATAAATGACTATTGACGTTCAACTACAAAAGTATTACTTAAAGTATCTTTTCTCATGAATGGAACGAGCTAGATCCACAAGAATGATGTCACCCAATTTATCGCATGATATTACATATGAAAAGTGGACATGTTTCTCAAAAGTTAATATTTTTTTTATTTTATGGGATTTTTTGATAAATTTATTTGGAAAATGTGCAATATCTCGAGAACTGTTCATGCTAGCGTTCTAAAATTTATGTCAATCGTTGTCTAATGAAAATTACATAAGAAATGTCTATTTGCGTAACTTTATTAAAGGTTTTGATTTTTTTGATGATTTTTTCAAAATTTCACTCGAAAATTTAGGGAGGTTCTGAACATTCGATTACGTTTAAGAACAATAGGCTTACAGTATTCATGGATTATGATTTTTGTACTAAATTTCATTCGAATCGCTCCATTCGTTCGTGAGATATAATCTCGACAGACTCACTGACACACACACACACACACACACACACACACACACACAGACATCACTTCAAAACCGTTCGATTCGTGATCAGGGATGCTCGAAACGTGCTCTCCCGTCGAAAACTCGAATTCCAATTTTCGACCCCGTCACAATACTTTCCTTATACATTATGTATATAAGGAAAGTAACCAGTAATATTTGATCAAAATGTGTGCTGAGTGACGAAAAATATTAATTATGCATAAGAAATAAAATGTTCTTAGTTCTGGCATTTATAACACATCGATGCAGAAATTCGCATAAATCAAATGAAACTTACATACACTTTTAAAATGAATCTTAATTCTTCCTGTTTGAGAAAAGCATCTAGAGAAGCAACAGCTTTTCATCTTTCTCTCTAGAGAGAGTAGTAATTACACAGTGGGGAACACTAGAGGAAAAACAGTGAATACTCATTGCTTCAATCTGACAGTGTGAATTAAAATTCCGAGAGCATTTTTCGACCAACGGGCAATTAGATTCGGGAAAATTCTGCTTGTGTGTTGCTCGCGTGTGTTAAGTAACCGATGTACTCTTGTCAAAGCTCTCGTGAATTTAGGAAGAAGGGAAGTTATATTTAAAAGGTAACAACGTGTAAGATGATTATAAAGTTTGATTCTTATTTAATACTTCAAGGCAGCATGAGAAGGAAACGTTTTGTTTCTGGTGAAAGCTTCCGATCTTAAAAGAACTTTCATTCTTGAAATACTGTATGTATAGTGAATAGGGTTTTAATAGTATATAAATTGCTTCTAAACATATAATTAACGGTTATAGTAAAAGTGAACAAAATGTTTTTATTATAGAAGTGGCAAAAGCTGTGTTTATGCGTAAGGACTCTTATTCATTTAATATAAAACTTGTAAATGATGTTTCGGTATTTCAAGCAGAATTTAGAATTATACATTGCATCCATCATTTCGTGAATGTTTATTTTAATGTTTTGATCTGAAGCAAATGTAAGAAAGCAAGTTTTACATGAGGACGTAAGGTGCAGAGTAAATCATAAAAAAATCTGATGTGGGCAACACATGACTGTCCTTATATAATGCAATGAATATACTACTTTTACAGTTTAAAAAATATGATGTGGACAACACATGACTTTTCTTATTTAATGTAATGAATTTACTACTTTTACAGTAAAAAAAATAGGTTTTCCTTATAGCAGATACTAATATTCTTTCCAAAATATTGAATTTTCGACAATTAGTCGTTATTTTCATTGATTTAGAGTCATTTTTATCCATTTGGCGAGATTTTCGTTAATTTGGCACCATTTCAAAAAGTCGCCAAGTTGGCGACATTCCGCCAAATTCGTCGTCAAAATCTCGCCAAGTGTTATGGACGAAGAAATAAGTTTTTCTTATAGCAGATAAATGACTATTGGCGTTCAAATACAAAAGTATTACTCAAAGTATCTTTTTTCATGAATGGAACGAGCTAGATCAACGAGAATGATGTCACCCAATTTATCGCATGGTATTACATATGAAAAGTGAACATGTTTCTCAATAGGAAATATTTTTTTTTCATTTTATATGAATTGTTGATAATTTTTTTGAAAAATGCGCAACGGTTCATCTTAGCGCTCTAAAATTTATGTTAATCGTTTTCTAATGAAAAATTACATAAGAAATGTCTATTTACGCAACTTTATTAGTGGTTTTGATTTTTTGACGATTTTTTCAAAATTTTATTCGAAAATTTAGGGGGGGGGTTCTGAACATTCGATTACGTATAAAAACAATAGGCTTCCAACGTTTATGGATTGTGATTTGTGTACCAAATTTGGTTCGAATCGGTCCATTCGTTCGTTAGTTATTGTCTCTACTGACTAACTGACACACACACACACACACACACACACACACACAGACATCTCTTCAAAAATGTTTTATTCGTGATCAGGGATGCTCAAAACGTGCTCTCCCGTCGAAAACTCGAATTCGAAATTTCGACCCCGTCACAATACTTTCCTTATACATTATGTATATAAGGAAAGTAAAAATGTTATTCTCATAGTAGATACTTATATTCTTTCAAAGATATTGAATTTTCTTGAATTACTCGTCATTTTCATTGATTTAGCGTCATTTTTATTCATTTGGTGAGATTTTAGTTAATTTGGTAACATTTAAAAATGTCGTCAAGTTGGCGACATTTCGCTAAATTCGTCGCCAAAATCTCGCCAAGTGTTGTGGACGGAGAAATAAGTTATTCTTACAGCAGATCGACGACTATTAGCGTTCAAATACAAAAGTATTACTCAAAGTATCTTTTCTCGTGAATGGAATGAGAGTTAGATCCACGATAATGATGTCACCAAATTTATCGCATGGTATTACATATGAAAAGTGAACATGTATCTTGATAGGAAATATATTTTTTTTAATTTATGGGACTTTTTGATAAATTTATTTGAAATTTGTGCAATATCTCGAGAACGGTTCGTGCTAACGTTCTAAAATTTATGTTAATCCTTTAAGGAAAAATTACAGCGGAAATGTATATTTGCGTAACTTTATTAAAGGTTTTGATTTTTTGATGATTTTTTCAAAATTTCGCTCGAAAATTTAGTAGGATTCTGAACATTCGATTGTGTTTTAAAACAATAGGCGTCCAGTATTCATGGATTGTGATTTGTGTACCAAATTTCATTCGAATCTCTCCACACACTCACTGACACACACACACACACACACACACACACACACTTTCACACTCACACGCACACAGATATCACCTCAAAAATGTTCGACTCGTGATTAGGGATGCTTGAAACGTGCTCGCCCGTCGAAAACTCAAATTCGAATTTTCGACCCCGTCACAATACTTTCCTTATACATTATGTATATAAGGTAAGTAAAAATGTCACGGAGATGGAACAGAATTATTGAACGAAAGTACCACCATACTCATTGATATCTGCTGTATTCGCCAGTGTGCGTTTAACAGCACCCTCGCCAGGGTTAGTGACCTCGTCACTTTACATACATTCGTTTCATCGTCAATAGCTTTCTCGTTTGTGGTTTGATTCAGTCGAAATAAACTGCACTCTATTGACCTATCAAAATTGTATAATTTTCAAATAGAAAAATATTAACTGGTGTGTAGCTCAACTCGACTTTTTCAAACGAGAATTTATTGTTTGTTCAATTTTTACAAGAAAAAAATCATTCTCTACAACATATGGTAATGAATTAGGAAAGTCTTGGAATCGTGTTGGAAATCGCAACTCGAGTTTTCAATAGATCTAGACGTTTTGGGACCCCTGGAACACGATAACGCCACTTTTAGCCTGGCATCTATATGTGTGTATGCCTGTCTTTCTATCTGTTTATATGTCTGTGTGTCTGTCTATATATTTGTCTATCTGTCTGTAGGTCTGTCTGCGCAATGTATGTATTCTCTCTAGCTTAAAACTATTCAACGAAATTTTATACTATTTTGTAAGTAAGTCACCCGTGGGATACCCTGGTGATGATCAGATTTTGGTATAAAGAACCTGCCTTTTTTGCAAAATGACCTCAGAAATCGTAAGAATCTACTCCAACTAAAAAACTAATTAACCAAATTTCTCAAAATTTAGTAAATAAGTCGCCTGCGGGATATTCTGGTGTTGATTAGATTTTAGTACGATTTGGAAAGAAAGAATATGTCTTATTTGCAAAATGGTCATAAAAAATTGCCCAAATCTAATCTTAGAGACTGTACATGCCAAAAGTCCAACACCATAACTCTGGGACAAATCGTTCTCGAGATATTTTCGCTTTTCGTATTTTTGCCACGTCGCTTTTAAAAATACGTCTAGCCGCCAAAGAAAAGCAAACGCTGAAATAAAACTGCGAATTTAATGTAATTTGAAATAATTCTTACTTTCCCTGCAATACATGGTAAGGTATAGGGAAGGAATTGGAATCATGTCGAAAATCGCAACTCGAGTTTTCGACGAATCTACACGTTTCGAGATCTCTAGAATACGAAAAAACTATTTTAAGCGTAACGTCTGTGTGTGTGTCAGTGTGTCTGTCTGTGTGTCTGTCTGTTTCTGCAGATTTTATATCCACTCTAACTAAAAAACTAAGTGGCCGAATTTCATAAAATTTGGTAGGTATATCACTTGCGGACGAATCTGGTGCTGATTAGTTTTGGGTACGATTCGGGATAAAAGAACTCGCCTTTTTTTGCGAAATGGCCTGCAAAGGCTTATATCCACTCTAGCTAAATATCTAATAGACCGAATTTCAGAAAATTTGGTATATAAGGCGCTTGTGGATCATTCTGGTGCTGATTAGATTTTGGTATGATTCGAAAGAAAATAACCTGCCTTTTTTTGCAAAATGGCCCGCAAAATACACCAAAATTTAAAACAAGGAACTACGTATGATCAAATATATCCATTAAATGCTCGTTTAATACGTAATTTTTAACGAAGAAAAGAATAAGACCAACCCCATTACACTAGGACTAGCCGTTCTCCAGATATTTTTGTTTTTTCTCTACGCCACCTTTGAAAATAAGTCCAGTTATCAAATGAAAACGAAAATTGAATTAAAAGTGAATTAAATGTAATTAAAATAAAAGGAATGTGTATATAAGTCTGCAGGGAAAGTCATGTGCTGCCCACATCAGATATTTTAGTGTTATTTCGTGCAATTAAACTCAATTTAATGAATTATGAACAAAAGTAAGCAAAAATGAATTTGAGTCTGAAGGGAAAGTCATCTGTTGGCCACATCAGAATTTATAAATTATGATAACTATTATGACTAGAATTAATATATATATATATGTATAATTATACATAACTATATATAACTATAAGTGTATTTATATATATATATATATATGTATAAGTAATATATATAACTATAAGTAATATATGGAATATCTATTAGAAAATCGTGTTGAACTTTATCGAAATGTATATTTACTATATATTCTATTCCTTCTATCTTACACCTTGAATTCAATCAGATTGCAAACATATTTCGCCGCACCGCCTAACATGAACCATTCCAATTACTGACACCTTCTGAACTCATTTGGAGAACCCCTGGAACCGCTGATTAGGAATTCGAATCTAGCTGTAATGAGTGAATCTGGAATTTGATGCTACAGACACGGCGTAAAGTCTTTACCGGATTTCTCGACACGGGATGGCCGCTATTTGAAGCAGTTCCGACAGAAATGACTATTACGAAGGCTGGGTCAGTTTTGAGTGAAATAAAGTTTAAGCTATTATTATGTCAGGAACCTGCGCATCGAATGTGACTCAATTTTTATTTCAGTAAAATATCTTATTATCTTCTATATATACCGGGTGGTCAGAATTAAAACACCCATACTTTGAGCGCTCGATAGATCGAACTACTCAGTGTAAAGGCTCCAGAATTGTTGAACATACTATTCAAGACATGGGGAAAGGGATTACGTGAAAAAAAATAGTTCCAGAAACACCGATAGATGGCGCTGTACAACAGAAAATATGCTGAAAAGACACAAAATACACATTTTATTCGAACGTACCAAACATTCATATCACAAAGACCTTATCGATGCAGGGAATGCTGCGTATAACGTGATCTATTGATTGTTCAACAATAGCGGTGGCAACATCGTCAACGACATCTGAACGAGTCGAGTTGCGTCCTCGACCCGGCTAAACTTCAATATGTCCAGTTTTCTCGAATCGAGCGATCGTTCTCCTGAGAGCTTGTGGAAGTAATGGCCCTTTGAGCAAATTCTTAAGTCGACGAAACTCTCGAAGTGCAGCTGCAGCATGTTCTTTGTTTTCATAAAACAGCTTCACAAGCAAAGCGCGTTCTGGCAGTGTGACAGCCATCGCTGATAAGAATGAAAATTTCCCAGTTTTATCCCCTTTTATGCCTAGAACATAGTAGCTGCAAACCAAGGGTTTATGCAAATTTTTGTGCTTACAGTGCAAAATTGCAGTTACAATGACAGTTTAAGTTTCTTCACTTTTTTATCTTCTTTTTTTTTCATATTAGCAAAAGAAATTAAAAAGAAAAATTCCATATCGCATGTGTTTGTTTTTTTGTGATTATTGTGTGTCTTTTCAGCATATTTTCTGTTGAACAGCGCCACCTATCGGTGTTTCTGGAACTAATTTTTTTTTCGCGTAACCCCCTTCCTCATGTCTTGAATAGTAGGTTCAACAATTTTGGAGTATTTACACTGAGTAGTTCGATGTATAGAGAGCTCAGAGTAGGGGTGTTTTAATTCTGACCACCCGGTACATAAAAGAGAAAAATATGTATGTAGGATCCAACATCACGGGAGAACGGCTGAGCCGAATTTGATGAATTTTTGTGAGTAGTCTTGAAATAGCCTCGCTTAAAATTTAGTCCATGTTTTGAGTATCTAACACTAGGGGTTGTAGTGATATTAATGAAAAACCAAACTTTCGTTTGTTTCATTATCACGAGAGAACAGCTGCACCGAATTTAATGAAATTTCTCAAGCAGCTTTGAAACAAGCCCACCCCCATAAATTTAGTCCAAGTTTTGAGTTTCTAAGACCAGGGGTTGTCCAGATATTAATGGAAAATGAAACTTTTTCCTAGAAGTTCTACTCTAACTCCATGATTCCCAACGAAACAGGTTGGAAATCGTTGGTTTAAAATGTGAAATTCAATTAAATCTCGAGTTTTGTAGGAGTTTATTGAACGTATAAGTTACTTTTGGAAATCGCAAGTGTGAAATATGAATTTAAGTAGAAACTATATCACTATGGTTTATTTTTCAAAGGCTTACTCAACAACGAAAAGTATTAAGAAATCAAAATGGTTAATTTATTATCAGCAATTTATAAGGAAGATTCTTTCTTATATCATGACAAGCCATTTGACTCTGCAGTGGACACCGATGATGCTGTTAATTACCACTGGAATTTCTGAACTATACCTTGAGCCACCTGGGAAGCCTTCTCATATCTTGAAGTTAAAGAAAGGATCTCCAATAATGCTTCCGCGGAATCTGGACCGAGTTTTGCATCGTAAATCCCGAGCCCAGGGACGTATTCAGAAATTTATTTTGAGAGAGAGAGTGGTCCAAAGTATAGTAAACTTTTAATCCAAAAAAATTTTGAAAAACTAACTAAAACTGACTAAAACTTGACTAAATTGATACTGGGTCACAATTGAATATATAAACGTACAAAGTTACCGAAATGATTTTTAAATGGAATGATAAAATCAGTGGTGTGCAGCGATATTTTGCTTTAGGCAAGCTCAACATTTAATTCTGGTATATAAAAACAATAGGAAAAATAAATATTACAGTCAACTCCCTTATGACGCGGTACTCTCATAATGCGGATTCTATATAATGTGGAGCAAAAATTACGACAGCCCTCTCATAAAGCGATACTCATAAAACGCGGTAGTCTTATAACGCGGTTTCTCTATAACACCACTCAATTAGTTTAAGCAGTGTCCTTATAGCATGAATTTTTCTATTACACTTTTACGGTTCGAAATTTATAGGGAATTCCGCAGTTTTTTCATCCATGTACATTGTAATAAGGTAAAATTGTCCTTATCTAAATTATCACTAGAGAACTTACCTATGATGCCGTCACTAAGGGTGGAGCATGTAAGCTCCTGGTTCTCAAGCTGGAGAGACAAACACATAAAATATCAATAAATACACTTATCTAAATTTAATCAATTACTTTAATATTTACTTTCATATATATACATGTAGAGAGATCTTGATTATTAAATTTGTTCCTAAATCCTTCTGGACACATATATTTTCAACAACATTTAATTAACACATACATTTACAACACATAATTCAAAAGACACATATTTTTAAAACACATTAATGACTATTAGCATTTAGTTAACTACACGAGCTCGTTATTGCGATAGGTTCGTACGACCTTATTGTTACTTGTACGATAGATACTACGAATTGTGTGCCTTCCATAATCATTATAACAGATGAAACATATCCATACCTTATGTTTGTTTGTACCTCGATAGTAGATGAAGCCAACACTATGCTGGAAGCCTGCGTATAATATTTTAATACGCCATTATTTCACTGTGCTCATATTTCGTTCACCCATCACAATTTTTGCCGATCCGCGTATCTTTGCCCGATCGCAGGAGATATTTTTTGAATACTACTAAAAAACATTAGGTGCGTCTAGGACGCTGTCGAAATTGAATCTCGTGGAAACTTCTAGAACATTCTTGAAAACACTTTTCTTTTTACCTTGTAGTGTCATACCACGTCTTTTGATTCGTTGTTGTGATGGAGGGGCTGCACGCTGTTTATTTATGTTACCATTGCCATTGGTTCCCTCTGCAGCATTTAAATAGCTCATTAGCTAGGTTTGGCATCCGTAATTGAAATTACAAAATGTCGTGCACGCCGTACGACATACATCACCATATTTCAATTTCAAATATCACGAAATCCCCTGTAAAATAATTATTACCTTCACCTCATTTGCATTGGTAAACGAATATATGGGTAAAGAATGGGCTTCAAATTTCAATTTAAGTGATGTGAAAAGGGGACTGGGTTTGGGTAAATAATTAGAAAATTACTTTATTGAAAATGATTCTTCATCAGTGCGAAGTGCAAAGTTTAAAAAAGAATTCCAAATTGCTTAGCTCCTTTTACAGAGATTTCGGTAGAGTTACAATTTAAAACTGCATTTGAAAACGAAAATGAAGATATGCAAAGTGAAGAGGACATTAAAAGAATTAGACCACTGATATTTAACAGCGATGATAAATATTAATAGGATTTCTGTTGGAAAAATTAAGTTTATATTTCACATTGTGTTTTTAATTTCCTTATAAAGTCTTAAGAAAAATAATTCAAAATATATAAACATATATTTATTGCCTTTTGTATCTATAAACTTATATTTCATAACCATATTCATCATAAATTGGTACTCTAAAAATACAGTTTTATATAACGTAGAATGAAATTTATATGATAATTTATATGATAATTTATATGATAATTTATATGATAATTTATATGATAATAATTATATGATATTTTAATGATATGATTTTATGTATTTACCTAATTTATATGATAATTTATAGTCTGTATTGTACTAATTGAGTTTCTCATAACGCAGTATGCGGTTTCCATATAACATGGTACGAATTAATATGATTTGCCCTAATCTGATTTTCATATAACGCGGTATGCATTAACACTATAATGACGGAAGCGGCCAATTTGAAGGCAAAACTACCTTCAGAAACGATTCCTCAAAAACGTCTAATCCCCAGCCCATTGAAATTTTATTACTTTTCTTACTTTCTTTGCAGAAACTGTGTCGCAGAAGCATCCCGAAGGCTGTAACTATGATGTTTTGTTTTGAATTAAAAGAATGTTGTATTTTTACTTTCCTTATATATGTATACATAATGTATAAGGAAAGTATTGTGACGGGGTCGAAAATTCGAATTCGAGTTTTTGACGGGAGAGCACGTTTCAAGCATCCCTGATCACGAATCAAACATTTTTGAAGTGATGTCTGTGTGTGTGTGTGTGTGTGTGTAAAAGTATGTGTGTGTGTGTGTGTGTGAAAGTATGTGTGTGTGTGTGCGTGAAAGTATGTGTGTGTGTGTGAAAGTATGTGTGTGTGTGTCGAAAGCCCAGACCATCCGTCTCGTCCGAGGACTTAGAGAAACCATTATGTGTGTGTGTGTGTGTGAAAGTATGTGTGTGTCTGTGTGTGTGTGTGTCAGTGAGTCTGTGGAGACGATAACTGACGAACGAATGGACCGATTTTAACCAAATTTGGTACAAAAATCACAATCCGTAAACACTGGAAGCCTATTGTTTTTATACGTAATCGAATGTTCAGAACCTCCGTAAATTTTCGAATAAAATTTAGAAAAAATCGTCAAAAAATCAAAACCACTAATAAAGTTACGCAAATAGACATTTCTTATGTAATTTTTTATTAGAAAACGATTGACATAAACTTTAGAACGCTAACACGAACCGTTTTCGAGATATTGCACATTTTTTAAAAAATTTTTCAAAAAGTCAAGTAAAATGAAAAAAAAATATTTCCTATTGAGAGACATGTTCACTTTTCATATGTAATACCATGCGATAAATTGGGTGACATCATTTTCGTGGATCTAGCTCGTTCCATTCATGAAAAAAGATACTTTGAGTAATACTTTTGTATTTGAACGCCAATAGTCATTTATCTGCTATAAGAAAAACTTATTTCTTCGTCCATAACGCTTGGCGAGGTTTTGGCGACGAATTTGGCGGAATGTCGCCAACTTGGCGACTTTTTGAAATGGTGCCAAATTAACGAAAATCTCGCCAAATGGATAAAAATGACGCTAAATCAATGAAAATGACGACAAATTGTCGAAAATATACTATCTTGGAAAGATTATTAGTATCTACTATAAGAAAAACCTATATTTTTACTGTAAAAGTAGTAAATTCATTACATTATATAAGGAAAGTCATGTGTTGCCCACATCAGATTTTTTCTATGGCGGTGGAATTGACCGCTTCCCGTCGTTCTAGGTAGTTCAAAATATCCGTCGTTCTAGTGTTAATCGCATTAGGGGAGGGTTGACTGTACTGTTGAACATATTTGTACATAAATTCCAATCTTCTACTTTTTCTGCAAACGCATTAATGGCATTTTCGTGGAAATTAAGCGTTCTTATTTCTCAAATTTGAAGATACAACAACAATTTGTATTTTTGCTATTAGATGATGCGTCATCACATAGCAATAAGAAGTTGACAGATTGCTTCTCTAAGCAGTTTATTTTGTGCTATTTTGTGTTTATTTTACCTTTCTGCTGGCGCTGATATTGTAAGCATGTAAAGCAACAGTGATATCGGGAAGTTTAATTTGAGCTTCGTGACCAGTAATCTATCATCAATCACCGTTTCACAAATTCTGCCGAAACGTTATAGTAAAACAATTTTATATTTTTTAAACTGATGTTAGGTAAGAAATACTTGCCTTGCTTCTATGGTTTGCTTACCACTGGACAAAATCTAAATAAAACTGATAACATTCGGGAAACATTTGAAAAGTTTCTATGATTATGACATGTGACCACCAGCCATGACCAGAGCGTTTGAAAACTTATTCATAACCATTGCTATTTGAAACCTTCTTTCGTTCACAGTGTAGTTATAACCAGAATGACCAAGGATTTTCTCCATCGATGGTGTGTGGTCACATGATACACAGAATACGTGGTTTGCTCTCTTTTTTTTTTAAAATGCTGTCTAGAACCGTGCAGAAAAACCATGTTGTTTTTTTCTCTTGTGAATGACAAAATTATAAACAGTTATTAAAGACCATTAGATGACCATTCAGTTAACTTTTCAAACACATCCTTGACGTGTGCAAGAGTTTTACAATAAAATCAATGCGCAACTCATTGATTGTTTAAAAGCTGGTCCAAGTCTTGTTTAACATAAATGATAACAGGAAATGCATATCGCAACAAAATTACTTACTTCCACAAAAGAAAGCTTGTTGAATTGAAAGTTTGTCCAAAAGTACATACAAAATTAATTAATATATATCCCTTTTAAATATACCTTTATCGCATTGGCCAATGCGGAGAACAACCCACCACACATTTACCGCATTGGCCAATGGCCGGAGAACATAACCCACCACATCTTTACCGCATTGGTCAATGAGGAGAACAGTCCAACACGCCTTTATCGCATTGTTCAATGCGGAGAACAACACAGCACACACATTATAAATACTCGCAATCAGAACACTTGGCGAATGAGCTGAAAGTGTGGTGGGCTATTCTTCGTATTAACGAATTTAGATATTACAACACATTTAGCGTTTATCTCTTCATATTTTGTCGTTTTATTTTGGCTGTTTAGGTATAATTGTATTATTGTAGTCGTTCATATATGTTTGTCCTTCAAATGTTTGTTCGACATAAAATAATAAATAATTTCACTAAGATTCTGATCATTTTATTTGGCGACTATCACAGAGACCGACTACGAAACTATGACAGAGATACAGTATTGCTTTCCTTATATACATAATATATAAGGAAAGTATTGTGACGGGGTCGAAAATTCGAATTTGAGTTTTCGACGGGAGAGCACGTTTCAAGCATCCCTGATCACGAATCAAACATTTTTGAAGTGATGTCTGTGTGTGTGAAAGTATGTGTGTGTGTGTGTCAGTGAGTCTGTGGAGACGATAACTGACGAACGAATGGACCGATTCAAGCCAAATTTGGTACAAAAATCACAATCCGTAAACACTGGAAACCTATTGTTTTTATACGCAATCGGATGTTCAGAACCCCCCTAAATTTTCGAATGAAATATTGAAAAAATCGTCAAAAAATCAAAACCACTAATAAAATTAAGCAAATATACATTTCTTGTGTAATTTTTTATTAGAAAACGATTGACATAAATGTTAGAACGCTAACATGAACCGTTCTCGAGATATTGCACATTTTTCAAAAAAATTATCAAAAAGTCATAAAAAATAGAAAAAAAAATATTTCCTATTGAAAAACATGTTCACTTTTCATATGTAATATCATGCGATAAATTGGGTGACATCATTCTCGTGGATCTAGCTCGTTCCATTCATGAGAAAAGATACTTTGAGTAATACTTTTGTAATTGAACGCCGATAATCATTTATCGGCTGTAAGAATAACTTATTTCTTCGTCCATAACGCTTGGCGAGATTTTGGCGATGAAATTGGCGGAATGTCGCCAACTTGGCGACTTTTTGAAATGTTGCCAAATTAACGAAAATCTCGCCAAATGGATAAAAATGACACTAAATCAATGAAAATAACGACTAATTGTCGAAAATTCAATATCTTGAAAAGAATGTTAGTATCTACTATAAGAAAAACTTTTTTTTTTTACTGTAAAAGTACATTCATTACATTATATAAGGAAAGTCATGTGTTACCCACATCAGATTTTTTTTATTTTATATACTACTAGCAGCATACCCGTTCTTCGTACGGAGTATATAATATAAAGACATTTATAATTCAGAATCATATGCAAATTATGTTAAAATATTAAATTTATTGCTCCTAAAGAGAAGTTTATGAATATCTGTTCTCATCATGCAAAATTATCTTCACGGGCAGACCTGACGAATCCTGACCCTTTTCGAAAGCAAATATACAAAAAATATGAAATTGAATCAATATATTCAAAATAACAGTGCTAAAATTGTATGGGACCCGTAGTACTTATATACTCGAATATTAGAAGATATAACCTGTATTATTAGACTACATGTATAAATTGAAAAAATCAATAAACCCGTAATTGATTCCAATATATGCTAGAATGAAAGCATTAAAAATTATATGGGAAAAAAAATATATATATATATATATATATATATATATACATATGACAGTTTACTTCTTCAATCTGCAAGTAAATAAAGTTTATGCGTACCTGCTAAGTTTGCACGCATGCGTAAGATGAACATATATAAGATAGCGAGTTGGGCAGGATTCACTTTTGGTCCAGTTTCCTTCTGTTTGGTTGGTCTTGTTCTTCCGTATTCGGGTGCCTTCGTATTAGCACGCAATGGGGACCAACCTTTGCTTTGTATTGGTACCGTGAGCGTTTGCCTAGGCTGGAAAAGCAGCTTTAAACGGGAGGGGGAGTCGCAATCCTCCCCAACCATTAAATGCAAAGCATTTGGTTATCCCAAGTTCCTTTAATTCTTCTTTTTCTTGGATTACATTCTGCTTCGGAGTATAGAGCGGCTTGGCGCCTTTTCCTGAGTAGTGCCTTTGATTTTTGTGGATATGCATAGGAATTCTATTTGAATTAGTTTACTGGCTTTTATATGATATATATATACATATATATATATATATATCCCCGTACTACTTATATTGTCGCAGATTAGAAAATATGCCTGTATGTTAGTAGAAGATTACCCTTATTACAATATGAGTCTAAAAAATCTTTGCCGAAATAAAACAGATGACATAAATTGAAAATTTCAATTATCCCTGTAATCTTTATACCAGAAGGTCATAATTGATTCCAATATATGCCAATATATATCAAAATATATGCCTATATACCTGTACTACTTATATTCTCGTAGATAAGAAGATAACCCGTGCATTTATAGAAGATTATTCGCACAACGTACAATATGTGAGTTTCAACAATTTTTGTCATAATAAAACAATGGCATAGAATTAATATGAAAATATCAATAATCCCTGAATCAACAGTCCACGAAAATGCCAATAATAATAATGTTTAAACCTGAAGACCGTAATTGATATTATCCAGTCAACAATGCAATGTCAATGAAATTTAATTTATATACATATCTTTGTTATTCAAATCGGAAAAGATTTAATAAAAATCGTATGCCGCATAAACACATTGGATTTACATCCGTTGCTAAACGACATGACATCATTTGCTTCAAATGAATTGATGGGGATCTTATCGTTTGAATAATTCTATCTCTATTGAAGGTTTAGCGACATTTTCGTCAATTCAGCGACAAATTCAAACATCGCCAAATTTACCACCAAGTGGGACTGCAGAACTAACAGTCCCATTTTGCGACACATTGACGAATAATCATCACAATACTATGCCCTAACAAAACACAATTAACTGCATTTATTAAGCGCAATTTCTACAATTTTATTATATTTTTATGGATTTGCAAACATTTTATCAATTTGGTGACATTTTAAAAATTCGCTAAATGTGTTACTAAGTAGGATGGATGGACTGGCCGACAAATGCTACCTAAACATCCTTTCAGTACTCTCTTCTAAGAAAACAAATTTAATTTAATTGATTTGCGTCGTTTTTATCAATTTGTCGACATTGCCGTCAATTTGGCAACGTTTAAGAAAAGTTGCCAAGTTAGCGATATTCCGCGAAATTCATAGCTATGAATTTGCAGATCTGAAGAATAAAACATCCGATCCCGTTTGCATATACTAAATGGAAACACTAAAAGTGCATTAGAGAATATACCCGTTCCACTCTTTTTCTGTTTCAACAATCGGCTAAATAAATTTATTGGCTAAACACAATATGAGTTTATTAGCTAAACACAATATATAAGCTTGCAAACTCTTTGTTAAAATAAAGGAAAGTGATGTACACAGTCCGTAATTAATATAATTAAAAGAAAAATCAAACCGTTCATTTACAAAATATATTTTTACATCTATTTATTTATTATTCAAATAGAAAAAATAATAACAAATATTAATAAACATATTTAATTTAATTGCGTTGCTGAGCAACATAATATAAAAAAGAATCTTCCTCATAAACTGCGAAATTAAATAACCATTTTGATCTCTTCCCCATAAAATCCAAAAATAATAACCATTTTGATTTCTTTATACTTTTCATTGCTTAGTCAATGCTTGCAATACTTCTAATCGTTGAGTAAAAGCTTGTGAAATATAAAACATGGAGGTAGATTTTTCCATTTAAATTCATGTTTCAAAGAATTCATGCTTTCAGATAGTGACTATTTATTGCAAAAATCCTGCATCAAACTCAAAAATAAAGTTTTAATTCCCTTTGACGTTTTAAACAAACGATTTTTATCCTTTCCGTTTGGATAAACCACGGAGTTGGAGAGTGGAACTCCTATAAAAAAAGTTCCGTTTTTAACACTTTACAACAAAGTTGAAAAGTGTTTATGACTTTGTTCATTCTGTCTGTCTGTCTGTCTGTCTGTCTGTCTGTCTGTCTGTCTGTCCGTTAGCACGATAACTGCCGTAAAAATGAGTTTATCAAAATGAAATTTTAGTATGTTGTTCAGACGGTCTGTAAGACCAATGGGAATATAAATAAATAATATCACCCAATTAGTTTTTTATTGAACCCGGGTTGAAAAAATGAAATACATTGAAACCTATGGGACCTAATTTTTCAAACATTTTTTAAGTAAAATTAAAATTCACGAATTGCTTCGAAATTTTTAGGAAATATTCACATTATCCCATAGAATATATAAAAAAAAATTCAGTAAAATATGTTAAGTAGTTTTTTAATTAAAAAAATTATTTAATATAGGGAAAAAAACAAATTCAATTAAATTCTGACTTTGGGATATCTTCCAGAAAGAAAAGAGAGAGATATTATATAATAAATATCTCTTCATTTGTTTAAACGTTTTGCATATGGGAGTGGCTTCATATTTAAAAATAAATTTGGTAGATAACAATTTTTCATTTTTTTTAAATTTTATATAACTCTTCTTGATAAATTTAATTGATGGCATTTTAAATGCACTTTCCTACGTCCTAGAGAGTTAAAATTTGGTACACAGCTTAAATTTGTTGAACATTTTATTCGACAAAAATTTGATGGATCTTTAAATATAGATCATACATTTTTTTCGAAATGGCCTGAAAATAATCCCCGTTCACTTCTATAAATCATTGGTGTAATATTGTTAAAAATTCTGATGTGGACAGCACATGTCTTTCTCTGCAGACTCATATTCGTTCTCTTTATTTATTCAATGATAATTTGAGTTTATCTGCACAACATAAGTATTTTAAATGACATTGAATTTACACGTTAAACTTAAATTTGGTTCTCATTTGATAGCTGGACTTATTGTCAAAGGTGGCGTAGCGAAAACGCGAAAAAACTAGAATATCTCAAGAACGGCTAGTCCTAGAGTAATGGGGTTAGTCTTATTCTTTTTGTTGTCAAAAATCACATATAAAATAGGAATTTAATTGATATAATTGAGCACACGTAGTCTTTTATTTTTATATATAACGATTTTTGCTGGCCATTTCGCAAAAATAGCCCGTTCCTTTTTCCCGAATCGTAGTAGAATAACCTACAAATGATTTATATACAAAATTTTGTTAAATTTGGTATATAAATCACTTGTAGGTTATTGAAATATTATACTCCAAATTTTGTTAAATTTGGTTCATTAGTTTTTAGCTAGAGTGGATAAAGGCAATTTCTGCGGCCATTTCGCAAAGAAGGCAGATTCTTTTATTACGAATCGTACTATAATCTAATGAACATCAGGATTTCCCACAAAAAACATACCTACAAAATTGTATGAAATTCGGTCCATTAGTTTTTCAATTAGAGTGGATGTAATATCCACATAGACACACAGAAACATACACAGATACACCCTTACACATACAGACGTCTTCCTAAAAGTAGTTTTTTCGTGTTCTAGAAGTCCCAAAACGTGTAGATCCTTTGAAAATTCGAGTTCCGATCTTCGGCACGATTCCAATACTTTGAGTACATACACATACACATATATATTATCTGTGTATTATCTGTGTATCTAAATTCCGTGCCTATGCAATTACAATAGTTGTGATTTTAAATGATCCCTAAACTTTTATTATTTCTTCAAGGAAGCCTAATTTTAACATATGCAGAATGCAAATATCTCAAGCGATTGTAAGATGAATTACATAAGAATTGCTGAATTTTTTCACACAAAATTATTTAGCTCTGGAGTCTGGAATACAAGTTATATGAATGAAATATTCATTGATTTTGCATAAAGAATCAGATGATTTATATTCCGATACAGTTTTAAATATTTAAGTATAATAAATTACTGTAGTACTGTGATAATGTAAAAGATATTACCACTGAATGAATCACATTTTAGAAATTTTTAAATGAAATTACATTTCAGTTGGAAAGTGTTTCATAATCAATGCTTATGCATGATTGATCTTTCTTGTTCATTAATATCTCGACAACCCCTGGTCTTAAAAACTCGAAAATTGGGCAAAATTTATGGGGGGCTATTTCAAGGCCACAAACAAAATTTCATTAAATTCGGTTCAGCCGTTCTCTCGTGATGATGGGACAAACGAATGTTTCGTTTTTTACTAATATCTAGAGAACCACAGGTCGTAGAAATTCCAACCATAGACTAAATTTTAAGTGGGGCTATTTGTAGGCTACCCACAAAATTTCCTCAAATTCGGTTCAGCCGTTCTCCCGTGATGATGGGACAAACAGACAGACAGACAGACAGATTTTCATTTTTATTTATATAGACTAGCAGCATACCCGTTCTTCGTACTGAGTATATAATATAAAGAAACTTGAAATTCATAATCAAGCCCAAATTCTTATAGTATACTAAATGACATGTTTAATCAAAATATTCTGTTAAAATATTTAATATAATGCTCCTAAAAAGAAGTTTAAGAATCTCTGTTCTCGCTATATAAAATTATCTTCATGGACATATCTGAAGAATAAAACATCTTGGACCCCTTATGTAAGCAAATATAAAAAAAAATATGGAATTGAATCAATATATGCAAAATAAAAGCGTTAAAATTGTATGGGACCCGTACTAATTATATACGCGAATATTAGAAAATATAACCTGTATTAGTAGATTACATGTATAAATTGAAAATACCAATAAACCCGTAATCTTTAAATCTGAAGACAGTCATTTATTCCAATATATGTCAAAATTAAAGTGCTAAAATTATATGGGAAGATATACACGTACTACTTATAATGTCCGATTATTAGTAGAAGGTTACCCACATATTGCAATATGAGTCTCAAATGTTTTTTGGTAAAATACAACAGACGACGTAATAAATTGAATATATAATTAATCCCCTTAATCTTCATACCAGAAGACTGTTCTTGATTCCAATATATATGCCAATATATGTCAAAATATATGCCAATATACCTGTACTACTTATATTCTCGTAGGTTAGAAGATATACCCGTGCATTCCTAGAAGATTACTCGTACAACGTACAATATGCGTGTGTCAGCAATTTTTGCCGCAATAAAACAATGGCGTATAAATTAAAAATATCAATAATCCCTGAATCAATAATTCCGGAAAATATCAATAATAATAATGTTTAAACCTGAAGAGAATAATTGATATTATCCAGTCCAAAATGAAATGGCAATGAAATTTATTTTATATACATATCTTCATTATTCAAATCGGAAAGGATTTAATAAAAATCGTCTGCCGCATAAACACATTGGATTTAAATCCGTTGCTAAGCGACATGATATCATTTGCTTCAATTAAATTGGTAGAAAAAATATCGTCTAAATAGTTATATTTCTATGGAACATTTGGCGACAGTTTCGTCAAATTAGTGGGACTGTAGAACTGACAGTTCCACTTTGCGACAAATTGACGAAATATCATCACAATACTATCCCCTAACAAAAAACAATTAATATCATTTATGTAGCGCAATTTTATCAATTTCAAGATATTTTTATAGATTTGAAAACATTTTTTTCAATTTGGTGACATTTTAAAAATTCGCTAAATGTATTACTAAGTAGGATGGTTGGTCTGACAGATAAATGCTAACCAAACATCATTTCAGTACTCTCTTCTAACAAAACAAAAAAAAAAATTCATTGATATGTAGAAGACCCAAGCCACACGACCGACCCGAAGGTTTATGGCAGCTGTTTGTGTGTCGTTTATATCAATTTGGCGACATTTCCGTCAATTTGGCAAAGTTTAAGAAAATTTGTCAAATTAGCGATATCCCTCCAAATTCGTAGCTTTGAATTTGCAGATCTGAATGAAACATTCTTATCCCGTTTCAATATACTAAATGAAAACACTACAATTGTATTAGAAGATATACCCGCTCTACTCTTTTTCTGTTTCAACAATCGGCTATATGAATTTATTGGTGAACACAATATATGAGTTTAGTAGCTAAATACGATATAAGCTTGAAAACTCTTTGCCAAAATAAATGAAATAGATGTACGCAGTCAGCAATTAATATAATTAAAAGAAAAATCAAACCGTCCATCCATAAGATATACTTTTATATCCATTTATCCATTTATTTATTATTTAAATCGAAAAAAAATAATAAAAACATTAACAAACACATTTAATTTAATTGCGATGCCGAGCAACATGATATATCCTCCTAAAAGGTTAAAATTTATTAACCACTAACAGCACACCCGTTATTCGTACGGAGTGTATAATTTAAAGAAACTTATAGTTCGCAATCGTGTGCAAATTCTGTTAAAATATTAAATTTATTGCTCCTAAAGAGAAGTTTAAGAATATATGTTCTCACTATGCAAAATTATCTTCACGATCAGATCTGAAGAATAAAACATCCTGCCCCCTTTTGTAAGCAAATTTACAGAAGAAAAAATAGGAATTGAATGAATATATGCAACCCCATACTAATTATATTGTCGCAGATCAGAAAATATGCCAATGTGTTAGTAGAAGATTACCCGTATTACAATATGCGTCTCAAAAATATTTGCCAAAATAAAAGAGGTGACGTAATAAATTGAAAACATCAATAATATCCGTACTCTTTATACCAGAAGGTCGTAATTGATTCCAATATATGCCAATATATATCAAAACATATGTCAATATACCTGTACTACTTATATTCTCGTAGATTAAAAGATATACACGTGTATTTGTAGAAGATTCGTACAACATACAATATATGAGTTTAAACAATTTTTGTCATAATAAAATAATTGCATAATAACTTGAAAATATCAATAATCCTTGAATCAATAATCCCCGAAAATATAAATAATAATAATTTTTAAACCTGAAGACCGTAATTGATATTATCCAGTCAAAAATGCTATAAGAAAAATCAAATCGTTCTTTTCTAAAATATATTTTTATATCCATTTATTTATTATTCAAATCGAAAAAATAATTATTAAAATTAACAGACAGATTTAATTTAATTGCGTTTCTGAGTAACATAATATAAGATAGAATCTTATAACATGTTAAATATGTCATGTCTTATAACATAAACTGCGAAATTAAATTACGATTTTGATTTCTCTATACTTCTCTGTTCCGTAAAAGCTTGTTTTAAATAAACCATGCACCATGGAGATAGATTTCCCCTTTAAATCATGTTTCAAACAATTCATGTTTTCAGAAAGTGACTAATTAACGCAAAAAATCTCCCATCAAACTCAGAGATTAAATTTTAATTCACTTTCAAACGATTTTCAAGCTTTTCGTTTGGATAAACCACGGAGTTAGGGAGTAGAACTCCTAGGAAAAAGTTCCGTTTTTCATTAATATCTCGACAACCCCAGGTCTTAGAAACTCGAAACTTGGACAAAATTTATGGGGGGATATTTCAAGGCGATTCACCAAATTTCATTAAATTCGGTTCAGCCATTTTTCCGTGACGATGAGACAAACGAAAATTTCGTTTTTTACTAATATCTCGAGAACCACTGGTCGTAGAAACTCAAAACACGGATATAATTTTAAGTGGTGCTATTTCTGGGCTACCCACAAAATTTCATCAAATTCGGTTCAGCCGTTCTCCCGTGATGGTGTGACAAACAGACAGACAGACAGACAGACAGATTTTCATTTTTATTTATATAGATAGACAGATATTCTGGCGTAGCGTTGTGTTACTTATTATCCGTCATCGTACTCACGTGTTAAGCAATTCGCATGTCCTACCACGTGGGCCGAAACCTAACTCATCCGGTACCTTTCTTTATCCCTTTGACGGAGATTGGCGGCTCGATACGATGGTCTCGTTATTAACAGCTTCAAGCTGCCGTTATTGTATTAGAATTTTTGTGTAAATAACAAAAAATAACACATAGAAGGTATTAGTCAACTTATTTATTAAACAGTAATTTTAGAATACAATGGTTTTTTTTTTCATTTAAACTGTTTTCATTTACTATTTATTTGGATCTGTGTGTCATTATTTCTCCAATTTTGTAATTTTTTCCTTTAAAGATAATATATACCAGCGAAGTTTAAGTGCTTCGTGAGCTACGCCCGTTCAAGTACACTACGGTCATGCTTAGGAAATAGGAACCAGGGTATGTCAACTCTCATCGACCACCCCTAATATCCACAGGAACATGCGATCCATAAATATAAAACTCCCTATCAAAACATATACATAAACCAACAGTTAACATAACGCAATTTATTTACGCTGCCCTAAACCCTCTAACAAAATAATTTACCACGTACAATACATCAAACTTTTTATCTAACGTTCCCAATTTCTGATCATACCATGGAAGAAAAGGGGCTAACTCTCTTTAACTTTGTGGGCCACACAATTTAACTCCAACGAATATATATATCTATGAACAAAATTTGTATTAATTGCATTGTTTAAAACGCGAATTTGAAGATAAAGCAGGAAGAAAGTATCTGTAACTCCATGGTTTAAATATTCATATTCTGAATGTTTAAATTGAGATGACCTCTCAATATTAACTTTCGTATTCGGTTAAATCACGGAGATGATTCGGTTAAATCATCTCTAACTCCATGAGCTGAATACAGTTTTCCTTTTATTTCTTCACTCATTAAAACCTCATAATCCTGTAATTGCATTTTGTTGTGGCAAATCCTTCAGTCTAAGATTATAAGCACAAAATTAGGATGAAATACCAAACTTTGAGAGGATCCATGATCTAAATATTTCTTTCTCCAGATCCAAGGATTAATTTAAAAAACGGATTTTATATTTGGATTCAGCATGGTCTATTAAAGTACACGAATTTTTTTAGGCCTCGGGGTTGTATTTGATGCTCTGACATACTTATACTCTTTTAGAGAGGTGATTGCATTTTCAAAATAATTTTATTTAATTAAGTTTTGTGTCTCCGTGTTGATATTTGATGCGTTCTATAATCTCTCAAGCCTATGTAATTATTTAAATATAGAGCATGCTTGTATCGACATACCAGAGCTCAAACCGTGGTCGACCCCGTGTTGTTATTGTTGAGACCCAGACAGTTCGACCAACAAGAAAGGTGTCAGGTAACAGTTTGGAAGGCCGGGAAGCGCCATCCAATTTAGACCGGAGCCCAGTGGGGTAGGCATCCACAGGGACCGTACCCTTCTTCCCCTACCACCAACCTCTCGGAAGGACTTATGGACCCACATGTTTAACGTGATCGTACTCCGTGTGAACACTGCGGCAGTTGTAGCAGTGGCTGGATTCAAACCCGAGCCTATCGAGTGCAATTCTTGCGCGCTACCCACTGAACTACCGCGCACTGTGTTCGACTCCGTGTGCACTTTTAAATGTTAAAGCCTAGACAGGACCACACCAACCACTAATTATGTCCATACAATTGTGCCCAAAACATAAATCTTTGCAATTTTCGGGATCATAATTTAGTTAAAATTCATATTTACTAAGCATTTTACTGTGCATAGATGAAACAAAAAATGTTGTATACTACTCAAATCTTTTCTTGGCCTAGGTCGGCCCAGAGCGTGGGCTGCATAGACATATTTTCAAAATATTCGAATTATTTTCAGAAGATTATTGAATTTACTTTTTCGTCAACATTTAAAATTTAAAAAATGGGAACATAATATTTAATTTTTTTACAAATCACAGTTTTTAGTACTACTTTTGCACAGTTAACTAATGTTAAGAGCAAAGAATAAATTAACCTATTCCAGCATTTTTAATTTAAACTCCAAGAAAATTCAATTTCCTTGGCAACCTTATCCCTTCTTTTTACAATTTATTTTCCTCAGATCATTTTAATTCATTTCTTCATCGGCTGATAATGAAATTCAAATGAGCCAAAAAATATAGCTTGCCACATGCAAAACCTGCATTTTCCTTTAAAAATAACCGAGGAGAAGTATTTTGAATTTTATTGTTTCATGGAAATAATTATAAATGCGTAAAAAGTTGAGATAAAAGACAAAACCCATTCTCGATCTCATTTAAAACTTTTTTCACTTCGCGAAATAGATAATCTGATTATTTCTTTAAATAGCAAAACTACGTTTCTATAGTTCAAACGCACGAGATTTAGGATTTCTCCTTTCCTTATTGAAAATTACCTTGAAAAAATTTCAGGCGATGTAATTAAAGTTTCATCACTTTTTTAACTTCAGGTAACTGAAGTTAATTGAAGATTTAAATTTTACTCCATGAATGTGAATGTAAAAAAAAAAAAAGAATGAAAAATATTTTCAATGTCTAATACATTTCAAAGATTTCAATTTATTTTTAAATTTTCAAAATTCTAGCCGAAAAAAATTGTCTGTAAATTATTTATATTATTTCTTTAAATTCAGTGAAAAGCATTTTTATAGAATTTTAATGTACTGATTTATAGGTGTTATAAATGTAAAGAAATTGTATTTAAATTCACGCATTTCTTTAAATTAAAAATAAAGAGAATATCTTTATAACAATTTTCTTTCAGACAACATTTAGATTTGAAATTTTTGAAACCTTGAAGAATTTCACACCTGCATGTCGTAATGTCTAAATTCGTAATTTGCAAATATATATTATACGTGAAGTGATGAAACTCGATTTTCTGTGGTCTGTATCAGCTCTCAAAGATAGATATAGGCCTTATCTTTAGTTTTCCTGTAATATGACCACAAAGCTGACAAAATTAGAACAGAAAGCTAGTCAATTGAATTTACTTTTATGTCAAAATTCAAAATAAATTTTGTCTTTGAAAGCATTCCACCCTTCCATGAAGTCATAGTCAAATCCGTAGTTGGTAAGTGTATATTATACGTGAGGTGAAAAAACTCGATTTTCAGTGGTTTGTATCAGCTCTAAAAGATAGATATAGAAATCTATAATTGATTACAAAGCTGACAAAAGCAGAACAACGAGCTAGTCCATTGAATTTTCTTTTCTGTCTAAATTCAAAATACATTTTGTCTTTTGAAAACATTCCACTCCTCCATGTAGGGATTATCATATCCGCAGTTGGTAAGTGTATATTAAACGTGACGTGACAAAACTCGATTTTGAGGAGTTTGTATCAGCTCTCAAGGATAGATATAGACCTAATCTTTAGTTTTCCTGTAATATGATCACAAAGCCGACAAAAACAGAACTAAAAACTAGTCTACTGAATTTACATTTCTGTCTAAATTCAAAATAAATTTTGTGTTTGAAAATGTTCCACCCCTCCTTGTAGCCATAGTCAAATCTGAAGATGGTAAATTTATGTTATATGTGACGGGACAAAACTCGATATTCAGGGGATTGCAACAGCTCCAAAAGATAGATATAGACCCAATATTTATTTTTCCTGTAATAGACGACAAAGCTGACAAAACATAACATAAAATATTATCTATTGAATTTGTATTTCTGTCTGAATTCAAAATAACTTTTTTCTTTGAAAATATATAATAATTACTTTATTAAAAGCCCCATTTATTAGATCTGTTTTTGTATCTTTAAATAACGTTAAAAGTAAAAAATTAAATTACCGATATTAGTATTTTTAATTTAAACTCCCGAAAATTAAATTTTACGGGCAATTTTTTCATTACTTTCTATAACTTATTTTCCTTAGATCTGTTTTATTCATTTCTTCCTCAACTGATAATGAAATTCAAATGAGCCGAAAAATATATAGAATGCTACGTGCTAAACCTACCTGTATTTTCCATTAAAAATAACCTAAGAGAAGTATTTTGAATTCTATTGTTTTATGTAAATAATTATAAATAAGTAAAATGTTGAGATAAAGGAAAAAAGCTATTCTTGATTTCATTTTTTTTTCACATAATAGATAATATGATTATTTATTTAAATAGCAGAACCATGTTCCTACAGTGCAAATTTTCGAAATTAAAAATTTCTCATTTCTTTAGTAAAAATTACTTTGAAAAAAATTTCAGACGGTGTAATTAAAATTTCATCCCTTTTTTAATTTCAGGTAACTGAAGTTAATTAAAGATTTAAAATGTTGCTATTTAAATGTCAATTTTAAAAATTACGAAAAAATATTTTGATTACTTAATGTAAATTAAAGTTTTGAATATGTTTTTAAAATTTTAAAATTCAGAACTAAAAATATACTTTCATATTAATTAGTATTTTAATTATTCTTTTGTAAATTCTGAGAAAAATCGATTTTACAATATGGTACTGTATAATTGACTATAGTGGTAATTTTTACTAAATTTAAATTGAATTCACATATTTCATTGAATTTAAAAGATATAGAAATATTTTCATAAGAGAAATACATATTTATCAGTCTAAGTTTAGGTTTGAAATAAATTTTATTATCGTTTTATATAAAAATACAATTAGGATATGTGGTATATTTCTTTTTCTGTAACATACCGCGTATTTTGACTTCATATGGACCAAAATTCGAGTTTTAAATGCGTAGTTTAAGCCTTAACGCATTCGAGTTCCATTAAGTCTCATTCGATTATAGAATACCCGATAAAAGGTGATATTACTTTGTTACTTTCTTATATTATATACTGTATATTTGACTATAGTGATAATTTTTACTAAATTTAAATAGAATTCACACATTTCATTGAATTTAAAAGATATAGAAATATTTTCATAAGAGAAATACATATTTATCAGTCAAAATTTAGGTTTGAAATAAACTTTTATTATCGTTTTATATAACAATACAATTAGGATATGTGGTATATTTCTTTTTCTGTAACATACCTCTGATTTTGACTTCATATGGATGAAAATTCGAGTTTTAAATGCGTAGTTTAAGCCTTAACGCATTCGAGTTCCATTAAGTCTCATTCAATTATAGAATACCCGATGCAAGGTGATATTACTTTGTTACTTTCTTATATCTATATAATAAAAGGCAATGTCTATCTGTGCGTCTGTCTGTCTTATACACTATACGTTTCGCGACCGCGCGTCGGAGAGCTACGAAATTTGGCAATCGGAGACCCTGGGGCGTGGGAAGGGGACACGTGAAAACCGATTTTTAAAATTTTAATTATTTTTTTTGTTATTTAATGTTTTATGCGATTTCGACCGTTTTTTGACCTTTTTGCTCTTTTTTCTCCACGATCCAGACATCGTAGAAAAAAACAAATCACACCATCGGAAAGAGCAGAGAATTTTGAGTAAAAATATATCAATTTCAAATCTCAGGGACAAATTCTAATATTTTTTTATGATTTTAAAACAAAAGTCACTTTTGGCTCAAAAAAACGATTTTTGGTTTTTAAATTCTCGCATAGTAAAAAGTACTCATAATTTCGACTCATAATTTACATTTTTAGAAAGGTCAAACATCTGGCATTCTTACAAGTCCAATCTGGTCAGGAAATATTCCGTATTGCCCACAGGATCGGGATTTTAAAAGTTTCCGAATTTCAATTTCTCAGCGTTCCGCTTCTTAACCGGCGTTTCTCCCCCGCAGAAGGAGGGAAGGTGGTGGGTGGGGACGTCAAGGTGGAGGTGACGTCACGGTTCTGAATAGAGCTCATTTACTCCATATAAATTATTATATTTATATTTTAAATGATGGAACGATATGGATTTTTTAAATGTATAGTTTAACTTTTGGATTTTTTTAAATGGATATTTTAATTTTATGAATATTTTAAATGATGGAACAATGAAACAATGGAATGAGGATGACGGAATTAAGCATATGGTCATTTTAAATTGCAAATTAGCGCGCGGGAAGTTAGCGGTAGGCCCGGGTTCGATTCCCGCCACTGCCAAAACTGCCGCCGTGTTTACGTGGAATACGATCACGTTAAATATGTGGGTCCGTAAGTTCTTCCGAGAGGTTGGTGGTAGGGGAAGGAGGATACGGCCCCTGTGGATGCCTCCCCCACTGGGTTCCCGTCTAAATTGGGTGAATATATAGAAAGTTATGGAGATTGTCGCGGAGGGCGCGGCAGCCCAGTGGTTAGCGCGCGGGAATTTCACTCGGTAGGCCCGGGTTCGATTCCCGCCACTGCCAAAACTGCAGCCATGTTCACGCGGAGTACGATCACGTTAAACATATGGGTACGTATGTTTTTCCGAGAGGTTGGTGGTAGGGGAAGGAGGGTACGTTCCCTCTGGATGCCTCCCCCACTGGGTTCCGGTCTAAATTGGGTGGCACATCCTGGCCGTCCAACCAGTTACCTTACACCTTTATGGTAGGTCGCGCCAACGAGTTTGCCACGGTTGGAATTTGCCACGATCAGCATTTTCAAGGGTTGCGAACAGGCTGGTCGCCAAAGGCGGCTAGTTATATAATATAGTATAAAAATATTACTTTGCTACTTTCTTATACTATATAAAATAGTATAAAATATTACTTTGCTACTTTCTTATTATATATAATATAATATAAAAAATATTACTTTGACAGAAATTTTCGATTTCGATAATTTGATGTCAATATATGTTGTAGAACATTTCTGAACATGATTTAACTATTTTAAGAATAACGTTCGTCTATTTGTCTGTGGTCTATTTCTTGTGTAACGATAGCTGCCACAAACGTTAATGGATTTTCATGAAACTTTATATCCGGCTTCGTTGACAACAAATCTAGAACTATATAGAATTTAATCGAATTCGAGCGAAAATTTCGAAATTTTATACTTGCTTGACATGGTGTCATAAGACAAAATATGACACACCTTTGCATAAAAGAAGTTACTTATTGCTCAATGTTCACGAAATTTAAAATATTTCATCATTGTACTGAAAATATCCGCGATGCAATTTTTGTATTGCTTACATCATTAATCCTCCTTGGGCGGCAAAACACAGAGCGCTGGATAGATGTACTACCAAGCGTACTTTAAGGTGCTCTATCCTCTATCAAAGAAGACCTAAAAGCTTCCAGTACAGAATTAATCTATGGCATAGCCTTACGATTGCTATGTGAATTCCTTCCTGACACATCTTAAAAGATATCCCTAAACATGCTCACTAATTTGGGACACAAAATGAAACGTCTATGACCATTTCCCGCCATTAAAAAAAATGAATGTTTTTATTAACAAGGAACGTCCCCAGCCTACCCACGTTTTCGTGAGAAACGACTTTGTACATCAACCGTTGCAGCCTTTCTCAGTATGTGTACGCACAGACAAATTTGACACAGATTTGGATAACCGCGGACGAAAATGCAACATCGACATTGATAATTTAAATCCCACATTACTACTAAAACATTTAGAGGGCGAAAAGGAATATCTACACCGGGTTCTGACCAATCGACGCCTTCCACCTCTACCTTTTCAGTAACCGTATAGAAGACATGTTCGTTTCAGACTCCCAGTTCTTTCAATGTGAGGGGTATACTATTTCGACACTCATCCAGCGATTTGCGAAGAGCCTCCAGATCAAGTGATTAGCATAAATCTCTTCACAGCTTCTTGATCTACAGAGACTCTCTGGATTGTTTGTGACGCATGCGCAACGCCTCTGCACTGGCTCATAAAAGCCAGCGCCAGAACATTCTCATCAGCGATACGGACATTCGTATTCGAATGGCCAAATTCACGGGCGTTATGACGTAGCATCATGCTGTGTAAATTCTTGTAGATATAGTTCATTATGTTCCTGTAAATAAACTTCTCTTTTTATGATGGCGTGTGTAATGATTAAGATACGACATCGCACTGTCGCTATAGGAGGTAACATCTTGCAAATTTTGAATTCTGTCATATGACGGGCATACCTTCTATTAAATAAATATGAAGGAATTTTTCTTCGAATTCGGTTCAAACATCATTGGAAAGAACGTCCTTTCGATGATGTCAATATAGAAACTCTGTGATAATAGGTTTAGTAGCTTAAAAACTCATTTGTGTGAAAATGCTGAAAGATAAAATAACTAATAAACTAATTCGACTTAAAAAATGTAACACCGTGTCTCACCTTCCTGGGTTCTGCATATCTTGAGTACCAAATTTTATTGTCATCTGATACTTAAATTTCCCTAAAAACAGATCGCACACACAGACACGCAGACAAACATATTATTTTACTATATAAGATAAGGAAGTCGATTAGAAGACCCGGATGCAATATAATTCAACATTTTTTAATTAATAAATGTCTGTGTTACTTAATCAAAAGTAAGTAGAACAAAGTATTTCGTCCGATAAAAAAATTCATTTCTGACTCAATTAACAACGCTTCTTTTTTATTAATGTCACAATTATATTCAGCTAATTAAGAAGGTTTCTGTGTTTTTCAACTCTTTTTTAGTTTTAAAGAGTGGTAGATAAAAGTGTAACTTAAGAAAAAATTAACAATTTAGAAGACTTGGCATCTGCTATTATGCAATCTGTTTCCTTCACACAAAAAAGTAGAATGCTTATCGATTTTAATCTGAAAATAGTATTTTATTTTATTCCAAATCTAATTACAAATACTTTCTTTGAAGGGTACTTAACTGAGATTTTTTTTCAATTTACGAAAACAAAAAAAATATGTCATGCTAACTCTTGAAAAATTTAACAAATCTAGACAGTTTTACTTTGACTAATCATTCGAGATTTATTTATTGTTCCACTTTTCATCAATTCATTTTTGCGAAGGATAGCGATATAATTAACTGAAAACTTATTTTCTTACAGTTTATAAAAGAAACAGTGCTTTATTAACGACCATACAGCGGATTACCAAATCATTCGTTCTTTTTTTTTATCAACCAGATCGCGAAAAACTTAGCGGTACCTTGACATTGTCCTGGTGCACCAGAGGAGGAGGAATACATTACACCCTAAATTAAGGTGAAGGACGTCCCCGAATCTTGGGATAGTCCGCGAATTTCACTTCTTATCCAAAAAAATATAAAACTGTTTGGGGGCACAAAATGTCTTTGAATTTGAATGAATGTTCCCAAATGTCTCCAAATTCTATTTCAGCTTATTCAAGCCTTTGAAAAATACAAATTATAAAAGTCATGACTTCTCTAAAACTTCAGTATCCTATAATTTGCATTACTTTGGACAGAATCAAGAATATTTATTTACTGTCTATATTAATTTTCTGTTGTGTCTGTTGTCATTTTCTGTTGTTTGTCTCTTTAATAATCATTCTCAATCTATAAAATAAAAGTTACACTTTCTCATACTATGTAATATAGCATATAAAAAGTATTATTTTTAAGAAAATTTTTGGATTCAAGATTTAATGGGAATATATGTTTTAGGAATTCCTGACCATGTGTTAACGATTTTTTGAGTGCTGTCCGTCTCTTTCTCTGTTTGAATGTATGTTTGTGGCTGATTTCTCGTGTACACCGTAGCAGCCACAAATATTAATGGACTTTCACGAAACTTCATATCCTACTTTATTATTAAAAATTCGAGAATTGCATGGCATTTTTTTAAATTCAAGAAAAGAGTTCGAAATTTATCCGAAATTTCATATACTTCTTTTTACATTGCATCGTAGCGAAAAATGCTACATAATCATGCATAAAATTGTTCCTTGACATTTGAATTTGTTCTTTGACATGTCAAATGACTCCATGATTTGGGGACTTTTCACCAGATCCTGTTTCACACATTTAGTTACCTTAGCCTAACTGGACAGCACAACATTTATGGTCTCAGGAAATGCTTGTTTTATACTCCTCAGCTACCGTGCCGGCATACTAGATATAATTATTACTATAGAATAAAAACCCCGCGCAAACTGTGCAGGACCTAAAATGCAAAACACTGATGAAAATTACATCGGAACTCACAGATTTTTTCTTCAAATTTGTGATATTTTGCTATTCTAATCGTCGAGTACAGGAAAGCAATTTGGAGAGAAGAAGATTTCATAGATATAAATGACTGATGAATTGATAGTTGTCAAAATACAATAATATTACAAAGTATCTTTTCTCGTGAACGGAGCGCAGTCTGCAGAGAGATCAATATCTCGAGAACGATTACATTGTTATAAATGTATCTAAAATAAATGTATCTAAATATGACATGAAAATGAATGAACAAGTATTGACAGTATTGAGTATCATCAAATACGTAACACTTCATGACAAATTTGGTGAAATATCGCCAATTTGGGGACTTTTCCAATATAGTGCCAAATTAACAGAAATGTTGACAAAATGGCGATAAAGGTATGAAAATGACGCTACATTGATGAAATAATAATAATTAAGGCAGATCAATATAATTCAATGGAGTATATTGCTGAGCAGAAGTTAGCAATATATCTAATTTTCAAGCTATATTTTCGGGAAATATAAATTAATTTGATAATTCAAAATAATTTTACATTCTGTCATCCGGAAAACGTCGAATATCACTTTGCTTTTCAACTTTAAGAACATTGTACCGTGGACCCCATTATTTCGCATTGAAGAGAGTAAATTACTTGCATTATGTAGGGAAAGTCATCTGCTGCCGACATCAGACGTTTTACTTTCTATTTGTTGGTTTGTTTAACATAAATGGAAGGATATTGTATTGTCTGTTAATTCCTGAGAAATTGGATTACATTTGCTTCACTTACTTCAAATAATGAACTTACTTAAAATCTCATCGATTATGCTACTCAGATTAGTAATAAACAAATTTTATATTTCAAAAGCTTAATTGTTAATCAAAGAATTGAAAATTAACGAATATATATATATATGAATTTTAATAGTAATAATAAAGCGTGTAGAAATAACTTGATGCGGAAAATTAAAATAATGGAGTTAAAATCCCAAATTTTCAAATTATCCTCCATTTACTACCATTACATATTAACATATAACTAATTTCGAGGTATAATCTCTGCTCATTACATGTTTTATACTTAAACGGATTTAAGTGCAAATTCAAAGTTCGTGCAGATTGTAGGGGTGATAAATTAAGAGATTTATTTTCAAATGTGTGAATTTACGTCTGCTTGTTATTTAAGTAATTTCTAATTTCAAGGATTTAGAATGAAATATTCATAAACGCACTCAAATGCTTCAGGAGATAAATGTTCCATTTGATTAAATAATTCAGTAATTTATTTTATTAAATACATTATTCACCGGAGAGATAATATCATGTATTTGGCAAAGAAATTTCTCATCTTTAATAATTGATTTAAATGTGTTTAAACCATAAAAATTATTTTTGCAAAATTAAAGTCACACTTTTATAATTACTTGAATAATAAGTGCATGCATACTATATAAAATATAGGGCTCGCTATGCTTCGTCATCCTCTGTAACTCGATTCGATTGTCGGAAAGCCTTGCTAGCTATTTAAAGCCAAGCTAAAGTTTAAATCGGTAAAGTTTAAATCCCTATTATTTCTCTATAAATGTACCAAATTTAATGTATTAGTATGCTATAAATTTTGCGGTATGAAGCATAGAAATTCGATGAACTTGCCGATGTGAAAGATAATTTATCACTTCAAAGTGCATAAAAAAGTGTTGTGGTGCACAAATAAAAACAAATAAAGATTGAAGTCAGTTAAACACATTACGGTGATACATTAAAATGACGTTACTAACCCACCATAGTATCTTTAGTACGAGTTCCTGAAATAAACTATATTAACATAATACTATATAATTAACTGCATCCATATTATCTTTAAAATACATATTTATTAAGCACCCTATAATCATAATAAGATTACAATAATTATTCATATATATTTACGGAGAATACTAGACATGTGAGACCAGGCATACAAAAATTTCTAAACAGACTATGACCTTTTATCATCTGATTTAAGCACACATAACTTCTTGTTGTCGGTCAGACGTTTGTGGATCATTGGCTATTGAATCACCCCATCATCATCGCACTGTATGAGATCCTTGATGAATCTCTTTATGCACCTGTGCCGACTATTATGCAAATCTGCAGCCCTAATCTAACTGCACTCTTCAAATATATTCTCCAACTACTTTGTCAATATCTGTAGAACTTTTTGCATGTCTATTAGGGTGGGCCGAAAAAAACTTTTTTTTGAAATTATTTTAGTACTAGTGCGGAAAACTTGGCCAGTGTGTCGCACAATACAGACAAGAAATTTCAACGATTTTTATTACTACCTAGCCGGGCCCCTCTGGCCTTGAAAAAATCGAAAATTACACAAAAACAGTGCATTAAAAATTAATTTAGGAAAACAAACAAAAATTAAATTAATTTAGTACTAGTACGGGATGCTTGGCCAGTGTGTCACACAATACTGACAAAAAAATCAATGATGTACATCAATGTCTAACTGGGCCCCTTTGGCTTTGAGAAAATCGAAAATCACACAAAAACAGTGTCTTGAAGCCGTATTTAGAAAAACGAAACAGAAATGTAAATTAAATTAGTACTAGTACAGAAAAGTTGGCTAATAAATCTAATACATACAACTGACATATAAATTTAGTAATCTACATTAATATGCAATGTAGCCAAGATCCTTTGCCCAAGAAAAAATCGAAAATGGCACAAAACTGAAATTGTTTGACTAAAGATAATTGTTGATAAGAGGATATAGCGTATGATGTTGATATACCATAGCGGATGAAATATTTACACTACTTCCAAACGACTGCAATCCAAGATATAGTTTAACACAGAAAAAATCACTTGGTTGTTAAATAGTATTGACCCTTGCAGTCAACTAATGACAATTATTTCCTTCCTTTTAATTTTGCTGCCGGTTTTCCATAAACTTTAACCGCCGCTTTCGTGACCACTTTAATACATCTTTCGACGGCTTGTGTGGGAAAATTTCAATATTTAACCTTTTATGTTTCAGCATTTGATAAAGTTCTTCATTTGACCATACCATTGTGAGAGGTGGTTCGGTAACACTAAATTTCCCCCAATTGATAAGGTCAATGTAGTCAGTTGCATGAAAATTTAAAGTGGGCAATCTGAATTGGCGGACTTTCTCATTTTCTTGATTTCTTGCATTTATAATTCTTCTGATTCCCAATTCTCTTACGGGTTTTCGAGGATCCGTAACCATTGCCAACAGAAGGTTTTCAGGTTGCGCGAAATAAGCATTCCCAGCGATTACTTTGTAAATCACGTCTTTGACCTCATTTGGGAATTGCCTTGAAAGTGTTATCATTTTCCATAGATGGCTGGCGCCATGTTGGCATAACGGGTTCATCTTTATATGAAACTACATTGGCTCATAAACCCTCATCACAAGATGATGTGGTGGCCGAGCGGTCAAAGAGGCAGGCGTTTCCTCGTGATGGCTCGGCTGCCAGATTGCGGGTTCGAGTCCCGCCTGCGGGCATGGATGTTGTGATGCCTTATTGGGGCAGAAGTCAGACTTCTACCTTCGGGTGCCCGGGTCTTTGACTAAACAGAAGCAGTGCACACATTCTTCCTTAATAAATATGTTAGGGACACGACACCACCACCACCTTCATCACAAATTTGCTATTGTGCATAGATTTTCTGATGGGTCGACGGCGGCAATGTAGAGCCTCAAAATCCTGTTGCCGGCCGTCAGCCACCTGGAATGACTGAGTTTCTCTGGGTTTTTATTTGCCTGACTAACCCGGCAATGGCCATCTCTGATAGCACAACAAATGCAATACCGATACCGCTTATCAGTGCTTAGTATTTGCGGATCTATATCAGGCAATATGGTATCAATTGATTGAAATTAAACTACTGGTTTTGTTTCACAATCATTCAGAAGTAAACCAAAAGGTCCAGAGTGGGAATACGGGCCTTTCGGGTGGGCCCATCAAATTTTTGCAAAAGGTGTCTCAAAAGTAATCCATTGCAATGTAGCAAGCATATTATCCACTGAAGAGGTTTTCCAACATGCTTCTCAATCATTTGTATCACACCGTCCTTCCACCCTGTATTTACATTCGTTCCAGCACACCCAATTACTGTTAAACTTTCAAGATAAATATTGTGTTCCTTCATAAAAGAGGGGATTCATTTTGTTATATCGAGTGCTTTTGCTGGAGGATTTAGAGACACGTGACCAAGGTATTGCTTTTTTGTCTGTTTTATCATGGCTATGTGCTCCTCGTATTTCACTGATCGACTTTTTGCAACTTACATAAGAGTTTTGGCTTTGCGACCATCAAACTATAGGTCCTTAATTGACTTTGTGGCACTGAACTCCATTCCTTGTAATTGTCTTCTATTGTTCATTATTTCTCTTCGAACTTTATTTTTGTCAATAACGTTAATTTAGCTGTCTTCCGATACAAGTTCAAAGTCCATTAGAACAGCTGTTACAATTTTTGCCACAGTTCTATACTAGAAGCACCCGTTAAGTCTGCAGAGGGAATCTCATTTGTTTTGGTGTGCTACGTTATTCCAGTTCTGTTTCTCTTTCCAACAAGGAAATCCTCATGACATCCATATCGTGTTCATCCGGACTCTCACCTGATAGTCTATTTTCTTCGGCTAAATAATCCTCTGTTATTTGGGTTCTACCGCTCTGAAATCCACTTGTACTTGTTATAACATTTTCGGTGCAACAAGACACCTATTTTCTTTTATTCTTCCTTCCTCCATCATCCTATCAACATCATACGTTGTATTCATTTATCAACAATTATCTGTAGTCAAACAATTTCAATTTTGTGCCATTTATGATTTTTTCTTGGCCAGAGAAGCTGGGCTGTGTTGCATATTAATATAGACCACTAAATTCATTTGTCAGTTGTATCAGATTTATTAACCAACTTTTCTGTACTTGTGCTAATTTAATTTACATTTCTGTTTCGTTTTTCTAAATATAGTTTCAAGACACAGTTTTTGTATGATTTTCGATTTTTTCATAGCCAGAGGGCCCGGCTAGATATTGAGGTAAATCATTTACTTCTTTTTGTCAGTATTGTGTGGCACACTGACAAACTTTCCCGCACTAGTACTAATTTAATTTAATTTTTGTTTGTTTTTCTAAATTAATTTTCAATGCACTGTTTTTGTGTGATTTTCAATTTTTTCAAAGTCAGAGGGGCCCGGCTAGATATTGTGGTAAATCATTGATTGTTTTGTCAGTATTGTGCAGCACACTGACCAACTTTCAAGCATTAGTACTAATTTTATTTCATTTTTGTTTGTTTTTCTAAATTAATTTTCAATGCACTGTTTTTGTGTGATTTTCGATTTTTTCAATGCCAGAGGGGCCCGGATAGGTATTAATAAAAATAATTGACATTTCTTGTCAGTATTGTGTGACACACTGGCCAAGTTTTCCGCACTAGTACTAAAACAATTAAAACAAAATCTTTTTTCGGTCCACCCTAATATCTATTTCGACTCTAACTGCTATCTCTCAGCATTGTAGTCGACTCTTACTGCGGTAACCTGTAACTGTATTTTTTGTATCTGTAGTAGCAATGTAGAACCTTCTACCGGCTGCCACCTCTTGTTGCCTGAGATCTGATACGCCTCTTCGGCTATCATTGGTTGACCTCAGGGCAACGTGGAACCATATCCTTATTGGTTAAACTTTTTACCAATCCCATGGTTTCCCCAGCCTTCTGTAACTACTCTCGCTTGACCAAACCTATACTTAGAGTCCCCTTTTTCATGGCATTGCTGACCTCTAGGGTCAGGGCTATACATTGGCGTCTTCCTGTCTGGTGCCATTTTCTGGCCTGCTAGATATCATAAATCCAATTATAAACCTGTCTACGTGAATCCTGGTCTCACAAGTATAATATCTCATAAACTACATCAAAATTTAAAAAAAAGGCTTCGTCTTATAAAAACATAACTATGAACGTGCCTGCCAGCAAAAAATCGTAGTCTTGTTATTGTTAAGGGGACTCGGTACCCTTTGAACATTTTTTTTTGTTTAAGCACTTTACAATACTCTTTTTGCATATTATTAAATGATTTTATTAAGGAAAATTATTTTATCAAGAAAAAAGACAATTCTACTGATACAATTTGAAAAATTTAATTTTTTTTTAAATTTAAATAATTTAAAAAACCTATCTTCTCCTACAATTTCTAACTTTTTGCAACCCTTTTTTTTATAAGGTTCTTTGAAGTGTCTTCTATAACTTTAAGGATCGGATTTTTAAAAAGTTAATTAGTTCGGGAGAAAAAAAATAAAATGTTGATATGTAAAAATTCAACAAAAAATAGAGTTTTTTGTACATATCTATTTTAAAAAAAAAAACTTTTTGATTTTATTGCAAATCCGATCCTTAGTTTCATAAAATGCACTATAATGACCATCCAGAAAAAAATCAAGTCAATTGAGAAATATATATTTAAGTTTTAGCATTTTGAACATATTGATATACTGAAAAAACACGAACTGAGAAAAAACACTTTAAAGGTTTTAACTTTGAAAAATTATTCCAAATCCATTTTAAATTACTTTAAATGTTATTTTAAATTATTTATTATACACTTACCTTTAAAACTGTAGCTGTTTCATTGAATTTAACTATATTTATTTTATATAAGTGACCATTAGCGGAAACCTTAGTTGTCACACATTGAAAAGAAAATCGAGAAAAAATATAAATGAAAATTGATTTTACCAAAGTCATTATTATTTTTACACCATGAAATACATTTGACTCATTTCATTAGGATATAGCTTAACAATAAATATGATGATGTGTATATTATAAAAGAAATACAAGATTTGAAAATATATCCATATCATAGAAACACACAATATTTCGTAACCTTATGCATATAATTTCTGCATAACTACCATTATTTCTTAACTTTCTTTTAAAAATGCCCTGCACTGTATGTTACACTTTCATTTTTTTAACTAATTTGTCTCTTTTTAAAACTGCTTTTTTAACCAGTTTACGTGCAAGTTGATATTTTGCACTTCGTCGTTTTTGTCGAAACATTTTTTTTTCGAAAATCGAGCGCAACACCGAGATTCATGGAGCAATTTCCTAAAGGTACACCTAAGACATTCTGTGCTTCTTTTATGCAGCGCAGTGTACCTTTATTATATTCACACACAGCTTACATTACACAGAGTTCTACTCGTTTTTTATGTACAAATGTTTCTTTTGGACATTTTGCCCACGTCACACTGTGCAAGCTTTCGTTTGAATTTTCAGTTCCACAGTTTATGCACAATATTAGCAGATATTAGCGAAATTAGCAATATTAGCGAAAGCAGATCGGAAAAAGTAAACAACGTTTCTTTATCAATTAGAATTACGATTAAGCACTTTCATCTTCTTCCTGGTAGAAATATTTTGTAAAACAGGGAGTAATCAGTTGCAGATGTGATGTAAACAGAGCGTAAACAGAGAAGTAGACGTGGTATTTAAAGGGACACAGTTGCAGTCAAAAGCCTTTTTAATATATTTATAGTTCTCGGATCTTCACGAAACTTTGTCAGGATATACTAGGGATGTCAAGGTATATTTTAAGCAAAAAATTTGAAAATCGGCATTTTCGCCATTTTTCGCCAAATGAAGGGTACTGAGTCCCCTTAATCTATCCAGGGCGCGAAAGGCAGAACACATATTTTGCCTTTACTTTTGACATTAAATATTTCTTAAACAACTATATACATTATTTTGCAAAAAAAAAAAAAAAAAAAATGAAGCACCATGGAGAAAGTGACTGTTTTTATTGAAATTAAATATGCGTACAACTCATACACAGGTAATGAAATGATTACAAAATCAAGGCCACAAGCCCCATCAATGGTTAGCAATTGTACGTTCAATTTTCAAATCAGTAATTGGTGAAAACCCCCTTGGCGGCAATGCATGCTTGTATACGTCTAGTTAAGGAGTGATAATGTTTCCTAATGTCATCCTGCTATACATTCTGCTAGGAATTCCTCAAATGTTGCTCCAGATCTTTTACATTTCGGGGTGCCCGAATCTTGCGATCTAGCATGTCCCATACATGCTCGTTTAGCGAAAGATCTGTTGACCTAGCTGGCCAAGGAACAGTATCAATAGCATGTATACAGTCCACAGATATGCGAGCCGTATGTTGCGTGACATTATCGTGTGGGAAAATGCTCCCAGAATGACGTGACATGAAGGGTAACGCAAACAGCCCCCAGGATTTCATCAACATATCTTTGAGCTGTTAAAGTTGTATGCAGAATGACTAGGGGCAACCTGATGTCGTAAGAGATAGCACCCCACACCATCACACCAGGAGCAATGGCTGTGCGCCTGTGTAAAACAAAGACTAATTGTCGATGTTGTGGGGTTAAAGGCCGTCGTGAGCGTAACCCCGACCAAGCCATGCGCCGTGAGTTTGTGGAAGGTACGACGGGTGGTATGGAAGAGGCTGTAGCACGTTGGTTGGCAGACATTGATGCCGTTGGGCCAGTTTGGAGTTGTCGCACAATCTTCTGATGTTGCTTCGCATTTGTGCTCCTTCGCCTTCCAGAGCCTTCATTCCGCCGATAGGTTCCTCACAGTAAGCATTGATGCCTGCACCTTTGCACAGCTGTGTCCGTTCGGTGCAGGTGGCGGCCTATTGCTCGGTATGACCAGCCAGCTTCACGCAACCCGACTACACGCCCACGTTCGAACTCGTCTACTTGCTTATAAGGTCTTCGGCAATATCGTAACGGCATTATTGGCTGTGTCTCAACCGAAGTGCAACGCCGATAGCGAGCAAAGGTAAACCGTCCACATTTTTAACCAGTCTTATAGGATGCTAGTTGGCAATGTAGAAACCTGCGCTATGACTGAAGTTAACACTCATTGGCCTTGCAAACTTAATCATTTGCATACGTATAATGAAATTTGCTTGCGGTATATGGAAAAACAGATTATGTCATTGCTTTCTCTCTATAAGTGTACAAAATTTTATATTTTTTATGCTATATTTTTTGCGGTGCAAAGCAGGAAAACTCAAGGAACGAGGAATTTGTCAAACAATGGCGGTGACGGTGGCTACTTTTTTAATATAGAGAGAAATGAAGACGTTTGACTGTGCCGTCTGTAGCGGAAATTAGATGCTTTGGACAGCAGCGAAATTCGGTTCACGGGTACTTGTGACCTCCGGACGACATACCTCATTTCGGTTTTTATTACTCTAATCAGTTTTTCATTTACTTTTATTTGAAGCATAATTCTCTATAATTTGATAGTCATATTATTTTGATTCGTAACACGCATATGAAAGGGTTCAAAACAAGTTCATGAGGTACTGTGATTCTAAGGGGTCAATGTTATGACCTTAAAAGTCTGATTTTAAGATGAACAGTAGCATATCTTCTCTTTGTCTCAACAGATTGTTTGGCATCAATTATTTGAAATCCAGTTGGAACATGTTGCTTGTGGTGTTTTTTAAAAATTTGCTTAATTAAGATTGGTTGTAGTTTCCCTTTAAATATTTTGGAATTTATACTAGCAAGCCTAGTTTGAGGTGCTATAATTCATTTAGCATTCCTGAAAATGCTAATCGAAATGGTTTAAGAAACTTTTCTACTTTTAAGTTTTACCCTTAATATAATTTATGTTTAGATCATATTGGTGTGTTTTCTATATCAGAAAAGAATTTTAAGAAAATCTGTTTGAGAATATTGATGTGATTTTAGAATATTTTTTTTTATTATCTCTTATTTTTAAACTAATTTTTTTTTTTTTGCTGATTTTACTTATGTTTGGATTTTATTTTCTATTTATGTTATTTTCTTAAATGATTCTATATACATTTTGATCATAATTTGATTGATTCTATTTATGTTTGATTATATATTTTATGTTTCTATTTAGGTGATTTTCTTTGATGATTCTATTTAAGTTTTGATCATATCGATATGTTTTCTATGTCAGAAAATAATTTTAAGAATATCTGCTTGAGGATTTTGCTATGAGTTTAGAATATTTTTTTCATTTTATTTAATCTTTTTTCTTTGATGATTCTATTTATGTTTCGATCTTGTTATGCTTCTAAATATGTTGTTTTCTTTGTTGCTTCTATTTATGTTTTGATCATAATTTGATCATTCATCATTTGAAATTGATCATTTTTAACGCTTTCCAACATAGTTGAAAAGAGTTTATGAATATGTCCATAGCCTGTTTGTCTGTTCATTCAGATGATAACTGTCGTAAAACGACTTTATTAAAATGGAATTTTAGTATGTTGCTGAGACCATCTGTAGAAATGCCATTTAATAATATCGACCGGAATCCTTCCGGTATCCCTTCATTCCATGGTCATATACGGGGTTTAAAGATTACGGGATTATAAATTGCTATTTTCAATTTATACATGTAATCTACTAATACAAGTTATATAATCTAATATCCGCGTATATAAGTAGTACGGATCCCATACAATTTTAACGCTTTTATTTTGCATATATTGATTCAATTCCATATTTTTTGTAAATTTGCTTACTCAAGGGACCAGGATGTTTTATTCTTCAGATCTGCCCGTGAAGGTAATTTTGTATAGCGGGAACAGAGATTCTTAAGTTTATTTTTAGGAGCATTTAATTAAACATTTTAACGGAATATTTTGATTAAAAATTTTATTTAGTATACTATAGGAATCGACATATGATTGGGAATTTTAAGTTTCTTTATATTATATACTCCGTACGAAGAACGGGTATGCTGCTAGTAATAAATATTACTGTTAACTGCAATAATATTTACATTCTAGGTTAAATCATTTTAAGCGAAATAAGCATTTTAGCTAACGAAAGTAAAGCATTATTGTCCTCGGCTAACTTTGTGACTTTTCTGCAAGCAACCAATCACATAGAACATTGAAATCGGCTCGACATATAAAATTGTTGCTCATACTGGCAATGCAAAATTATATTAATTAATAGTAAATTAACTAAGGCCCAACTCGAAATTCTTGTCCAGTTTTGACCATCTACTCTTACATGTTAGTCCGAAAATTCCGAACAATGAGTTTTGTTATCTGTCTGTAGTATGTATGCATTGTCAAAAAAGCACAGGATTTTCCTTTATAGAAAAATAGTAGAACCTGCTAATGATCAGCCTATATTTGACTGAAATTTTAGATATAGCGAAAATGTTACGGAAACTATGAGCAGCATTAAGCATAAAACAATAACTATATAGCATACAGCTGTTTTGAGGACATGCTGGATCTCCTTCGTCAGTTCTCTAGATAGCTAACGGACCTCAAGTCAACAAATAGAAGAAATACTACAAATGGGCAAAAATACAGAATGGACACACATGAGCGCAAATACGAAAAGAGGGCCGAATAGAAGAAAAATAGGAGTATGTATACCAATTTATGGATTAAAAGTGGACCTGAGAGCCAATCAGAAAGCAGAAGGAAGAACATCCTAGCAAGTTTGAAATTTAGAACAAACGAAATTAGAGTTCACCAAAATACAACAGAAAGATCCCAACAGGATAAACAAAAAATATCAATCATGCATAAAGCATTCGTTATGACAACCTTTCCCACTGAAATGCAATTTTAATTAAACATCTCTAAAATGCGATACCTTCAGCACTGATATTTATTAAATTATCACAGTACTAAAATAATTTGTTGTACTTGGAAACTTAAAACTCTACCAATAAAGCCAATGCTATAAATCGTTTACAATCGTTTGTAATCGTTTGCCAATGAATATTTCATTTATATCATTTATATTCCATACTCCAGGGCAAAATAATTTTACTTGGAAAAAATTCAGCAATTGTTAAACAACTCAATCTTACAATCGCTTAATTTGTTTATATTTTGCATGCTATAGAAATTAGACGTCGTTGTAGGAATAATCAAAGTTCAGTGATCATTTAAAATTAAAAATATTGTAATTGCTTTGGCACAGAATTTAGATACACAGATAATATACAAAAATAAAGCTGTTTTATGACGGATGCAACACTAAATATAAATTTATACGATCTTTGAACATCAAGATTTTTACACAGGGGAAAAAATTATTGCCATATTTTATTTTGAAATGATTTACGTGATCTCTTCATATAATATGGGTGTAAGTCATATTTTAAACTTTATTTAAAAAACTACCAAACATATATTGCTGAGATTTTTTTTGCACATTTTACACGACAATTTGAATGTTTCATAAAATTTTCGAAGCAATTTGTGAAATGTAACTTCGCTTAAAAAATATTTGAAAAATTGTGTCTCATGGGGATCCAATGTATTTCATTTTCTCAACTCGGGTTAAATTCGAAACTAATTGGGTGATATTATTAATTTTCATTCCCTATGCCCCACAGACCGTCTTAACAGCATACTATAATTTCATTTTCATAAAAGTCATTTTTACGGCAGTTATCGTGCGAACGGACAGACAGAATGAACAAAGTCATAAACTCTTTACAACTATGTTGTAAAGTGTTATTATAAAGTGTAAAGTGTGTTTTGAATACTATACAACTATGTTGCAAAGTGTTCAAAATGACACACAATCCTAAAGGACAAGAAATAAATAGAAATGAAACAAATATGAAGAAGAGATATAAACAAGGCACCTCGCCAAACGATGAACAAAAATTAGCATTGGACAAACCAAATTACTAGAATTTTTGGAAAGGTAAAAAAAGTCCTTGAAGTGTCATTTTTGGATACTCCTTGCAGTGTTTAGCATAATTCCTGCACTTTTGTATAATCCTTGAAAAAGTACAAATATTCGTCAGATTTAGGGCAAAATTAGTTTGCTAATAAAACGAAATGTATCGCAGGCTTAAAAAAAATAATTAAATAAGTAAAAATATCTGATGTGAGCAGCAGCACCAGACTTCCCCTGCAGACGCATACTCGTGTTCTCTTTATTTCTTCATTATATTGAGTTTAATAGCATAAAATAACAACATAATTATTTAAAATTACACTTAATTTGTACTTTTAATTCCAGTTTCGTTCTCATTAGGTAACTGGACTTATTTTTAAAGGTGGCATAGCGAAGATGCGAAAAAAATGAAAAATATCTAGAGCGACAAGTCCTAGTGTAATGGGGTTTGTCTTATTCCTTTTATGGTTACAAATTACGTATAAAACAAGTATTTATGATATATTTGAGCGTACGTAATATTTTATTTTTGATTTTGACGATATTTGCGGGTCATTTTGCAAAAAATGGCAGGCTATTTTTTTCTGAGTCGCACCAAAATCTAATAAGCACAAGGGGAACCCACAAGTGACTTATCTACCAAATTTTGTAAAATTTAATCTATTAGTCTGTCCGCTAGAGTGGATGCAGGCAATTTTTGGAGGTAATTTCACAAAAAAAGGCAAAATATAATCAGCACCAGGGCTTCCTACAAGTGATTTATCTACCAAATTTTGTAAAATTTGGTAAATTAGGTTTTTAGCTAAAGTAGATACAGGAGATTTTTGCTGACCATTTCTCAATAAAGCGGATTCATTTATCCCGAATCGTACTAAAAATAATCATCACCAGGGTCACACATAAGTGACTTACCTACCAAATTTTATAAAATGCGGTCCATTAGTTTTTGAGTTGGAGTGGATACATATGTTGCACAGATATACGCCACGCTAAAAATATTTTTTTCGTATTCTGGAGATCCCGAAAAGTGTAGATCCGCCGGTACTTTCCCTATACTTCCAGTACTTTCCCTATACATTGCCATGTATTTCAGGGAAAGTAATAAAAAATACATGATTATACGCCGATAACGCACTTGTTTTGGGTATATATTTTTTTCGAATTTGATGAAAGATTCACGCAGTGATTCCTGTTTTAACGAAAAGGTTTTCAATATAAATGAATTGGGAAAATATTTAGAAAGCGTTCAAGGCAAATTCATCTTCATAATTCAATCAGAAATTTATCTGCGTATTGGGAATTTATATCGGGGATAACAAGGGTTGAAGAAGTCCGTGAAGTGATGGATCATTGCCTCGCCGCCGCATTTCGTCGAGAAATATTGGAAAGAATCGGATATTGGTATATTTTACGAGACAAATGAAGAAAATATCGTATATGAGAAAATTTTCGAGATTTCTTAGAAACGATTGTCATAATAGAAATATAGGGTAGCCATAATTATAATTTCGCTTTTAGAGCTTTCTGCATGGGTTTCCATAAGAGATGGAGATGACATTGTAATATGTTGCTCAAAATATGCAGAATATAAGAAATACATTTTAAAAATTGGATTAAAATCATAATATTTAAAAAAAAAATTAAAAATTAAAAAAAATTATTTAAATAGCGTGCAATATCTCGAGAAAGATTATGACTGCATTCCAAAGTTTGTGGAATTATCTTTATAATGATACAGTTTGTGTGAAATAATTATTTATTTAACAACGTTTATTGAAAGTTTCGATTTTTTACTGATTTTTCAAAAATGTACTCAAGAATTGTGCAATATCTCGAGAACGGTTTATGCTGGCGTTCGTTCTAAAAGTTATATTATTCGTTTTGTGGCGATTGAGGGTCGCCAGGCCCCGAACCAGGGACCCTTTGCTTCGTAGACCGACATTATAATCACTGAGCAAAAGCTAGCTTCTGCTCTGTTCTCATAATTCGGTACAGGTTCCCAGAATCTTTGATAAGATGTCTTTGCTGCCGCACACTCCCTCACCTGATGAAGGCCCCGGTCTAATTTCGGCGAGGAGGGGGGCCACTGAGAAACCCCCGCGTGTCCCCACGAAATGCAGTTGAGGGGCTGAAGTGGGCCGGGAGGCGTGTCGCCTCGGGCGTGACGGTCAGTCGTAGTTAACCAGAAAAGGAGTGTCAAGGCTTCTGACTCCGTGTGGTGCTGCCATCTCGTGTGAGTCGCCGGGCCCCGAACCAGTGACCCTTTGCTTTGTAGACCGACATTGTAATCACTAAGCAAAAGCTAGCTTCTGCTCTGTTCTCATAATTCGGGTACAGGTTCCCAGCATCTTTGATCAGATGTCTTTGCTGCCGCAGTTTTCTACTAAAAATTACATTTGAAATTATTATTTATTTAACATTATTGAAGGTTATGTTTTTTTTTTTAAATTCATTTAAAAATTGAGGGTAGGGATTTTGGGAGTTTTCCGGCAATTTGTTTGAATTTAAAATCGTTAGTATTTTAGAATTCACCGATTGTAATAATCATGTTATATACATACACACACGAACATACAGGCCAACATACATACATGTTAACATACATACACTCTAACAAACATACTTGCTAACATACACGCTAACATACATGATAACATTTATACACACTAACATACATGATAACATACATACACGCTAACATACATTCTAACATGCATACACGTTAACATACATACACGCTAACATACATACACACTAACATACACACACACAGACATCACCTCCAAAATTTATTCAGTTATGCTTGAAACATACGCTTTCGTCAAAAACTAGAATTTGAATATTCTACCCTGTCATAATACTTTTTCTAAACATGGTATTATGTATGTAGAGAATGTATTTTAAACAATAAAGAAAACGCGTTTAAAATGTAAATAAATAGTCACAAAATTTAAATTGAATGTAAAATTTGAAATGAAAAGTGGATTAAAAGTGCTTCTCCAAATTTTCAAAATGAAACATCCTCAAATTTTAAAATCGATACTTCCTATTGCATATTTATGCCCTTGTGTAGAAATTAAGAATGCAATAGCAATGTTGTATATTACATACAGATATAAAATTACATAATACAAACAGATATAAAATAATTTACATAGTACATACAGATATAAAATTACATAGTACATACGTATTTGCATAGTTCGTACACAGTTACAAAGCTGTATAGCTCACACATAGTTACGAAATTTCATAATTCATACAGAGTTACAAAGTTATATACTTTATACATAGTTATAAAGTACATTATAAATATATAACATGAGTGTGCACATAAATAATAACAACCGTTCCCTAGTTATAACACTTATTGTAACAATCTAGAATCAGGACGCCAACAAAATATCCAAAAGCGTCATATATATATATATATATATATATATATATATATATATATATCCATCGTCATATTGTTACTACACTTAAATATAAAATAAGTCCATTTATGCATTTTGTAATGTTATGATATTGCAAGATGCCAGACTCAGTACCACCAAATTTAAATTTAAGAGACAATTATTAAATATTAACAACATTATTGTACGAATTGTGTTCTTGATAATTAGATTAGTCAAGAAATACATTTTTCACAGTATACAGAAAAAGCGTATACTGCCGTCAACATACACTACTTGACAGTGAAAATGAGACACCAAGAAGGAGTGAGCAGAAAGTGATGAAAATTGGCAATCAGAGAGACAGCAACGAACAATAAATTATGTTTATTGCAACATGATACACCTATACATTGGGCGATAACACCGTCTGATCCTTAGGTTGTAGGACCATTGAGGGCGGCCATACAGGCAGCAACACGTCTAGGTACAGAGTCAATGAGCGTGGGGGTGGTGCCCTGAGGGAAGGCTGCCCATTTCCTATCAACCATTTGACAGAGTTCGTCTTCCAAATGCAGCGGTGGCAACGTACTTAAACGACGTCAATCACGTCCCAGACCTGTTCGATTGGGGAGAGATCAGGGGCGACTGGTGGCCAGAGAAGCATCTGGGTACCTTGCAGGGCATGATGGCTGATGCTTACCGTGTGTGGTCATGCGTTATCCTGCTGGTAAATGGCATTGGGCATCCCTGAAAGAAAAGTAGTGTCACCGGCCGCAGCACGCCATCCACGTATCGTTGGGCAGTCATAGTGTCCTCAATACGGATCAGAGGTGACCTGCTATCGTAGATAATGGCGCACCAAACCATGATGTCGCGTTGTCGCGCGGTGTAACCTTCCAAAGATGTAGCCGGATAGGACCTGTCACCACTTCGGCGCCAGACTCGCACATGGCGACCGTCTTTGCTAAAATAGAAGCGTGACTCGTCTGAGAACACGACCCTGTGCTATTCCGCCTTCCACGTGGCTCTATCCCGACACCATTGCAAATGCAGGCGTCTGTGCTTTTGTGTCAATGGCAGTTTTCTTAACGGACGCCATAAGTGCATGCCAATCGGCGGAAAATAGTCCTGGTGAATATGGGAGCATCAAGTGTGTCCTGCACATGCTGCTAAAGGGCGACCGAAGTAGCCTGAGGGTCGCCAACGCGGATGCGTCGGTCCACCTGTGCTGACGTCACTCTGGCCGTACCAGAACCCCTCACACGTGCCATATTCCCTTGTTCCAACCATTTTCTTCACAGCCGATACACCGTGGACGTGTGTAGGTGGCTGTCCGCTGAGATTTGACGCATGGACCAACCAACCCTTCTGAGTCCGATCATCATGCCCCTCGTGAAATCGTCTGTCTGCAGGAACTGCCTCGGTTGGCGGCAGCCTGGCATTCCCTGCTACTATACGTTTCCTCTGCGACGAACAAAAATGCAAAATGATTTCCCTGGCAGACAGAGAGGCGTGACTATTGCCGAATCTGCAGGTTCATTTCCTTATATCTCAGTCAACGTGCACGGGACAGATGCGCATTTCGCATCATTTATATAACTCGGTGAGCTGCGTCTACCCTGTAATTTGCATATTTTTCTGCCCACTCGTCCTTAGTGTCTCATTTTCACTGTCGCGTAGTGTATTTTGTAGCAACAAAAATAATTGTTAAATTTGTAATTAATCACATGTTTGTATTTTTTTACGATTATTGTACAAGGGAATATAAACTAATACGAACTGTGCATACAATTTTAAATTTCCGGTTTAATTACACAGCCCACTATTTAGCATATATCTTTTTAGTAAAATAAGCATTTATTTAAGTGGATTTAAAATATTAATGATGTTGCGAGTATGTTAAATGCTTCACAACTCTTTGATTCCTCTTAAGAGGAGAGCACTTTTACAGGTACCCATTACTTTTGCATAAAGTAGAGTTGCCGTACGTTGACGGCAGTTTTGGGACATTCGTGCCATATTTGGTGAAATATTACCATCTTGGCGACTTTTTGAAGCGCTTCCGAATCCACTGAAATTTTCTAGATTTATTTTCACTAGTTTCCATGACACGCACTCTTTCTAGCGATTTCTAAAGAGAGTATATAAAAAGTTATCGTTCATTTAGACAGAGTTGACGTAATATGATGCAAATAGAATTGTGAGATACATTAGTGTTTTGATAACAGAACCAGCTATTTTGTAAATTAGTGGGGCATTAAATTGTCGTTTTATTGTATCTGACAATTGTTTAGGGATCTTCTAAGGTAGACACGTGTTATGTTTATTATGGTATTCTGACAGTATACCTACGATTTGAGAGGTTGCGTTGTAACAATAGCAATAGAATTCGGAAAACATTGCCTGTATTTTTTGCTTAAAATTCCTGAAGCAAAGTTTGTTTCTTAAATCATTTTCAAAAATATTGTTCCAATACTCGGTATTTTTTTATAATAATTCTGAATAAAATGCAACACGATGACGATGCAGCGATCAAAACATGGATTTCTTTACTCAATCTTATCCTCGTTTAAATTTCCAATACACGAATAAATTTCTTCTTCGGATTATGAAGATATATTTTCTTTCAAATCTTATTATATTTTTAACACTTTCAGATATTAGACATTAACACTTTCAGAAAAACTTACCTCACTAAAGGGAAGTTTGTTCCTAGTGACGGACACAATTTTCAGCCAAATCAAAATACCTGATGTGAGCAATACAGGACTTTAACTACAAACTCAAATTCCCTTTCTCCTTTTATAATTGAGTTTAATTCCACAATATAACAGGGAAAATCATTTCAACATTACAGTGAATTCGCAGATTTTTCTTTTAATTTCTGTATCTATTTGGGGTATACATGTATGATTAAAGACGACGCGAGAAATATACGAAAAACTTAAATATCTCGAGAACGGTTAATCCTTGAGGAGTCGACCTTAATATTTTTATCGTCGAAAATTACGTATAAAACAATAATTTAAATGATACATTTGTGCATACGTACTCTTTCAGATTTTCACAATTTTTGCGGGCCATTTTGCAAAAAAAAAAAAGGCAGGTTCTTTTAACCCCAGTCGTACCAATATCTAATCAGCACAAGATTCACCGAGTAAGCCTTGGAATATAATCCATTTCGTTATGCGCGTGGCTTATGCAACAGGTAGTGGTTTTGAAACGATCTGAAGCAAGTGAAACTAAAACATCTAGATAAACTTCGAGTGGAGTTTGCTAATAAAGATGTGAGTGAGTTTCAGTTGTTGTTGTTGAAACCCAGACCGTCCGACCTACCAGAAAGGTGTAAGGTAGCTGTTTGGACGGTCGGGAAGTGCCACCCAATTTTTGACCGGAACCCAGTGGGGGAGGCATCCACAGGGACCGTACCCTCCTTTGCTACCACCAACCTCTCGGAAGGACTTTCGGACCCACATGTTTAGTAACTGTGGACGATCACTAGACAACAAAAGATATCGCGTGTGAGTGTCGATGGAAAGGCTTCAGATACCCAGCGAGGCCGAGTTGATTGGCCGATCTGGAACCAATAAGCGCAAGATTGGTAACAATGAGACCGTAGCACCGTATATAGCACCGTATTTACGGTACAGTAGTAAAAGTTATCAACTTACCTGCAAACGTGAATATGATGCTTCAACAGTTGCTCAGAAAACTACACGATGCCTATGTGATTAATATCAACATTAAGAATAATTTAATCCACAAGCCGTCTTATTTCGGTAGTGTCGTGAAGGCAGGGCCGTAGCTAGAAACGAAACCTTAGAGGGGGTGGAGTGAAATACAAGGTGGATCCACAGCACTGATGGATTAACTTACTAAAAAAAATTGGGGTGTGTGGTCATAGTGAAGTGGAATGCATTAAAATATTAAATTTTATTCTTTAATAGAATCGCTGTATTAAAGGGCATTTTAATTATAACTGAATACAATATATCATATTGTGTGACCAATATACACTTAGACAGGTTTATATGTCATGGATTTATGGGTTCTAACTAAAAGACTAAAAAGTATAAATCAATATATAGCACATTTTAAAAATGATAAGATAATGCTTTATAAAAATCATAATTTGTGAATTGAATTAGGGGATGCAGGAACAACATTTTTGTATATATATATATATATATATATATATATATATATATATATATATATATATATATATATATATATATATATATATATATATATATATATATATATAAGATTCATATGAAAAAGAGAGGGGAAATGACCAAATGCAAGGCATAAAATGGTAGAGGGGGATGGCGACCCCTCTTGCGGTTGATTTTTATATTGAAATTGTTTCTCTTGTCATCATTGATTGGAGGTCCAATTTGACCAAAATCATTTTCAGAAATGTCGTCATTGGTCACCTCAATAGAAATCAACGCATTAATACTTTCAAGTCTGATTGCATCATGCATAATAGGAATATTATGAAGGAGGCAATAAAACGGAATTATCCAATTGGCTTCCTGAAATGTTATTATAATTCCCTATTTAATACAAAAAAGGGAGAAAATGCTTACTTAAAGGATATGGCAGAGGTATCGAACGATGAAAGTGATAATAACGAATAGCGCATGCGTGGACTTCTGTTATATATGATGCACTCCATCGTAACCGACAGGAGCATTTGCTGCATTTCCATTCTTTCCCTTGCGATCCTGGTCGATTCCTATTTGTTTTCTTTGCACTTTTTCGAGTGTTTTTGATTTGACACATTTACGGAAGTATGGCTTCTGCATGGCATTGGTACCGTGAGTGTTGCCCGGGCATAAAAGCAGTCTTTTAAACGGGAAAGAGGGGTCGCCATCCCCCTCTACCATTTTATGCCTTGCATTTGGTCATTTCCCCTCTCTTTTTCATATGAATCTTGTATGTTACTTTAGGAGAATGTGCTGCATTGCGCCAACTTCTGGAGAAAAATTGGATAACTGTGAAATAATTTTATTTTAATATGTTTACTATGCTATATATATATATATATATATATATATATATATATATATATATATATATATATACATATATATATATATATATATATATATATATATATATTAACCGGAGAGAGTCACCCCCCGGCCATCTTTTGGTACCTAGTTCTTCCTGTTCCATTTTGGTTTATATATATATATATATATATATATATATATATATATATATATATGTGTGTGTGTGTGTGTGTGTTGAAACCCAGACCGTCCGATCTACCAGAAAGGTGTAAGGTAACTGTTTGGACGGTCGGATGTGTGTGTGTGTGTTGTTGTTGAGAACCCAGACTGTCCTACCTACCAGAAAGGTGTAAGGTAACCGCTTGTGTGTAAAAGTTTGTTTGTTTAAAAGAAAATTCTTTTATCTCTTTGATGACGTTAATGTGAAAAATCTGCTGTAATACTGTCGATTGCTAAGAAATCGATTCCAGTAAAAATATCGTTCTGACCGGAGTTTCAAAACTCAATTTCCAAATAACTAATTTGAGTTTTTGAAAAATCGCTTTGTGGTGTCTTCGGGCCTCAATTAAAGTATTACTGTGTCAAATTTCGTAGCTGTGGGCTGTTTAAATTTTTCGCTACGGGAAATACAATCAGACAGACTGACATTTCTTGTTATTAATATAAATGTTTTTACTAGAATGGATGCAACTAAAATGTACGAAAAATAGCGACATAACCAAATATTTAGTTTCTACTTGCTCCATTTTTCAAATTATTCCCAAACATCGAGTTTATTCTCATGTCAAGCCTAAAACGGGCTGTCACTGTAAAGTTTAAAACAACAATTAAATACACCACTAAAGACAGTGACAAACTAAATTTATAGATTCTAGCTGTCTGGTTTTCAAATTATTCCCAAACAATGAGTACATTCTTATGTCAGGTCTAGGACGGGTTATGGCAGTAAAGTTCAAAATAATAATTAAATATAACACGAAAGACAATCACCACTACATTTGTAGTTTCTAAATGCTCCGGTTTTCAAATTATTCTCAAATAATGAGTATTTTCTCATGTCGGGCTTATGACGGGCTGTATCAGAAAACAATGATCAGTAATAATTAAGTATACCACGGAAGACAATGACAAATTACATTTGTAGTTTCTAGGAACTCCGGTTTTCAAATTATTCCCAAACAATGAGTACTTTCTCATGTTGGGCCTAGAACGGGCTGTGGCAGTAAAGAATGTATAAATAAAAATTCAGTAAGCAATGCATCAGAAATAATTAAGTATACTCCGAAATACAACGACAAACTACATTTGTAGTTTCCAGTTACTCTGGATTTTAAATTATTCTCAAACAATGAGTAATTTCTCATGTCGGGCTTAGAACGGGCTGTGGCTGTAAACAATGTATAAGTAAAATTCAGAAAGCAATGTATGAGTAATAATTAAGTATACCACGAAATACAATGAAAAACTAAATTTATAGCTTCTAGCAACTCTAGATTTTAAATTATTCCCAAACATTAACTACTTTCTCATGTCGGGCCCAAAACGGGCTATGACAGTAAAGTTTAAAGTAATAATTAAGTATACCACGAAAGAAAATGTCAAAATAAATTTGGTCTTTCTAGATGCTCCGCTTATTCTCCCAAAACAAGTACATTCCTATAGAGGGCCTAAGTAGGGCTAGACCTATAAGGTTTAAAATTCAAAAAATAAAAATGACCAGTATTGCCAGTATCCGGCAAAGCTTAACCCACGTTATCCTATACTGGATATCCTACTCAAAATATCCAAATTTCTTAATCTGTTTGTGAAATTATATGTTAAGTACATGCAATTTTTTATTTACAACCAAAAAATGATATTTATTATTTCATTCTTTAAAAAAATACATTTTACTATAAAGGATTTGATCGATAAACTGTGTGTATTTAACGCGAACAATCTAGAGAACAACGTTTCGAACTAATCGATAATTCGTCACCTCTCCCCAACCCCCACGGGAGAAGCGTTGAGCGTAATTTGATAAGGGTCTTATCTCCATATTTGATATCTTATCTCAGGTGGAAGATAGTGAGAGATAGGGAGATCAATGGATTGATTGTAATATTTATTTGGAAGGTTACCAGACGAAAGAGAAGCAATCGCATTACTTAAATATTTTGATTGGCTAAAAAAAAAATACGCATTCTTAAACTTATATAATACTAGCAGCATACCCGTGCTTCGTACGGAGTATATAATATAAAGAAACTTGAAATTCATAATCATGCCCAAATTCTTATAGTATACTAAATGACATGTTTAATCAAAATATTCTGTTAAAATATTTAATATAATGCTCCTAAAAAGAAGTTTAAGAATCTCTGTTCTCGCTATATAAAATTATCTTCATGGACATATCTGAAGAATAAAACATCTTGGACCTCTTATGTAAGCAAATATAAAAAAAAATATGGAATTGAATCAATAGATGCAAAATAAAAGCGTTAAAATTGTATGGGACCAGTACTAATTATATACGCGAATATTTGAAAATATAACCTGTATTAGTAGATTACATGTATAAATTGAAAATACCAATAAACCCGTAATCTTTAAATCTGAAGACAGTCATTTATTCCAATATATGTCAAAATTAAAGTGCTAAAATTATATGGGGAGATATACACGTACTACTTATAATGTTCGATTATTAGTAGAAGATTACCCGTTTTGCAATATGAGTCACAAATGTTTTTTGGTAAAATACAACAGACGACGTAATAAATTGAATATATAATTAATCCCCTTAATCTTCATACCAGAAGACTGTACTTGATTCCAATATATATGCCAATATACCTGTACTACTTATATTCTCGTAGGTTAGAAGATATACCCGTGCATTCCTAGAAGATTACTCGTACAACGTACAATATGCGTGTGTCAGCAATTTTTGCCGCAATAAAACAATGGCGTAATAACTTAAAAATATCAATAATCCCTGAATCAATAATTCCGGAAAATATCAATAATAATAATGTTTAAACCTGAAGAGTATAATTGATATTATCCAGTCCAAAATGAAATGGCAATGAAATTTATTTTATATACATATCTTCATTATTCAAATCGGAAAGGATTTATTAAAAATCGTCTGCCGCATAAACACATTGGATTTAAATCCGTTGCTAAGCGACATGATATCATTTGCTTCAAATAAATTGGTAGAAAAAATGTCGTCTAAATAGTTATATTTCTATGGAACATTTGGCGACAGTTTCGTCAAATTAGCGACATTTTAAAAAATCGCCAAATTTATCGCCAAGTGGGACTGTAGAACTGACAGTTCCACTTTGCGACAAATTGACGAAATATCATCACAATACTATCCCCTAACAAATAATAATTAATATCATTTATGTAGCGCAATTTTATCAATTTCAAGATATTTTTATAGATTTGAAAACATTTTTATCAATTTGGTGACATTTTAAAAATTCGCTAAATGTATTACTAAGTAGGATGGTTGGTCTGACAGATAAATGCTAACCAAACATCATTTCAGTACTCTCTTCTAACAAAACAAAAAAAAATTTCATTGATATGTAGAAGACCCAAGCCACACGACCAACCCGAAGGTTTATGGCAGCTGTTTGTGTGTCGTTTATATCAATTTGGCGACATTTCCGTCAATTTGGCAAAGTTTAAGAAAAGTTGTCAAATTAGCGATATCCCTCCAAATTCGTAGCTTTGAATTTGCAGATCTGAATGAAACATTCTTATCCCGTTTCAATATACTAAATGAAAACACTACAATTGTATTAGAAGATATACCCGCTCTACTCTTTTTCTGTTTCAACAATCGGCTATATGAATTTATTGGCTAAACACAATATATGAGTTTAGTAGCTAAATACGATATAAGCTTGAAAACTCTTTGCCAAAATAAATGAAATTGATGTACGCAGTCAGCAATTAATATAATTAAAAGAAAAATCAAACCGTCCATTCATAAGATATACTTTTATATCCATTTTTCCATTTATTTATTATTTAAATCGAAAAAAAATAATAAAAACATTAACAAACACATTTAATTTAATTGCGATGCCGAGCAACATGATATATCCTCCTAAAATGTTAAAATTTATTAACCACTAACAGCACACCCGTTATTCGTACGGAGTGTATAATTTAAAGAAACTTATAGTTCGCAATCATGTGCAAATTCTGTTAAAATATTAAATTTATTGCTCCTAAAGAGAAGTTTAAGAATATATGTTCTCACTATGCAAAATTATCTTCACGATCAGATCTGAAGAATAAAACATCCTGCCCCCTTTTGTAAGCAAATTTACAGAAGAAAAAATAGGAATTGAATGAATATATGCAACCCCGTACTAATTATATTGTCGCAGATCAGAAAATATGCCAATGTGTTAGTAGAAGATTACCCGTATTACAGTATGCGTCTCAAAAATATTTGCCAAAATAAAAGAGATGACGTAATAAATTGAAAACATCAATAATATCCGTACTTTTTATACCAGAAGGTCGTAATTGATTCCAATATATGCCAATATATATCAAAACATATGTCAATATACCTGTACTACTTATATTCTCGTAGATTAAAAGATATACACGTGTATTTGTAGAAGATTCGTACAACATACAATATATGAGTTTAAACAATTTTTGTCATAATAAAATAATTGCATAATAACTTAAAAATATCAATAATCCTTGAATCAATAATCCCCGAAAATATAAATAATAATAATTTTTAAACCTGAAGACCGTAATTGATATTATCCAGTCAAAAATGCTATAAGAAAAATCAAATCGTTCTTTTCTAAAATATATTTTTATATCCATTTATTTATTATTCAAATCGAAAAAATAATTATTAAAATTAACAGACAGATTTAATTTAATTGCGTTTCTGAGTAACATGATATAAGATAGAATCTTATAACATGTTAAATATGTCATGTCTTATAACATAAACTGCGAAATTAAATAACGATTTTGATTTCTCTATACTTCTCATTGTTCCGTAAAAGCTTGTTTTAAATAAACCATGAACCATGGAGATAGATTTCCCTTTTAAATCATGTTTCAAACAATTCATGTTTTCAGAAAGTGACTAATTAACGCAAAAAATCTCCCATCAAACTCTGAGATTAAATTTTAATTCACTTTCAAACGATTTTCAAGCTTTTCGTTTGGATAAACCACGGAGTTAGGGAGTAGAACTCCTAGGAAAAAGTTCCGTTTTTCATTAATATCTCGACAACCCCAGGTCTTAGAAACTCGAAACTTGGACAAAAGTTATGGGGGGATATTTCAAGGCTATTCACCAAATTTCATTAAATTCGGTTCAGTCGTTTTTCCGTGATGATGAGACAAACGAAAATTTCGTTTTTTACTAATATCTCGAGAACCACTGGTTATAGAAACTCAAAACACGGATATAATTTTAAGTGGGGCTATTTCTGGGCTACCCACAAAATTTCATCAAATTCGGTTCAGCCGTTCTCCCGTGATCGTGTGACAAACAGACAGACAGACAGACAGACAGATTTTCATTTTTATTTATATAGATAGGGACAAGTAAATGTGAACGTGTTTTGTATTATTTTAAAATTAGCCAACTTTCCCTGCCTTTTTCACGTATAAAATGGTTAGTGAGCATTAAATATGACACTTTCACATTTCATAAAATTTGTTGATGACTTTAAATCTATATACATAAATATATACATACATATATATATATATATATGCATATATATATATATATATATATATATATATGTATATACATATACATATATATACATATATATATATATATATACATATATATATATATATATACATATATGCATATATATATATATATATATATATATATATACATTTATATATATATATATATATATATATATATATATACAATTATATATATATATATCCATTTATATATATATATATATATAATAATAGTAGTTTGAAAATCCAATGAACGAAAAGTAAGAAGATGTAACACGATAAACCTAACTTTTTAAAACACCCACAGAATAAAATATAATACAGCAAATCCTCAATCAAATGGATAAAAAATACAAAACACAAGCTATCAAGTTATAGAAAATCAACAAAATTCAAAGGTATGGATACGAAAAAAGAAAAACTTAATAAAACAAGCTATATCGCTATACACGTGGGAAAAGGGCTAAGCCTAAACAAATGGAAATGTTCACTTCGTAAAATTCGTTCTCAAATCCAAGCATTTTACGAAGCAGACACAAAACATGTATGTTTCTGAAGAAGTAGATGGATTATATCTATAAACTATTTTATATATATATATATATATATATATATATATATATTTATAAATGAGAAGCTATAAACACTAATCGATACATCACTCAAAGTTACGTATCGATATTCTTCAAAAGTTTGTTTGCTGGTCACTACTCAACTGTATATACTTCGGAAATTGTAATTTTTTTTCAACTTTCATCTCATGGACACATATTTTAAAAATGTATTTCTTAGTATGAATACACATAATTTGATGTATGTATAAAATATAAAGCTGTAGCACTCTCCTAAAACACAAGGGAAGAACATCGTTTTATGAAATATGAAAGTAACACTAAATAACACAGTTTATTCCTGAGTAAAGTTTACGTTTTACCATCCAGTAAAAAATAACAATTTGTTATACCCCCCCCCCCCCGTCTCAATCATGAATTACTTTCGTCCAAATAAAATTTCCCAACGTTTATTTCACCATCCGATCTGCACAGTCGGTCCGGTAAATACCATAAAATCTGGAAAAGAGACACCGAAAAAGAAATCTAGGTGACCAGCCGGGTATAAAAAATCCAGCCTTTTAAGACCATTGGCTGAAATCGCAAAACAGACACTAAAAAGAGCAAATCACTTCTAGCTGGGGGGCACTCATAAAAGAAAAGAGGGGGCCGGTGGCCCTCCCCCTTTTTCCTGTAGCTTTATTCTGTCATAAGCCTGGTGACCAGCAAGTTCATGCTTCATAAACCAGACAAAAACAGCATAGAAACATTGAATCTGGACTCTGAAGATAAAATTTGTGGGGCTTGGCGGATTGGGGCATAGGGATAAAGTTTTCGATCTGATGGCTTTGGGAATGACCGTGGGTTCGACATGGACACGGGGTTTGCCAAAAAAAAAAGATTGGATTGGAAAAGATACAGTATTCATTGTTGTAAATCAAATGAGTTATTTCAAAAGCTAACTTCGAAAAACTAATTGATATGCTGCCTGAATTCGGCAATTAATTTCGTTGCGTAAAGTTTTGCATGTCGCCATTAACTAATTGGAATATCTGACTTTCTGTTGTTTCTTTGTAATATCTTAATTCTAGCTCGGAAAACGTTTTCGTCTTAAGAGAGGATAATTTGTAAATAACAATTATTTAAAGACCAGCGTCGCCGATTTCGTGGGTTCGAGACCTGTTTCGAACCCTCAAGAATTTTGTTGTGGTTTCCTCCAACCACTAATATTTTTGGGCGTATTTGATGAAGAAAATGTACATGCACACATTTTGGTTTTTGTTATTAATCCTTCAAATTTTTTTATTATTCATTCACTGTTTACTGTATATAAAGTCGTGTATATAGCAATTTACCCCCTGGACTGTTTATTCCATTCTGAATACAAGATTTTAACTCAGAAATGATTTAAAGAGAAATTTATTGACATTCTTAACATTGATAAAAATACAAGAAAAATAAATATTGCCTTTTTTATTAACACTTTACAACAAAGTTGAAAAGAGTTTATGACTTTGTTCATTCTGTCTGTCTGTCTGTCTGTCTGTCTGTCTGTCTGTCTGTCTGTCTGTCTGTCTGTCCGTTAGCACGATAACTGCCGTAAAAATGAGTTTATCAAAATGAAATTTTAGTATGTTGTTCAGACGGTCTGTAGGACCTATGGGAATATAAATAAATAATATCACCCAATTAGTTTTTTATTGAACCCGGGTTGAAAAAATGAAATACATTGAACCCTATGGGATCTAATTTTTCAAACATGTTTTAAGTAAATTTAAAATTCACGAATTGCTTCGAAATTTTTAGGAAATATTCACATTATCCCATAGAATATATAAAAAAAAATTCAGTAAAATATGTTAAGTAGTTTTTTAATTAAAAAAATTATTTAATATAGGGAAAAAAACAAATTCAATTAAATTCTGACTTTGGGATATCTTCCAGAAAGAAAAGAGAGAGATATTATATAATAAATATCTCTCCATTTGTTTAAACGTTTTGCATATGGGAGTAACTTCATATTTTAAAATAAATTTGGTAGATAACAATTATTCATTTTTTTTAAATTTTATATAACTCTTCATGATAAATTTAATTGATGGCATTTTAAATGCACTTTCCTACGTCCTAGAGAGTTAAAATTTGGACCACAGCTTAAATTTGTTGAACATTTTATTCGACAAAAATTTGATGGATCTTTAAATATAGATCATACATTTTTTTTCGAAATGGCCTGAAAATAATCCCCGTTCACTTCTATAAATCATTGGTGTAATATTGTTAAAAATTCTGATGTGGACAGCACATGTCTTTCTCTGCAGACTCATATTCGTTCTCTTTATTTATTCAATGATAATTTGAGTTTATCTGCACAACATAAGTATTTTAAATGACATTGAATTTACACGTTAAACTTAAATTTGGTTCTCATTTGATAGCTGGACTTATTGTCAAAGGTGGCGTAGCGAAAACGCGAAAAAACTAGAATATCTCAAGAACGGCTAGTCCTAGAGTAATGGGGTTAGTCTTATTCTTTTTGTTGTCAAAAATCACATATAAAATAGGAATTTAATTGATATAATTGAGCACACGTAGTCTTTTATTTTTATATATAACGATTTTTGCTGGCCATTTCGCAAAAATAGCCCGTTCCTTTTTCCCGAATCGTAGTAGAATAACCTACAAATGATTTATATACAAAATTTTGTTAAATTTGGTATATAAATCACTTGTAGGTTATTGAAATATTATATTCCAAATTTTGTTAAATTTGGTTCATTAGTTTTTAGCTAGAGTGGATAAAGGCAATTTCTGCGGCCATTTCGCAAAGAAGGCAGATTCTTTTATTACGAATCGTACTATAATCTAATGAACATCAGGATTTCCCACAAAAAACATACCTACCAAATTGTAGGAAATTCGGTCCATTAGTTTTTCAATTAGAGTGGATGTAATATCCACACAGACACACAGAAACATACACAGATACACCCTTACACACACAGACATCTTCCTAAAAGTAGTTTTTTCGTTTTCTAGAAGTCCCAAAACGTGTAGATCCTTTGAAAATTCGAGTTCCGATCTTCGGCACGATTCCAATACTTTGAGTACATACACATACACATATATATTATCTGTGTATCTAAATTCCGTGACTATGCAATTACAATAGTTGTGATTTTAAATGATCCCTAAACTTTTATTATTTCTTCAAGGAAGCCTAATTTTAACATATGCAGAATGCAAATATCTCAAGCGATTGTAAGATGAATTACATAAGAATTGCTGAATTTTTTTCACACAAAATTATTTAGCTCTGGAGTCTGGAATACAAGTTATATGAATGAAATATTCATTGATTTTGCATAAAGAATCAGATGATTTATATTTCGATACAGTTTTAAATATTTAAGTATAATAAATTACTGTAGTACTGTGATAATGTAAAAGATATTACCACTGAATGAATCACATTTTAGAAATTTTTAAATGAAATTACATTTCAGTTGGAAAGTGTTTCATAATCAATGCTTATGCATGATTGATCGTTCTTGTTATTTTTATAAAGATCATTGAATTGGAAATTCACACAGTACCTGCATATTGTATAAAACAATGTTGCATCGACAAATGCAAAAATAAAAGAAAACTATAATATGCTCAATTTTAGTATTTCAGATGTCTTATCATTTCACATAATCTGATTGAATAAAATCTAAATTAGATTTAAATCCTTTGAAATTCGAAGGGACATTTGATTTAAAATTTCCCGAACTGCCAGTAATTTTTCAAGTCGGCTCCTACGTCAAAGTCAGTAGAGTAATTGTTAAGAGATTTGACTGCAATGGCAACATGTTCTATACGAGATATATTAAAATATTTTAAAAGGTTTTTTCAACATACAGGGCGCGCTAAACATATATTTATTCCTGAGCGCCCTTGAGCGCAGTACGTTGTTCATCAGGGGCATATGAAAAGAAGTAAGTGCATATTGGTGCTTTTATATTCAGCAAACACTCAAACTAAAAGTTGCTTATTATGAATAGTCGATTGGGAAAAATAAATTCATACGGAATAAAAAATCATAAAATGGAATCATAGAAAAGTATAAAATCAAATATAAAATTTTGAAAAATTCGGCGAAGACTCCAGTCAGATGGAGTTTAAATGATTTTGTGTGAATAACATTTTGTTAAATAAAACACAAATTTTGCAATAAGGAAAAAAGAACAGAAGTACGGTAAAACTTCGATTAACCGTCACTCGTTTAACCGTCATTTTCTGTTATCCGTCATGGTATTACGATATAACCTATTATCCGCCATAGTATTACGATATTATATTTATGGTATTACGATAAATTTCTATACATTACTACTCTTATATTGAAGTTTATATTGATCGTTTTGTAAAATTAAATACAATATATATGTATTGTTCACTTTTAAAGGATTTTATTTTCATTTTCATCCCAAGCCCGCAGTGAAATCTCGAAGTTTTACTGTAGATCCAAAATAGGATTATATACTAGCATAGGTCCTTTAAAGAGCTTCAACGTCTTGATTATTGTTGATTACTGTCACTTTTACTTTTTAAAATAGAAGTGTCATAAACTTGAGAAAAACGTAATATTTTCACACTTTTCCAATTTGACAGGCCGATTACTCGAAAAATATAAGTGTTCTTTTTTAATATATATAGATTTAGAAACTTCATTTCCTCACACATATTTTTGTCGCATACTATTCATATCTATATTTCATAGTTTCGAAGGCGTTTCGATGGAAAGTATGAACAAGAAAGAACAAACATGCTTAAAGCATTTGATTATGAAACACTTTCCAATTTCAATGCAATTGTATTTAAACATCTCTAAAATGCAATACGTTCCACGGTAATATTTTAAAACTGATCACAATACTACATTAATTTATTATATTTGCAAACTTAAACCTTCATCGAAAAAAATGAACTTCATTCAAATAACGACATTGAAATATAAATTACCTGGTTTAAACATCTCTAACATGCGATACATTCCTCAGTAATATTTTTAAAATTATCATAATACTACGATAATTTATTATATTTGAAAACATCATCGAAAACAACTGAAATTTATTCAAATGACGTCATAAAAAATAGCACGCCTTATAAAAGCAGCATTTCATTCATAATATTTTCCCATTCATTTCATTCATCACAATACTATAATAATTTATTTTATTTAAAAATTAAGACCATGGAGCTACACGTAATTAAACTCTATGCTTAAAACTTTATCGAAAAAAATCGTCCTTCTCTCTGTAAAATCATTGAATATTTCATTCATATCACCTATGCAAATTCCATGAGCTAAATAATTTTGCTTTAAAGAAATACAGCAATTCTTATACAACTCCTCCTAAATATATGGTGTTTATATTTTACCTTGAAAAATAGGTTTCGTTGTAGAAATAATCAAATTTAGATGATGATTTAAACTCAAATATATTGTAATTGCGTTGTTTCACTATGTAGCTGCACAGAATTTAAGCAAAAATAAAGTGGTTTTAGGACGGATCCAACAATCAATATTAATTAAAAAGAACTTTTAAAAAATCACGATTTTGAGACAAGATGAATGCCATATTTTCCTTTGAAGTGGGTCACGTGATCTTTTCATATCATGGTCATGTGATCGCTTAATATAAGAGGTGTAATTATAATTTTAATTTTTATTTAAAAAACTATTGAACATATTTTGCTGAATTTGTTTTTATATATTTTATGGAACAATTTGAATATCACCTAAAATTTTCGAAGCAATTTGTGAATTTTAAATTTGCTTAAAAAATATTTGAAATATTAGGTCCCATAGGGTTCAATATATTTCATTTTTTCAACCCGGGGTCAATCCAGAACTAATTGGGTGATATTATTCATTTATATTCTCATAGGTCCTACGGACCGTCTGAATAACATACTAAAATTTCATTTTGATTAAGTCATTTTTACGGCAGTTATTGTGCTAAAGGACAGACAGACAGACAGACAGAATGAACAAAGTCATAAACACCTTTCAACTGTGTTGTAAAGTGTTAAAAACGAAAAAAAAACTCGTTCTTTGGACACATTAAAAGTAGTTACAAGTAGTTACAAAATTACAAGTTCTTTTTTTTTTTTTTCAAAAAATAAAGCTCGACACAAAATTTAATTATACACTCACTTGTGGTGTTTCAAAGAGCTGCAAATTCTTGCTTATTGTTAGCTCTTTTAGTTTTTGAGATAGACGCACTACAAACATGAAGAACGGAAAATGTTAATCTTCTTCAAATTGACAAAATTATTGATTACTCGAAAACTATAAGTGCTATTTGGTTAATAATAAATACAGATATTAATACTAAATTTTCTTGTACATATTTTTATCGTTTATTACTTATATCTATCTTTCATTGTATAGATTTCATATTATAGTCATATTACAGATTAAGAAGTAAATCTCTGTAACTCACAGAGAATTCTCGGAAACCTAAGAGCGCTTTCTACGTCCACTTAGTTAAAATAATATGATGTAGGCAGCATATGACTTTTTCTATATAATGCAATGGATCTTTTTCTTTCACAGCGAACAAATGTTTAAATTGCACAATGTTTTTGATTAAATTGTACTTATTTTATTCTTAATGTTTCGCAACAAAGACTTCATGAGTAGCAACAGCACACGTTGTTAGTCCGTCTATGCACATGTAAGTAATAGGCTTATATTATTTTTCATTTTTTTAACAGTTTACAACAAAGTTGAAAAGTGTTTATTATTTGTTCCTTCTGCCTGTCTGTCAGTCTGTTAGCACGATAACTGCTGCGAAAATGACTTAATCAAAATGAAATTTTAGTATGTTGTTCAGATGGTCTTTGGGATCTATGGAAATATAAATGAACAATATCACCCAATTAGTTTTGGATTGAACCCGGGATAAAAAAAATGAAATACAATGAACCTTATGTGATCCAATTTTTCAAACATTTTTTAAGCGGATTTAAAATTCACAAATTGCTTCGAAAATTTTAGAATATATTCAAATTATCCCCTAAAATATATGAAAACAATTTCATCAAAATAGATTCAGTAATTTTTAAAATAAAAATTAAAATAATAATTACACCTCTTATATGAAGCGATCACGTGACCCACTTCAAACTAAAATATGGCATCCATCTTATGTCAAAATCGTGATCTTTAAATTTTTTTTAAAAATCATATTTAGTGTTGTCTCCGCCCTAAAACCGCTTTATTTTTGCTTAAATTCTGCGCATCTACATCCTAAAACAACGCAATTACAATATAATTGAGTTTAAATGATCATCCAACTTTGATTATTTCTGCAACGAAACCTACTTTTTACTTATGGAGGATGTAAATACCAAAAGATGTAGAATGAGTTGTAAAAGAATTGCTGCATTTCTATAACGCAAAATTATTTAGCGCATGGAGTCTGCATAGCTGATCTGGATGAAATATTCATTGATTTTACAGAGAGACGGACAATTTTTTCGATAAAGGTTTAATTACTTCTACTTCCATGATCTTAAGTTTTTAAATAAAATAAATTATTATAGTATTATGATGAATGAAATGAATGGAAAAATCTTTATGAATGAAATGCTGTTTTATAGAGAGAGCCAGGCGTGTTATATTTCAAAGGCTTCATTTGAATAAATTTCAGTTGTTTTCGATGAAGCTTTCAAATATAATAAATTATTGTAGTATTATGATAATTTTAAAAACATTATCGAGGAATATATCGCATTTTAAATATGTTTAAACCAGGCAATTTACATTTCAATGCCGTCATTTGAATGAAGTTGATTTTTTCGATGAAGTTGTAAGTTTTCAAATATAATAAATTAATGTAGTAATGTGATAATTTTTAAAATATTACCGATGGATTTATCGAATTTTAGAGATGTTTAAATGAAATTGCATTGAAGTTGGAAAGTGTTTCATAATCAATGCTTTATGCATAACTGATCTTTCTGGTTTGTTTTAAATGTCTTTATTTCTCTCCATTATTAGTCGTGGTTTATTTAATAAGTGTAATTTAACATGTAATTTAATCTTATTAAATACATGTAATTCGTGGTGTAATTTAACCTTTTTATTAACACTTTACAACATAGCTAAAAATGCTTATGACTTTGTTCTGTCTGTCTGTCTATTTGGCTGTCTGTCTATCTGTCTGTCTGTCCGTTCGCACTATAACTGCCGTAAAAATGTCTATCAAAGTGTTGTTAAAACGGTCTGTGCAACATATGGGAATGTAAATCAATAATATCACCCAATTAGTTTTGGATTGAGCCCGGGTTGAATAAATGAAATACATTCAACCCTATGGGACTTAATTTTTCAAACATTTTATAAGGGAAGTTAAAATTCACGAATTGCTTCAAAAATTTTTGAAAATATTCAAATTATGCCATAATAAAAAAAATTCAAAATATGTTCTGTAGTTCTTTAAATACAAAATAAATTAATAATTACACCCATATAATATGAAGAGATCATGTTGTTGTTGTTGAGACCCAGACCGTCCGACCTACCAGAAAGGTGTAAGGTAACTGTTTGGACGGCCGGGAAGTTGAAGAGATTATGTGACCCACTTCAAAATAAAATACGGCATTCATATTTTTTCTAATGTCAAAATCGTGATTTTTAAAGTTCTTTTAAAGTATATTTAGTGTTTCATCCGTCCATAAATCACTTTATTTTTGCGAATTTTCTGTGTATCTATATTCTGTGCCAATGCATGTACAATATTTTTGAGTTTAAATGATCACCAAACTTGTGTATTTATCTAATCTTGATCATTTCTGTAACGATGCTGAATGTTGCTGATGCTTTCTGTAATTGCTGAATTGTTTTCGTACAAAATAATTCAGTTATAAGCCCAATTGAATGCTGTGTGGAATGCCATCCCTCAGCATACCATTGACCATCTCATTGACGGGATGCCTTGCCGTATTCAATTCTGCATAGCCGCTCGCGGTGGGCCTATTCCATACTGACTAATGTCAATAAAGTTCCATGCTTTCATTTTCCAGGTATGGATTTTTATCATTTGCACATATCCATGTTACACCTTTGTCCTGTAAATTTCATAAGGATACATCAATTTCTTCATGGTGTTGCGATTTCAGTTGTGAGCAGTGTATGCTATATTAAAATACACGAAAGTATGTCTATTCGTCGTACGGACATCATTTAACACATTCTTTGGAAAAGACGACTAAACGTCGGACAATTATATGCCTCATTGTTTTGCAACAAAGCGTTTAGCAATTATTGTTGTCATAAACAATTGCGTTAAAATGGCAATTATTATTGCAGTTAACAATTATATGTCATATTGTTGTTTATTATAAAAAAATAACAATAAAATTATGAAATCTAATTATGCACTATCAAGTTTGTTAGAACATTTAGAATGTTAACTGTATGTGTAATTGAAATCATTTAATTTCATTACATTTTAAACAGCGTGCGTGGTATGATCACTAAAATTCTGAATTAATTAATAATAAATTTTATGATTATTAATAAAAGTCAGATTCAATTCCTTTTAATATTATAAAATTCTACCAAAACAAAAACGATCTTATTGCACTAGACATGCAAATCCAAAACGATCAATGAAGAAATTAACAATGTTGCCACATTTTAAAATGCTGTCTATATTAACTATAGGTATTGCAATTTTGTTCCTACTAATCACAACAAGTACTTTTTTACCGTGGCAGTATATGTTTTCTTATGCAATTTTTTCATATAAAATAAAAACTAACATATCTTATTTCTTTTTCATTTTTGACATAACTTACGGAAGTATTAGAGCAACATCAAAAATCCATACGGTTCTTGAAGCACAAAAGGAGGATTTCCACGAACCTTCATTATGCATGAAGAAGCGCTACAAAAGAACCGACGATGTTTGTTTGAATACTTTATAGTCCAGCGTTTCTGTATTTCAAAGAACTCTTTAAAGCTTCGTAAAACTTGTTAAGCAAAAATATTGTTTCCGATTTCTTATACAATAAAGAATATTATGTGTTTTAAGGAACTTATGTTACCGTGTATTACAACGATTTGATTTTTTTGGAAACAGAAATGTTTTTAATAGCAGTAGTTTTAGATGAATTGAATGAAATTATTAATTAAAGAAAATTAGTGGAAGTATGGTTCGACTTAACTTTCTCATAATAGAATCAATGTTTGTGTAGCTTGTGATTTGTTTTTACAGTAATGGTCGAGCACAATTATTTGCCTCATTGTTGATTTACCATTAGTAATTTCTATTAAATGACAATTATTATTGCAGCTTAAAATTATATGTCATTTTGTAGATTATTATAAACAATTCGCATATGAAAGTTAAAATTGTTTAAACTTTCAGCATGTTAATCGCCTGCTTAATTATTGAAATCATATTTTTTTCACATTTTAGTCCGATCAGTTAAATTATGAATTAAATATGTTAAGGTTATTAATAAAGTTATATTCAGTTCCTCTTAATACTATGAAATCCTAACAAAACAAAAACGATCTTATCGTACTAGACATGAAAATCCAAAAGGCTCAACGAAGAAATAAACAACGTTATTACATTTTGAAACAATATATATATAAATTACAGGTATTGTAATTTTGTTTTTACTGATCACAACAAGTACTTTTTTGACCGTAGCATTGTTTGTTTTCTTATGCAATCTTTTCATATGAAATAAAAACTAAAATATATTGCTTCCTTTTCATTTTCTCCATAACTTACGGAAGAAATACAGAAACATCAAAAATCCATACGGTTCTTGCAGCACAAAAGGAGGATTTCCACAAATCTTCATTATGCATGATGAAGCGGACAAAAGAACTGGCGATGTTTGTTTGAAGACTTTGTAGTCAAGCGTTTCTGTATTTCAAAGAACTCTTTGAAGCTTCGCAAAACTTGTTGAGCAAAAATATTGTTTCCGATTTCTTATACAACAAAGAAAAGATTATGTGTTTGAAGGAACATGTGTCCCCGTGTACTACTGCTATTTGATTTTTGCGTAAATATAAATGTTTTTAAAATGCACTAGTTTTGGGTGATTTGTGTAAAAGTGATAACTAATACTAAACGTTCCAAGACCGGTGACATAACAGGTTGTAAACTTTTGATTAGGAAATTCTTATATAATGTTATCGCTTTTTCTCACTTGACTTCATGGCTTTTTCTATTAAATGTATACAGTCAATATTTCAATATTCATTTTTCTCCTTCTTGTGTTTATATGATAAAGATACCTAGTCTAACGTTATCTACCACTACCGGTCATTTGACCGGGCGAAAAAGGTATTGCGTTATAAAGTTATCGGGTCAGAAAATGTGATGCACATGCACATTCCATATATTTTCATCAGTTTCCTGCACATTTCTGCAATGACTGCTGCGTAAATTGCGTAGAATGTTGCGTCAATTTTAAATAATTGTGTATTAAAATTTCAATAAAGTGCGTAAAATTTCAAACTGCAAGAAAAGGTGTCAAAAACTAATCAGTATTACTAGTTAGTTTATATATTGCTTTTCACAATATTACTCCATTCCTAATCTTTAAATTGAAAAATGTCGAACCATTCAAAACACAAGATTTTAGAAGAAATAAATAACACAGGCGAAGAATTCCCGAAAGTTAATGAAGGTGAACTTTCTGAATAGTGAATATATATTATTAGAAAATTATAAAGATCTATTAGACACTGAGTGTGAGTCTACAGACACCGACTATGAAGAGAAAAATATTGTGAATATAATAAGTAGAGGAAGAAAAAGTATGAGATTGCTCTCAAATTATGAAGATGAGAATGAAAAAATGAGCAATACATTTCGATTGATGGCACTGTTTGAGAAGAAATGCAAATAGGTGTGAGCAGCATTTCATAACAAGTTTAGGGCAAAATCAGGTGATATGCAAAACGTAATATTATAAAGGGTAAAGTGAAGACTGCATTTTCGTTGATAATTGACCACCGTATTATGAAACATGTAAGAACATAAACAACATTAAAAGAAAATCGAGTTTTAAGAACCGAATGGAGTACATTACCTTAAAGTTGCTTTGTCTAATATTTCATTATTAAAATCAATATTGCCTGCATTCAATCAGAAAAAATGAAGTTTTTATCTAAAAACCGGTCATTTGACCGGTTACGATACTAATAGAAATATATTGAATGTCGGTACGTTTAATGTTAAAGAATATAGACTAAGTCTGGTTCAACTTAACTTTCTCATACCTAAATCCATTTTGAAGTAATTTGTGATTTTTTATTTTTATTACTTTCCTTATATACATAATGTATAAGGAAAGTATTGTGACGGGGTCGAAAATTCGAAATCGAGTTTTCGACGGGAAATCACGTTTCAAGCATCACTGATCATGAATCAAACATTTTTGAAGTGATGTCTCTGTGTGTGTGTGTGAAAGTATGTGTGTGTGTGTGTGTGTGTGTGTGTGTGTGTGTGTGTCAGTGAGACTGTGGAGACGATAACTGACGAACGAATGGGCCGATTCGAACGAAATTTTGTACAAAAATCACAATCCGTAAACACTGGAAGTCTATTGTTTTTATACGCAATCGAATGTGCAGAACCCCCCCCCCCCCAAAAAAAAAAATCTTCGAGTGAAATTTTGAAAAAATCGTCAAAAAATCAAAACCGCTAATAAAGTTACGCAAATAGACATTTCTTATGTAATTATTCATTAGAAAACGATGAACCGTTCTCGAGAAACATGAACCGTTCTCGAGATATTGCACATTTTTTAAAAACATTATCAAAAAGTCATATAAAATAAAAAAAAATATTTCCTTTTGAGAAACAGGTTCACTTTTCATATGTAATACCATGCGATAAATTGGGTGACATCATTCTCGTGGATCTTGCTCGTTCCATACATTAATAAAGATACTTTGAGTAATAGTTTTGTATTTGAACGCCAATAGTCATTTATCTGTTGTATGAATAACTTATATCTACGTTCATAACGCTTGGCGAGATTTTGGCGACGAATTTGGTGGAATGCCCACAACTTGGCGACTTTTTTAAATGTTGCTAAATTAACGAAAAACTCGCCAAATGAATAAAAATGACGCTAAATCAATGACGACTCATTGTTGATGACGGCATGGAAAATGACGACTCATTGACGAAAATTCAATATCTTGGAAATAATATAAATAACTACAATAAAAATAATCTATTTTTGTACTGTAAGAGTAGTAAATTCACTGCATTATATAAGGAAAGTCATGTGCTGTCCTCATCAGATTTTTTTTTTGTATAACTTGCAAGAAAAATTCTGAAAAATCGGTATTGTTGGTTCAATTGATAGGAATTATAGCATGTTACGCTTCATTTTAAAGAAAGAGAAAAATATTTGGAATGATACCAAATATGACACTGTTTCCCCTTGGATGATAATTACACCCCCCCCCCCGAGAGTTGATAAGGACGGTACAAACGCAATTGTATCGTGGCTATTTCGTACTTTAATGGTTGAAACTGTTAAGTTTCGTGATTATTGAACCGTAAGCTGTCTTGCACACAAGAAATCGACGCCAGACAGCTATCACTCGAAATATATAGTAACACATAAAAAATATATCTAATAGTAAGCGACAAAGATGCTCACTAAAAAATTTAGTGTTAAAATATATGTTTATTATTAAAAAAACTCTCATATTTTTTAATAAAATTTTTGTTAAATATTATTAAAAAATGATATAATATATTAAAATCTATATAATATATGCAGATTAAAATCCTACCTTTTTTCAAGTTTTAATACTTATATTTCAGAACCTAAAAGAAGTACTTTTTAACAATAAGCAAGACTGTGCAGTTTTTTGAAAACTTTACAAACTTCTAATCGAAGTTTAGATCTAGCTCTATTTCTTTTTTAAAAAATACTTAAAAATATCAGTACGAACGATTTTTTTTTCATACTTTTACTTAAAATATCTTCGAAAGGATGAAAGATAGATGTAAATAGAAAGCGACAAGAATATGTGGGAATTTTGTTTATAAACCTATATTTATTTATAAAAATACTAGTAATCGGCTCGTTAATTTGAAAAATTATGAACATTTTACTTTTTTCAAGTTTATTATATTTCAAGCTTATATCTCAAAAATTTTAATCAGATTTTGCATCGAATTATTTTCTTTCAATACTAAAAAAGTTGAGTTTTACTTTACAAAATGTTATTCACGGGAAGACATTTCAGCTCCTTCGGACTTGAGCGATCGCCAATATCTTTTTTCCTTTTACTGAATGAGGAGTAGTAAGATACGCATTGTCAGAGTCAGGACGATTCAATTGGGAGAAGAGGGAACGAAGTATACTTGACGTTATGCTAGAAGCAATCATTTACCACATGGTGCTTAGCTGGATTAAATGAGAAGGGGTTGTACAATGTACATGCCCAAGCTATAAAATTATTTTTTTGTTTTCCACTGTTATTTTCCTTGCAGTAACTGTATATACGAAAGAAAATTAATGTAGGAATGAAGACGTCGGCAAGATTTGCACATTTTGAACTTGAATGAAATCAACATTTAAATGAAATCAACCTTGAATGAAATCAACCTTTAAATTTCCTAACAGCTTTCATTTAACTCGTTAAGACCGTAGTGTGGTTGTCTGTCTGTTTCAATGGTGTGGTTCACTATCTGTTTCAACTCATTTGGCGGTAACATATTTTTAAATATCCTAGAAAATTGAAATTTAGCACACAGTTTTGACTAATAGAAAATTCTAATGTACTACAAAGTGTCCACACACACACACACACACACACACATATATATATATATATATATATATATATATATATATATATATATATATATATATATATATATATATATATATATATATATATATATATATATATATATATATATCCATCTTGCAGACCAGTAACCATCTTACAGATCCATCTTGCATCTAGTATATAGTAACCATCTTGCAGATTTATTTCGATACTGTAAGAATGAATCATATCCAGTTAATTTTGTTAAATATCACTTTAGAAATTTTGAATACTATTTATAATATATTATTTATTGTTTTAGTCTAATTTGAAATTGCTATTGTATACTTTGAACTTTAAAATATTCTTTGAGATTTTATTTTCTTAATAATAAGATTTGGATACATATTATATAATTGTTAATTATTAATTATTACTTATTTTATTGCGCATAAATTTATTTTTATTTTTATTTATTTATTTTATTTTATTTATTTTTTTTTTATTTTTTTTTTTTTTTAAATATTTTATATATATATATTTTTTATTTTTTTATTTTATCTATATATCTCTAATTATTGGGTTTGAAACTTATAAATTTGTATATTCCTTTGGTTAAACATGCAGAAGTATTTCCTATAATTCACATCAGATGGCGCTCTCTTGTACTCTTTCCTAATACTTTGTTTAGTGCAACGAAAATGTGTCTTGTATAATGGTGAAGAAAGGTAAGACTTTAATTCTATCTGAATCATTGTGGATTGTTGGTTAGATTGCTTATATGTTTGCTTAATGCACTTTCATTATATTCCTTCCAATTTCCTTTTGCTTATTTTTGTTATTTTCGTTAATGTTATTGTCTGGAAATGTGTCGGATCTTTTGACGTTATTTCAACCATGTGGCTGTATCGTTGAGCGAAACACATTTGGAACCTCTGTGGATGCAAAGATCCTTGATAAGCTGGATTCACAGAGCTTCTATCCTATTTCATATTTTCGGATTGTATCTTTTCTCTGATTTTGTCATTTTAATATTTTGAGCCTCCAGATTTTGATAATCCTTTGTTGTTTGAACTTGATTAGTATGCTTCGCTCTTGAATGCTGAGAAATTCATGTGTAATATTCATATTTGAAATTAAGATCATTTTGTCTTTTATGGTAGCATTGTTTTCCTTTTGTCTGATATTTCCTATCATATTTAATTTATATTTAATTAATTTTCCTCCGTATTGTTTTTGAACCAGGGTATGACACTTATCATGTTTTAAATTAGTATAACTATTTTATTTTTATTTTTAATTTTATCTTATTTATTATATATATATATATATATATATATATATATATATATATATATATATAAATTTAAAATTGTAAATCCAATGTTAGAATGTAAGTAGTAACTCCAAATACACTATCCCAAAATTTTCTACAAAATACAAAGAAATAAAAGAAATTAAGACATAGAGAGGAAATAATAAAGCGTAATGCAGGTCATAAAGACAAAGACAATCAACAATTTTCAAAAATGAGGAATGCAAATAAGAAAACAAAAAAATCAAGCAAAAAATCTTGCACATGGAAGAGATTTAGGCTTACGATACGTTCATTTCGAAAAAATTCTCTACGGGTCCATATATCCTCTCGAAATGAACACAAAAATGCTTGTTTCTGAAACACAAGATAGATTTTATCTATAAACTTGTGTTATATGGGCGACAAGCATATAGATTGGAAAAATAAAGGAAACATAAATACCTTAAAATGGACTTCACTAGTACAACCAGGATGATCAAAATATGACTAGACCAATGTTGCCATATGCAGAAATGAAAAGATGTGATTTGCTGTTGCCAAAGAGAGTAATAAAAACCGTACTGCGTAAAAGCAATAAAATGAGATATTCTACAGTTAAAGCCGCAAAATAAAAAGATGAAAATATAATAAATTCAAGAGAATGTAGAAGTACGGCTAAAATAAGATACTAAGGAGAGATTATGCGAATTTTAGGCTACTCGAAACTTATAAAATATACCATTTACTAAATATGCTGGATATTTATAAAATTTACTGGTAATTTTGAGGTTATTAATGTGCAAAACATGACATTTTTTATCTGATAATCTATAAATTGTAAAAAGTTGATTAAGTATAATATTTCTAAACAATTGAATCGAGCTGCAGGAATTAAAAGGTAATAATTTATTAATATTAAATTTTAAAAAAAAAATTTATCATATAAATTAGTAACTATCCCCTTAGTAGGTTCTATAATTAGATTTAAATCCAAATAATAAATATTATTACTAATAGTAGTTTCATTAGGTATTAATTCCAAATTATCCGGATAGAAATCTATATCTATGACATAGTTATCAGTAAATACAAGACAAATCAGATCATCTACATATCTGTAAATTTTATAATCTGTTGATGTAAAGAATTTTTCATATTGATTTAGGTATAAATTAGCTAACATACTGCTACTACAGCCACATTGTGGAACACCTGAGACTACTTGTAAGTATAATTTATTACCTTGAAAGATATAATTATTGAAAAGAACAAAATGGAGAAGCTTAGGAAAATTGGTAAATTTAGTAAGATGAAATTGATTAGTAATATAAGCATTATATAAAACTAAAATGACATCATATAGATCAGTGATCTTAATATTGTATATATATATATATATATTACACAAATACTGTATATATATATATATATATATATATATATATATATGAAATATGTAATAATAAGAATTATGTAAAAATAAAATAATAAATAAAAAAACAATTCAAGTAATATTAACATCACCATAGAAGCAAATTCACGGCCACAATGTCGATAAGAGAAAAGAACAGCGCCGTCCCAAATTCAATAATTAATCAGAACTAAATTCATCTTCAGGTCATCTTAGTATTTAATTCTAATTAACCCAAACAAATGCCTGTTTCAGATTATGCAATAGCACATCACTATAAATGCTTAAACTCATACTACAGGCAACAAAAATTGAAAAAATGAAAATAGGATACATTAAGAAAATTTGTATTATCATGCGGCATGAACCCTTCTTCTTCCTCCACGTGTATACACGATCAACCTCAACAGATTAATCTAGAAGCACCGGAATGAACAAGTCGAAATTTTAACAGGGAGGCAGTACGAACGTTCACGGTAATACTCCCAGACCCGTCCAGTGAGTCTAAGCTGGAGAGCGGAAAAAAACTCAGAATATTAACTTCCCATATATGCAATCTTGAATATGAATATGAATCAAAGATGAAAACTCTTACTAAACAAGTAATTCATAGGAAAACTGGATAAACGAGAATCCCACTATACACCATTATAAGGGCGCTCAAATCGGAGTTTCAATACTGACAAAAGTTACATTTTTTGCGAAAATAAAATTCAAAACATTAATGTTAATGCATCTTATTTTCCGATTTTTTGATTTTTCTAATGTTTTTGACTTAGTTTATTATTTTTCAATTTTTTTTCCCCCACTGTATGTTAGTCACTATAATTGGGAATGTTTTCTAGGATGTTATCGAGTGAAAGTTGATACACTGAGTTGATAATATTAATAACAAACTTGGGGGGATATGCATTATTAGTCGCTGTACTCAATAATTCCATAAAGTGCGCTAATTTATAATATTCATCACAAATTTTATTGATTCTAAGAGCCTGGTTTATTACAATATTTCTATATACAGATATATGTAGCTACCCTCCGACCGCCATCAATATATATATATATATATATATATATATATATATATATATGTTTGAAATGTAATAATAAGAATATGTAAAAATAAAAAAATAAAAATACAATTCAAGTAATATTAACATCACCAAAGAAGCAAATTCACGGCCATAATGCCGATAAGAGAAAAGAACAGAACCTTCCCAAATTCGATGATTAATCAGAATTAAATTCCTCTTCAGGTCTGAGTATTTAATTCTAATTAACCCAAACAAATGCCTGTTTCAGATTAAGCAATAGTACATTACTATAAATGCTTAAACTCAGGCATCAAAAAATGAATACATTAAGAAAATTGTATTACCATGCGGCATGAATCATTCCTCTTCTACCACGTGTATACACGATCAACCTCAACAACTTAATCTAGAAGCACCGGAATGAACAAGTCGAAATTCTACCAGGGAGGCAGTACGAACGTTCACGGAAATACTCCCAAACCCGTCCAGTGAGTCTAAGCTGAAGACTGGACAAGCAATTCAGAATACAATTTCCCAAACATGCAGAACTGAATATGAATATGAATCATAGATGAAAATTCCTACTAAACAAGAATTCATAGGAAAACTGGATAATCGAGAATGCCACTATACACCATTATAAGGGCGCACAAAACGTAGTTTCAATACTGACAAAAGTTACATTTTTTTGCGAAAATAAAATTCAAAACATTAATGTTAATGGATCTTATTTTCCGATTTTTTGATTTTTGTAATGTTTATGACTTAGTTATTATTTTTCATTTTTATTTATTTATATAATTAATAAATAATTATATATATATATATATATATATATATATATATATATATATATATATATATATATATATATATATATATTTTTTTTTTTTCCTCCTGTATGTTAGTCACTATAAAAAAAAATATATTACCAGTATATATATGACCAGTAACTATATTACCAGTACATATAGTTACTGGTGACTTAGCCATTGTAAAAGATAAATCTTTAAGAACTATTATGTCATTTGGCACTAAATTCAGGTTACCTTCATGTACTAATTCTAAACAAGTCTTAAAGTCAATCAATCTGGACCTTGATAAATTTATTTATGGATTAGCTTCTAAATATGCTCAGCCTTTAGAGGCATTTAATATGTGGAAATTTACTATTTTGAGATCTATTAAAAATGCCATTTGTAGTATTAATTTATCTAGATCTATAAATAATATGGATAATATAAAGCAATCTGTTAATAATTTACATAGATCTTTTGTTGTTACTTATGTTGATAAAGCCTCCAATAATTATGCTATTATTTGTAAAAAATTATATATTCAATATCTGCTGGATTATTTAAAAAATAATAGTCTATTTAAAATTGATTCACACTCTCTTAATAGTATCAAATTGAAAATGATCAATATGTATAGTGATTTAGATATTAATAATAAATTTTTGACATTTCCATATATTGTGCTTATACCTAAATTTCATAAAAATCCTATTAAATTTAGAACTGTTACTAGTGGTCATAATTCATACTCTACTACTGCTAGTAAATTATTACTAAATTATTTAAATGTACTAAATAGTAATTTACGAGATTCTGGTGATAGCTACATCATTCTAAATAACAGTAAAGAATTAAAAAATAAATTAAAAACGCTTGGTAAAATAATAGGATTTCAAACTTTTGATTTTAAAGATCTATTTAATAATATTAAGATCACTGATCTATATGATGTCAGTTTAGCTTTATATAATGCTTATATTACTAATCATTCTAATCTTACTAAATTTACCAATTTTCCTAAGCTTCTCCATTTTGTTCCTTTCAATAATTATATCTTTCAAGGTAATAAATTATACTTACAAGTCTCAGGTGTTCCACAAGGTGGCTGTAGTAGCAGTATGTTAGCTAATTTATACCTATATCAATATGAAAAATTCTTTACTTCAACAGATTATAAAATTTATAGATATGTAGATGATCTGATTTGTCTTGTATTTACTGATAACTATGTCATAGATATAGATTTCTATCCGGATAATTTGGAATTAATACCTAATGAAACTTCTATTAGTAATAATATTTATTATTTGGATTTAAATCTAATTATAGAACCTGCTCTTGGGATAGTTACTAATTTATATGATAAAAAAGATTTTTTTAAATTTAATATTAATAAATTATTACCTTTTAATTCCTGCAACTCGATTCAATTGTTTAGAAATATTATACTTAATCAACTTTTTAGAATTTATAGATTATCAGATAAAAAATTTCATGCTTTGCACATTAATAACCTCAAAATTACCAGTAAAGTGTATCAATATCCTGCTTATTTAGTAAATAGTATAGTTAATAAGTTTCGATTAGCCTAAAATTCTCTTATTCTCCCCTTATTATCTTATTTTAGCCGTACTTCTTCATTCTCTTGAAATTATATTTTCATCTTTTTATCTTGAAGCTTTAACTGTTGAATAACTCATTTTATTGCTTTTGCGCAGTGCTGTTTTTATTACTCTCTTTGGCAACAGCAAATCACATCTTTTCTTTTTGGCATATGGCAACATTGCTCTAGTCATATTTTGCTCGTTATGGTTGCGATGATGAGATGTGTTTTGAGGAATTTATGTTTCCTTTATTGTTCCAATCTTTATGCTTGTCGTCCATATAACACAAGTTTATAGATAAAATCTATCTTGTGTTTCAGAAACAAGCATTTTTGTGTTCATTTCGAGAGGATATATGGACCCGTAGAGAATTTTTTCGAAATGAACGTATCGTAAGCCTAAATCTCTTCCATGTGCAAGATTTTTTGCTTGATTTTTTTGTTTTCTTATTTGCATTCCTCATTTTTGAAAATTGTTGATTGTCTTTGTCTTTATGACCTGCATTACGCTTTATTATTTCCTCATTATGCCTTAATTTCTTTTATTTCTTTGTATTTTGTAGAAAATTTTGGAATAGTGTATTATGAGTTACTACATACATTCTAACTTTGGATTTACTAATTTATATTTATATATATATATATATATATATATATATATATATATTTTTATAGTGACTAACATACAGGAGGAAAAAAAAAATATATATATATATATATATATATATATATATATATATATATATATATAATTATTTATTAATTATATAAATAAATAAAAATGAAAAATAATAACTAAGTCATAAACATTACAAAAATCAAAAAATCGGAAAATAAGATCCATTAACATTAATGTTTTGAATTTTATTTTCGCAAAAAAATGTAACTTTTGTCAGTATTGAAACTACGTTTTGTGCGCCCTTATAATGGTGTATAGTGGCATTCTCGATTATCCAGTTTTCCTATGAATTCTTGTTTAGTAGGAATTTTCATCTATGATTCATATTCATATTCAGTTCTGCATGTTTGGGAAATTGTATTCTGAATTGCTTGTCCAGTCTTCAGCTTAGACTCACTGGACGGGTTTGGGAGTATTTCCGTGAACGTTCGTACTGCCTCCCTGGTAGAATTTCGACTTGTTCATTCCGGTGCTTCTAGATTAAGTTGTTGAGGTTGATCGTGTATACACGTGGTAGAAGAGGAATGATTCATGCCGCATGGTAATACAATTTTCTTAATGTATCCTTTTTTCATTTTTTCATTTTTTGATGCCTGAGTTTAAGCATTTATAGTAATGTACTATTGCTTAATCTGAAACAGGCATTTGTTTGGGTTAATTAGAATTAAATACTCAGACCTGAAGAGGAATTTAATTCTGATTAATCATCGAATTTGGGAAGGTTCTGTTCTTTTCTCTTATCGGCATTATGGCCGTGAATTTGCTTCTTTGGTGATGTTAATATTACTTGAATTGTATTTGGGGAGGTATCGGTTCCGAGAGTGTTTCCTTAGTAAAAAAGCATGCTGTAACCGGGTACAAGGGGTCACATTCCCCCTTGGCCGTTTCATATTTTACCTGTAAGTACAGCCCCATCTCTTTTTTATCTTTCTTTTCATTTTGTATTTGCTTTATTCATTTGTATATATTTTATAAGCTTATATTGAAAGAGCAGTATGGCGCCTTTAGATACTTATATGCTTTTGGTAAAATAATCTTTTGATATTTTGATGAATTATTTATACACTATATATATATATATATATATTTATATACATATATAATAAAAGTATTATAAGGGTTTTTCCAATGGTAGATTTGAAATAACTTAAAAACATATAAAGGAATACAAGTTTAATAGATTTTTCTTATTTGTCATAGAATTTTTTTTATTTATAAATTTCGAAAAATATACTAAATCATATTTTTGTCAAAGCCTACGAGGGATCCTTGATGTTGTTTAACAAATGTAGAGTCGTCTTCAAGTTAGAAGATCCGTGATTCGTATTCTAAATTGAAATCCCTGTATCCTTCTCAATTTAGTCAAAAATAATAAAGCAACTCTATAGGTAGAGACAATTTCTTTTTTAAATGGGGAAATCGGTTGAGTACATTGCAAAAACTCTCTGTGGACAAAAATGTCGTCAAAACTTCATTAAATGATGTATATTATGCAAATCTGATGTAATCACATACGTAAAGCCCGTCAAATGAGATAATATATGGAGTTATTAAAAGTACATTCCACCCTTTTATTAAAAAACGACCGCCTGATAAGCTTGTATTCATGAAGTCCATACAAGAATTACGCACTTTTACTGACTAATACTATAAACTAGTACTATGCAGCCCCTAACGTAAAGTAATTACTTTTCGAAGCAGAGTAGAATTCCTCACTGATCCCAGGACATGCACGTTTATTCGCTATATATTAAATCAAGAATATTAAATTAATTATTTTCACAAAGCGATTGGGGTTATCAAAGAAATTATATTGTATTCTCCAAGATAGCGAATTATCGCCAATTTAGCAACATGCCCCATACAGTATGTCATGACATAACCCTTTTTCTAAAGATTTTTCTATATAACACTCATAATAAATATTAAAAAGTTTAATTGATGCAAAGAATTTGCATATGTGAACAATATTTCTAGCATTAAAGGAGACATAGCGAGAGTAGAGCACAAATGACGTTTCTCGCAATACTACTGTAAAATAGATCCCCATTCCATTAATATGCTTAAAAAAAGTTTTGTGCATATGACACAAACATATCTGATGTGGGTAGCACATGACTTTCCTTATATAATGCAATGAATTTACTACTTTTACAGTTAAAAAAAATTGATTATTTTTATAGTAGATATTTATATTCTTTCCAAGATACTGAATTTTCGTCAACGAGTCGTCATTTTCATTGATTTAGCGTCATTTTTATCCATTTGGCGAGATTTTCGTTAATTTTCGTTAATTTAGAAACATGTAAAAAAGTTGCGAAGTTGGCGACATTTCGCCAAATTCGTAGCCAAACTCTCACCAAGCGTTATGGACCGAGAAATAGGTTATTCTTGCAGCAGATAGATGACTATTGGCGTTCAAATACAAAAGCATTACTCAAAGTATCTTTTTTCATGAATGGAACGAGCTAGATCCACTAGAATGATGTCACCAAATGTATCGCATGGTATTACATATGAAAAATGAACATGTTTCTCAATAGGAAATATTTTTTTTATTTTATATGACATTTTGATATTTTTTTTTAAATGTGCAATATGTCGAGAACGGTTCATGTTAGCGTTCTAAAATTTTTGTCAATCGTTTTCTAATGAAAAATTACGTAAGAAATGTCTATTTGCGTAGCTTTATCAGATGTTTTGAATTTTTGACAATTTTTTCAAAATTTCACTCGAAAATTTAGGAAGATTCTGAACATTCGATTGCGCATAAAAGCAATAGGCTTCCAGTGTTTATGGACTGTAATTTTTGGACCAAATTTCGTACGAATCGGTTCATTCGTTCGTCAGTTATCGTCTCCAAAGACTCACTGACACACACACACACACAGACATCACTTCAAAAATGTTCGATTCGTGATCAGGTATGCTTGAAACGTGCTCTCCCGTCGAAAACTCAAATTCGAATTTTCGACCCCGTCACAATACTTTCCTTATACATTATGTATATAAGGAAAGTAATAATTACGAAAAATTTAGTTGATTGCAAAAGTGAAAGATAATTATAAGTCATCGCCATAGTAACAAGAAAGATAACTCTATAATTTTTTTTATGCTCTCTTCCGGACGGCGGCTTCATTCCGGAACTGCTGTGACCCAAAGGAATTAATTCACTTCCAAATTGTTTCCAAAGGACGGCGCATTTTTTGCACTAAGCCGAACTGCCAGGAAACATTAAATAAAAATCGCCCATTCAACACGGCATTATACTTCTTTCTCTATGTTAAAAACAAAAAGAGGTCAATCATGCATAAATCATTGATTATGAAACACTTTTCAACTGAAATTCAATTTTATTTATACATCTCTAAAATGCGATACATTCAGAGGTGATATTTTTATAATTTTCATAATACTACAATAATTTATTACATTTGTAAAATTCATCGAAGACAAATGAACTGTATACAAATAACATTATCGAAATACAGTATGAATCGCCTGGCTCTCTATATAAGAGCAGTGAATATTTCATTCATAAACTGTTTTCCATTCCAGTCATTCAGCAGCGATATTTTTTAAATGATCACAATATTATAATAATTTATTTTACTTAGATATGTAAAACCATGTAGGTAAAATTATTTTCTAACCCCATGTTTAAAATTTCATCTAAAAAACAATAATACGGAATTGTCTGCTTCTCAATGTAAAATCAATGAGTGTTTCAATCATATCAGCTACATTGCAGACTCTAGAGCTAAATAATTTGCCTAAAAGAAATTCACCAATTCTTATATATCTTACAGCTTCCTGCGTTTATGTTCTCCATATGTGAAATTTAGGCTTCGTTGTAGAAATGATCATTTAAACTCCAAAATATTGTAATTGCTTTGGCCCAGTATACAGATGCACGGAAAACAAGAAAGATCATTCATGCTTGCATAATTCATGCTTGCATTCATGCTTGCTAAAGCATTGATTATGAAACACTTACCAACTTCAATGCAATTTTATTTAAACAAGTCTAAAATGCAATACATTCCTCGGGAATATTTTAAAATTTATCACAATACTACATTAATTTATTATATTTGAAAACTTAAACTTTCATTGAAAAAAATGAACTTCATTCAAATGACGGCATTGAAATAAAAATTGTCTGGTTCAAACATCTCTGAAATGCGATACATTCCTCGGTAATATTTTTAAAACTATCATAATACTTTGATAATTTATTATATTTGAGAACTTCATCGAAAACAACTGAAATTAATTCAAATGACGTCATAGAAAAAATAACACGCCTGGATCTCTCTATAAAAACAGCATTTCATTCATTACTTTTTCCCATTCATTGCATTCGTCACAATACTATAATAATTTATTTTATTTAAAAATTAAGACCACGGAGCTACAAGTAATTAAACTCAATGCGTAAAACATCGTACTCAAATACATCGTAATTGCTTTGTTTCAGTATGTCGATGCACAGAATTTAAGCAAAAATAAAGTGGCTTTAGGACAGATACAACACACAATATAAATTAAAAAGAACTTTAAAAAATCACGATATTGAGACAAGATGGATGCCATATATCGTTTTGATGTGGGTCATGTGATCCTTTCATATCATGGTCACGTGATTGCTTCATATAAGAGGTGTAATTATTATTTTAATTCTTATTTAAAAAACTACTGAATATTTCCCTGAATTTTTTTTATATATTTTATGGAAGAATTCAAATGTTATCTAAAATTTTCGAAGCAATTTGTGAATTTTAGATTTGATAAATTAGGTCCCATAGGGCTCAATGTATTTCATTTTTCCTACTCGGGTTCAGTTCAAAACTAATTGGGTGATAATATTCATTTATATTCCCATAGGTCCTACAGACCGTCTGAACAACATACTAAAATTTCATTTTGATTAAGTCATTTTTACGGCAGTTATCGTGCGAACGGACAGACATACATACATACAGACAGACAGACAGAATGAATGAACAGAGTCATGAACACTTTTCAACTTTGTTGTAAAGTGTCAAAAATAAAAAATACAAGATAGATCAATCATGCTTAAAGCATTGATTATGAAACACTTTCCAACTTCAATGCAATTTTATTTAAACATGTCTAAAATGCAATACAGTCCTCAATAATATTTTAAAACTTATCACAATACTACATTAATTTATTATATTTGAAACCTTAAACCTTCATCGAAAAAAATTAACTTCATTCAAATGACGGCATTAAAGTATAAATTGCCTGGTTTAAATATCTCTAAAATGTGATACATTCCTCGGTAATAATTTTAGAATTATCATAATACTACGATAATTTATTATATTTGAAAACTTCATCGAAAACAATTGAAATTCATTCAAATGACGTCATAAAAAAATAACACTCCTGGCTCTCTCTATAAAAGCAACATTTCATTCATAAATAATTCCCCCATTCATGTCATTCATCACAATACTATAATAATTTATTTTATTTAAAAATTAAGACCATTGAGCTACAAGTAAGTTATCTCTATGCGTAAAACTTCATCGAAAAATATCGTCCTTCTCTTTCTAAAATCAATGAATATTTCATTCATATCAGCTAAGCAGACTCCATGGACTAAATTATTTTGTGTTAAAGAATTACAGCGATTCTAATACAACTCATTCTATATATTTTGCTGTTTACATTTTACATAGGTGAAAAATAGGCTTAATAGTAGAAATAATCATATTTGAATGAGCATTTAAACTGAAATATATTGCCATTGCGTTGTTTTAGTATGTAGATGCACAGAATTTAGGCAAAAATAAAGTAGTTTTAAGACGGATACAACACTCAATATGAATTAAAAAGAACTTTAAAAATCACGATTTTGACACAAGATGGATGCCATATATCATTTTGAGGTGGGTCATGTGATCGTTTCATATCATGGACACGTGATCGCTTCATATAAGAGGTGTTATTATTATTTTAATTTTTATTTAAAAAACTACTGAATATATTTCGCTGAATTTTTTTTTATATATTTTATGGAACAATTTGAATATTGCCTAAAATTTTCGAAGCAATTTGTGAATTTTAAATCCGCTTAAAAAATGCTTGAAAAATTAGGTCCCATAGTGCTCAATGTATTTCATTTTTTCAACCCGGGTTCAATCCAAAACTAATTGTGTGATATTATTCATTTATATTCCCATAGGTCCTATAGACCGTCTGAACAACATACTAAAATTTCATTTTGATTAAGTCATTTTTACGGCAGTTATCGTGCTAACGGACAGACAGACAGACAGACAGACAGACAGACAGACAGACAGAATGAACAAAGTCATAAACACTTTTCAACTTTGTTGTAAAGTGTTAAAAACGGTGTTTTGACGGATGTAACACTAAATATAAATTAAAATGAACTTTAAATATCACGATTTTCACACAAGATGGATGCCATATTTTATTTTGGATTGAGTGAAGTGATATTTTCATATAATATGGGTCCAATTATAATTTTCATTATTACTTAAAAACTGCAGAACATATTTTGCTGATTTTTTTTATATACATTTTGGGATAATTTGAATACTTTCTAAAATTTTCGAAGCAATTTGTAAATTTTAAATTAGCTTAAAAAATGTTTGAAAAATTAGGTCCTATAGGGTTCAGTGTATTTCATTTTCTCAACCCGGGTTCAATCCAAAACTAATTGGGTGATATTATTCGTTTATATTCCCATAGGTCCTACAGACAGTCTGAACAACATACTAGAATTTCATTTTGATTAAGTCATTTTTACGGCAGTTTTCGTGCCAACGGACAGACAGACAGAGGGCTAGACGGACAGACAAACAGATAGAAACGAAGTCAAAAACACTTTTCAACTTTGTTGTAAAGTGTTAAAAAAGTAGCTAACGCCGCCGTTTCTGGTTGACAAATTTCGCATTTTTCAAGTTTCTCTCCCACGTAGCTTAAAATCTATAGCATACAAAAATATGAAATTTAGTACATTTGTAGAGAAATATTAGGGAGCTATCACTGATATAAATCGTTTTTCGAATAAAAATTTAGTTTTGGAATTATTTAATATTAAATTCAAAGTAAGAATTTTTGAGCAGCGAGTTTGCGTCCTGGACAGACTAGCAATAGTAAGACCTCGAATATTTGGTGTCATGTAACTACATAAGTAAATTTTTGCAGGACTGAGTCCTTTTTATTAACACTTTACAACAATGTTGAAAAGTGTTTATGACATTGTTCCTTCTGTCTGTCCGCAGGGCCGCCGAGAGCGGGCCCGGGCCCCGGGACAATAATAATTCCGGGCCCAATGAAAAACAAACAAACAAACACGTGCGTACTGATAGAAATAGTTTTTTATTTTCTTTAATATAATGAGAAAATTGAGTTAGAGCGATGCAATATTTGGTAAATAGAAAATAATAGTTGTTTAACAAGAAAGGACGATAGCAGAATTTATTGAGTCTCGGATTTAAGTTAATTCACAAAGGCGCTTTGCGAGCCTTACGACTTGCAAATGCATCTATTATTTGGGAAAAATCACAATGTCTGGCTAGCTCAGTTTCAATTGATAATAAGCCCAAAGACGAAAGTCGGCTTTGACCCATAGTTGACCGTAACACACTTTTTATCCTTGATAGGCAACTAAAAGATCGTTCTGCTTGAGCCACAGTCACGGGAATTGTACAAAACAACCTCAAAGCAATAACGATGTTAGAAAACAGTGGTTTAAGATTCAGATGGTTTATTTTGTTGAGCAACTGTATAGGTGAAAGATTTCTTTCCTGTATGTTTGCATCATATATCGATTTCAGATGTATATTAGTTCTTCAGAGAGCTGCTCGCTGACATCATCTTTATATTTGTTTTGTAGTTTTCTTGCATTTTCCCGAATTTGTACTTCATTTAAGTCGTGAAATAACCACAGTACATTGAATAAAGTGTTTATGTTTTTCGCTGCATCAAATCGAGTTGTAATGCCACCAATAACACTGTCTAAAAGAACATTAAACACATCAAACTTGAATACTTCGGTTGGTGTCATTGTCGATTCTTCAGCATTTCTTTTCCTCTTTCTTTGTCGTCGATCTGAAAATTCAGCTTGCATATTTAAATTTCCAGCTACAAGCTTACATTCATTTAGGATTTCCTCCCAACTATATCTAATCTTTTTCAAATCTATAAGGAGACTGGAAAGATTTGCTACTTCGATATCGATGGTGGAATTTCGAGCTTGTAAGACCGTGCTTCGGTAGTTTATGGATGACAAAACTTTGAACCAAACTGTTGCCATCACGAGACATTCAAATGATTCCATATATGTCTTTATACCATTTAAATCTGTTTGAGTGTCTGCAGTTAGATTAAATTCTAGCACCATGTCGATTGACTCCTTTATCGAAGGAAGCTTTTGTGCAAATGGTTTCACACTCTCAGTTCGAGCACACCAACGTGTGTTGGACAGGGAATGAAGCGAGCAGTCCGTGTTTTTTTGCAAAATTTCCCATCTCTGAGGACTGCTACTAAATATATTATACAGCTTCTGTACAACACCAAAAAACGTTATTACTTCAGGACAACATTCTGCCGCATGAACACCACAGAGATTCAGAGAGTGACAAGCACAAGGAGAAAAAATGGCCAAGGGGTTAATTTCCAAAATTCGAGCTTGAACGCCCTTGTATGTACCACTCATGTTAGGGCCATTGTCGTATCCTTGTGCACGGCACTCACTTATTGGGATATAGTGTTTTATAAGTGTTTGAAGAATCAAACTTGCAATAGCATCTCCTGTTTTCTTATTGCAATCTACAAATTCTATGAATCTTTCAAATATTTCATATTCATTCGTTTCTCTGTTTGTAAGGACATAACGCAAAATGAATGTCGTTTGCTCCATATGTGCGGAATCTGGCGTTGCGTCTACAATTATAGAAAAGTATTTGGCAACTTTTCTTTCCTTTAAAATGCAGTTTAGGACATTTTCAGCACAACATGAAATAAATTCATTTTGAATTTCGGCTGACAAATAATGAACCTGCATTCTTTTGCCTTGAATTTGTGATTCCTTCACTTTTTTCAAGTGCTCGTCAAGGAGAGGATCATAATGACTTATGATTTCCAGCATCCCTAAGAAATTTCCATTTCTTGGATCACCAATTAAGTTGTTGCTCCCTCTGAAAGCTAATCCACGTTCTGAAATAAACAGAATTACGTCCAGAAAGCGCCGTAGTAAATCTTTCCATACTTGCATTTCACTTTTTATTCTGTGCAATAACAAACAATTCACAGTCATGTTTTTATTTAAATTGTTCTGTAAATTTCGCCATTGTACATAACACTCTTTGTGATTGTTGCTGCTTTCATGATCAGGTATTCTGTCATATAGCTTTCTATAGCTTTTGGAAGGTCCCCAGCCAATTTCTGTAGCAAAAATAGATCGCTGCAATTCAGATAATTTGCAAAATAGACGACATGGGAAGCAAAATAAAGCTTGTTTGGTTTCACTCCAAACTAACCAGTCCCGAGGAACTACTTCATCGTTCCTTAAACGACAATTCAGCACATAAACGGGAAATTTCATTCCGTCATGATCGGGAGGAAAAATTGCTGGGTATCGTTCTGGCCCTTGTCGAACTGCGTCTTCTATTTCGTCGGTAGTGAAGTATGATTTTCGAAGACCAATATCAAAATTTAATTTCTCATTATTTTGTTCATTTTCGGACGTTGACGATGTTATTCCCTTTAAGCAAGAAGCATAACACAGTTAAGTTGCATCAGATTTACTTCCTCTTGCAGCTGCAGATGAGCTTGGTTTCGGTGGTTCAGATTCAGCAGAGTGTTCAATTCCATAGTCAAATGTACTTGATGCACAAGAACTACTTTCATTATTATTACTGTCTTCTTCAAATGAAATATTTCCAGTTTGATTTTCAGGTAAACGAGGAGAGATTGTAACCCCTAAACTTTGAAGAGTTATTCGACCTTTAACAGATTCTTTCTTTTTTGCATCTCGTTCTCTTCTTTTTTGTGCTCCGGATTTATGATGGTAATTCATAATGAACAAGAATAAACCCAAACTAAGGTTTAAAAAACATTATTTCAGTAATAGTTATAATATCGCATATTTATAAATTTTGGAACAGATTGGATATAAAGAATTTGGCGAAATCCGCCATTTTTTGTCGCCAACGCGTACGGTGTTTGAAAAGTCCTGACGGACTCCATCTTGGGCTTTATGCGTAACAAATATTAACATATATAATTAAAAATGCATAAAAAGCTAATACATAAATAAGTATAAAATAATGTTAAAGTATTAAGGAAAGTCGATACTTAGAAAAATGATTGTACTTTAACGAAATTTCAAAAGAATGATACTTAGCAAAATCATTACTCTTTAACAAAATTTTAATAAGCGACACTTAGAAAAAAGTTTGTACTTTAAAGAAATATAAAAGAAACGATATTTATACTTCTCACGTAGCAATAGCTGTTTGTGTGACAACTTACGTGGACATAACATAAAAATCATAAAATTGAATACAGTCAAGAAATTAAACTTTAAATTACCCTCTAAAACAAACCAGAAGCCATGCTTAAATCAAAAACAAAACACAGTACCTGGTTTAATGAAATCCAAAACTTTTCATAGAAAAACACGTGTAAATATCCAAATTGCACAAATAAATGTTTCCACATTGCGGTCATCAGAGAACGATCGTTATTTCTATGTAAATTTTCTGCTTCTACATTATTTTATCTATTAACATGTGCTAGCTTTAATTTTGTATGATATTCACATTTTTAATACATTTTTACACACATAGCAACAACACAACAAAAATAAATGAGAAAAAAATAAAAAATAAACAAAAATAAATGGTCGAAGCCGAAGATAACAGAACAACAGTTACAATTTATAAACAAAGTATACCGTCAAATCTGGTAACTTAAAATTATGAATTGTTTTGGTTGCTGGTTATTGAAAATAGCATGAAAGGCTCCTACCTTTTTCTTGAATCTGAAAGAAGCGGCTATAATATATGAATTTAAGAAGAAACGATGATCGTGTTTTAATTTTCTCAACTGACTTCTGTACAAAGACCACAGGAAAATAAAACATTGCTAATAAACATTACAGCAATAGCCCCCTTCTGGTGCTGGTGGAGCCATCTATGTGGTGGAATATAAACTAAAGTTAAATGTTTTTTTAATATCCGGTTTAGGGTCCCGGACTTAAAAATAATTTTCTTTCCAGTATTGCTATTACCGACATGAAGAAAAAAAAATTCCAGGCCCGTCCGGGCCCCCCAAGCTGCACGGGCCCCGGGAATTTGCCCCGGGTCCCCCCCCCTCTCGTCGGCCCTGTCTGTCCGTTAGCACGATAACTGCCGTAAAAATGACATAATCAAAATTAAATTCTAGTATGTTGTTCATACGGTCTGTGGGACATATGGGAATATAAATGAATAATATCTCCCAATTAGTTTTGGATTGAACCCGAGCTGAAAAAATGAAATGCATTGAACCCTATGGGACCTAATTTTTCAAACATTTTTTAAGAGGATTCAAAATTCATAAATTGCTTCGAAAATTTTAGGTGATATTCAAATTATCCCATCAAAAATATAAAAAAAATTTCAGCAAAATATATTCAGTAGTTTTTTAAATAAAAAACAAAATATCAATTACACCACTTATATGAAGCGATCACGGGACCCACTTCAAAATGAAATATGGCATCCATCTTGTCTCAAAATCATGATTTTTAAAGTTTGTTTCAATTCATATTTAGTGTTGTATCTGTCCTAAAACCGCTTTATTTATGCTTAAATTCTGTGCATCTATATATTGAAACAACGCAATTACCATATATTTGAGTTTAAATGATCATCCAAATTTCCTTATTTCTACAACGAAGTCTACTTTTCACCTATGGAAAATGTAAACAGCAAAATATGTAGAATGATTTGTGTCAGAATTGCTGCCTTTCTTTAACGTACCATTATTTATCTCATGGAGTCTGCATAGCTGATATGAATGAAATATTCATTGATTTTACAGAGAGAAGGACGATTTTTTTCGATGAAGTCTTAATAGAGTTTAATTACTTTAAGTTCATGGTCTTAAGTTTTTAAATAAAATAAATTATTATAGTATTGTGATGAATGAAATGAATGGGAAGATGTTTATGAATGAAATGCAGCTTTTATAGATAGAGCCAGTAATCAATGCTTTATGCATGATTGATCTTTCTTGTTTTAAATTTCGATTTAATGAATGAGTTATTAAATGTTTATGCACTTCTGAAGTGTGCACATTTTCTTATTTTTGGGGGAAGATTTGAAACTATTGTTGTCATAAACATTACAATTTATTCGTTATATTTCACAACAATTATATGTTTCATTGTTGTAAATATCTTTATACTGAAAACATAAAACGATATTTGGAAGTGTATTACGAACAAAAAACAAAACATACAGTTATGAAATTTTACCGTTTGTTCTTAATACAATAAGAAATCGTTCTTAATAACAGGTGACATGAAATACGGTTGCAACTTAGGCTCAGCGAACACCAGGTATTAGCCCCCTAACTCCCGAAACGAATTTCGGGGTTGGCGAGTTGGAAGCTGAAGTTCGATGGAATTGTTCGCAAAATAAGTTAAGGTGAGCGTCAGCTAATAAGGGAGGCGAAGCCCCAATGTGTGAATCACGCCTGTTTCGAGCTCCGATTAATGAGCGGCAGGAATGGAGGGTGGAGTCTTGGAGTTTCACAAGCGTCAGCGAGCACAGAATACATAGAAGTTTGAGAGAGCCGACCGGGTTGAAATAGCTAGCGAAGCGAGTTTCAGGCAGGCGAATATCAGTTGACAAGGGACTTTCTCCCAACAGACGTATTACGCCAGCGTAGTAGGCAGCACTAAAGTGCTCGCGAAGGTAGCGCAGAGAGCGTCAGGAGTAGGAAGCGAAGCGTACCGATTCACGAAGCGTACCGACTCGGGATGTGTACAGACTCGCGTAGCGAGTCATGGTTGATGACGAGCGTAGCGAGTAATGGGTGTAAGCGTCAGCGAGCACAGGACACATAGGAGGTTGTGAGAGCCGACGGGATTAAAATAGCTTGCGTAGCGAGTTTCAAAGCTGATGAATTACAGTTAATAAGAGATGGTCCCCAACGGATGTATTTCGCCTGCGTTTCAGTTGGCACTAAAGTGCTCGTGAAACAAGCTTAGCGAGAGAGTTACGGGGGATGACGAGCATAGCGAGCAGGAGACGGAGCCCACCAGTATCAGAAATAAAGGAAATACTTATTTTGCATTTGATGTATTCGTCTCATACAAATTACATTTTTTTTTAAATATTAAAATTTTCAATGATATTTTTGCATATTAAGGTTTGCATAAAAACATATTCTTAAATCACATCTTTGTATTTAGACTTTTGGGTATTGATAGTGATTTCTAATAAACACTATTTGTTTTCAATTTTCTTAAAATATTTTAATACGTATTTGGACATATTATATTAATCCAAAAATGTTCCGCTTCAGTTTTAAGTGTATATACTTAAACTTTACCACATATGGTATCGAAGCAGCAGCCTCATGGGTTCCTTTCCATCATTTGACAGCATTCGAGTTTCACAAAACTTTATTCCGGAATCTTGTTCGCTTCACCCAACTTATTCTCTAACTTCATTGAGTAAATTCTGAAGAAGCCTCAAAAACTTCCGCCAATCTGAAGTCCTATAGGAAATCTTTTGGCAGTTCCGGAACAAAAGCTGGATTCCGCAGAGGATTGACTATTGGGATAAGAGGTATTTCATTGCATTAAAGTAATGTTTTAATCGCTCGGTGGGCATAAAGATGCTATTTTATATCTCAATTCCTGCTAGAGAAAAATTTATGTAAGTTAAACAATACTGCTTGGAAAATTTGCAACACCTAGAAATAAAATCAAGGAATTAAAATGGAATTTATCTGACATATTACTCATATTAAACTAGATATCAGTTTTCACTTCAAATTTCTAAATAAATATTTTTTTTTAATTAAAATTTCAGAATCCTCTGAAGATACATTGAACCGTAGTAACAACGTCTATTCGGAGTAATTGAATAAAAGATGCTTTTGATATCGCCCTGGTGAATAACTAGCCAGTCTGACGCGAGTCCAGAGTTAATTTGTGATGGATGGCAGAAGGTTTTGACAGAACAATTGTTTAGCTGCCATGTCACAGATATGTTCTATCGGAGAGATGTCTGGAAAACGTACAGGTCAGGGCAAAAATGGTATCTGCTGTGCATGCAAGAGGTATTGAATATTTCTGTCTACTTATGATTTTGCTTAAATACAGTGTCAATAAAACTCTGAAAGAAATACATTACACCTGACTGTAAATAATCTTTCATATATCGCTGGATATTAAATGTTCCCCAAATTGTCATCAAGTCATATCGCAGAAAACCCAATGGTACCCCAAATCATACCACCAGTCGTTGGGCTTGTATAACTCTGCAAATTGCAAGCAGCTGTTCATCACAATGTTTGGGAGCACGTATGAGATCATCATGATACATAGCAAGTTGAATTGTGGCTTGTAAGAAAACACAAACTGTTGTAATTTGTATATCAATGTCTATGTTCGAGACCTTATTGCAGCCTAAAGCGTCTGTGGTAGAGGGTCAAAAGAATACATAGCAATGAGCTACAATTAACTCCGTTAAGCAATCGACGTCGAACTGTGCTGGAGGAAAAAGCCGACCTACGGGGTTTTCTCTTCCCACGGTTTGAACACAGATATAGTCCACTGCTGTGCTAACATCGTGGATGTCGCTGTGCGATGGGTCACTGTCATGCTGTAGACGTGTCATCCCGTGCAGCCGAGCGATTTCGCGTTCCGTTTCCTATATTTCTGAACGTCCATGTCATCTGTCCGTTAGTGCCACGTTCGAATCACTGTATTGTTGCCTCCTTCGCCATACTAATAATCCTTCTTCGCTCAAAGTCCATCAAGATTTCATCGACCTCCTTTGGTGATGGGGAATAATAAGATACAAGAAACAATGTTGACTCTTTATCGATTGCATCACCTCGTTTGAGCTACCTATTTATACCTAAGACCGGAATGTTAAGAAAACACTGCACCGTAACTGTATGTGCATTTACCCTGATATTATACTCATTTTCATGTCCCAACCGGATGTACACATACTATAAATTTCTAGCCCATACCATGAATTCTGTATGGTGTTTGGTAACTTTGTTGCTATACTTTCATGAAACCAGTTCATTGCTTATGGTTGCTGCACTGATAATGCGATTTCAAGTTGTAAGATAACTCTTATCATATGGTTTGTGACTATGACTCATTTATTTAAAATCTTGGCTTTTATCTAGCATGAAATAAAAATTTTCGAATTCGTTTTTTGATATTATATATTGAAACATATGTTGACATTTGGCGAGATACTCCGATTCAAGAAAATAATACTGGCAAATGTTAGACCTCGAAAACCTAAGAGCATATTGCTGTAAAGCAGTAATTTTAAATTTTGAATTATTTGTTGCTTGTCAAATCTCTCAAAGAAGATTGTAATTAATAACCTAAAGAAAGATAAATTAATTAGTTCAATATTCTTCAATGGCAGAATTTTGGAGTAGAACATCAGATTAACGAATATGCTTGTTGTTTCTTGTCCCACTTGACCGAAAGCAACATCAGATCAAGTCCATGAACCCGTGAGTCTTCAAAAAATGAAGAACTACTCCAGGACTGGAGTACAGCTTACCCCTCTGGCATCCAATATATGTCAAGTCATAGGCAGGAGAGGCCCGAGCCAAATTGCACTTCCGGCGTAGGGGCTAAAACTTGGAACACAACTACAATCATACCACTCATGCACAGGGGCCTTTCTCCAAGAGGAGTTGATTTTAAGTTTGACTCGTGAGGCAAGTTCCGAGAAAGAAAGTCAGCCACCGTCAATAGAACTCTTAAGGCTGCGCCCCCTGTCCAGCCCATCCTCAACCTCATTACCGTAAATGTCTATGTGAGATGGCACCCATTGAAAAAATATATATCCTATTATGGGCACACAAGTAACCCAAATGCTGAACTATATTCACTGTCGTTCCGTCATCATGTCTCCACCATTCAGCCAGGTGCTGAATAGAACTACAACTATCACTCAGAATCCAGATGTCTGTATTGACTACCTCTTTGACACAATATCTCAAGGCCTCCTCAATGGCTATGAGTTCCGCCCGAAAAACTGAGCAGCAGTTGGGGTTTCTCCTATATGTCCTAATGACATTCCCTTCCTTGATGTAGACCCCGCTGCCGAAGGTGGCTCCATCACCCATACTTCCATCTGTATAAATGCTTTATTTATATAAAGCTTTATTAATTCTTTATTTATATAAAGCTTTATTAATGCTTTATTTATATAAAGCTTTATTAATGCCTTATTTATATAAAGCTTTATTAATGCTTTATTTATATAAAGCTTCATTAATGCTTTATTTATATAAAGCATTTAAAAAGATCCAATTCAAAACTGAGATTCACTTATATTGCTCAAAATGCAATACATTTCCCTGAAAAACTCACGTATCTCAGTAAACAAATTCTTCCATGTAGACAATATATTTGTATAAGAACTGTTCTTAACACTATCAAACTACAATTAACTTTATGCCCATCCCCTAAATAAACCATTTTTAATATCAAAGCAAGTCTGTTGTCAAATAGGAGAACATACAATCTTAATTAGTTGCATATCATCCTGCGCTTATGCATGTGCCCGCGTCTATAGAGAGCACTGCCGGCTTTCTTTCAGAAACAAGAACTCGAAGTAATACCATCGCGTTTTCACGGTTGAAAAAATGGCGACATCTGTGCCATAATCAAATAGCATCGTGATTAATGAACTCCTGGGTTTTATTTTCTGAGAAAGTTTCTAATAAAAGAATTCTTTTAATTCCGGGTTGTATTCTTAAGGGGATAAATTTTATAGAGAGTCTTTTGTGCAGCGGGGGTAGTTCTTTCGAGAAAATTAAATCAGTGGTGTGTGTATTTGCTGAATAAACGATGCCCCCATTATGATCATCTGCGTCTCATTCGCAGTTAATGCGGTTTTTTAATAATAAAAGTTTTATGACCGTTATTCGCTTGGATTCCTGTGATATTTCGACGTTGATTTTTAATTTGGAGGGATGTAGGGTTGCCATGTTCACAATTCAGTAGGGCGTGTCCTATGATTTCTATCCTTTTCTTTGAGGGCCATTATCAAAGAGCGCTTGATGACAAGGCGTGTTATCCCAAAATTTTGATGACCAGATGAGACTTGAATTTAACGCATATATTTTACACAGTTTTAGGCAATATTCTGTATGCAGGACATTTGAACTCACATAGAATGCAACCCGTTTGAGTTTTATTGATGATTTTATTGACTTAAAAATGACTTGGTACATGGCTAAGACTTTTGTTTTCTGTATTTTTAGTTCCTTAAACCAGTGCTTCGCATCCTTTTCTTACACTAAGTCTTCTGGAATTCCACAGAATACTTAAGGTCTTCCCAGAATTCCTGGGCACAAAAGCTAAAATAAACAAACTATGTAGGAGTTACAACTTGCATGCACAGTAATGCATTTTATTTATTATTTTTTATTTGATAAATTTAACTTTGCAATAACTATTTTATTTCTTATAACTATAACTAACATTGAATTTATTAAGTTATAACCAGAAGCAAATATTAACTCTGTCTATAACTAATGAATGTGTAAATTGTTGGTACTGCGTATTTAATCTTGGAGCACTGCCTTAATGTATGTAATTTCAATGTATCAGTTGTTTTATGATTAGCTGTCAAGTAGTAGGGGATGCCTCCTGACTTGCAAAGTGCGAGTTAGGAGGCATACCCTACTACTAGCTAGCGTTGACTGAGCTTACTTCGAGAGCTCTTTTGTTCTATCTGCTATGCAGGCGTAGTACACCTGTTGTGAGCCGTCCCTTGTTCGCTGGTATTCAACAACACGAGATCTTACTTCGCGAGCTATACGTGTTGTCCTTTGATCTTAATACATTGGCAAAAATTTGCGTTTTGTTTGCTTAAATTAATTAACTATTACTTTTTTTGAAATGGCAACAACGTTATTTTTATCCGATTGTGACCGAAATAGGAGGCGACACATAGCAATGTATTCTAAGTCATCATGTCGAATTGCAAATCATTTGATACTATAGGTTAGGATTAAATCAGTTAAATGTCAAAAAAATGTCGCTAAATTGATAAAATTTATGCTAAATCAATGAAAGTGGCGTCTGATTGATAAAAATCCAATAACTTCGAAGGAACAAAGAATCGACTATACGAATAACAAATTTCTACATCCGTCCATAAAGCTTAGCAAAAAATTTGGAGGGATGTCGTTAACTTGGTGATTTTTAAATGTTGCCACATTGGCGAAAATGTCGCCAAATTGATCAAAATGACGCTAAATGGGAGCTGATGTTTAGAAAATTTTGAACTCCGTCATATGCCGGGCATGCCTTCTGGTATATAAGAAATGTTCTTTTCTCCGTTTCCCTGTAACACTTAGTGATTCATTCAGTGAGCAAATAATCTAGCGAAATATCGCCAACTTGGCAATATTTCGCCTCATATTGACGAAAATATCGTCATAATTGCAAAAAATGACGCTTTGATGAATCAATTAATAAAATTTTATAATATATGGACAATATTGCTTGTTTAGGGTGCCATCAATATTGATAATTATCAATTTTAGAGTCTGCACATTAGATCATAAATTACAGAAATACATAAAAAGTTAGCATTACTAATTAAATGACAGCTCATACGCTCGATATGCCCTCTTCAGTTCTTGTAATTTGCTTTTCTTGTTCGTCTATTTATTATTATTATTGGATTAAAAGCTTTCGTACGCCATTAAACTTTCCACTCCATAGAAACTACGCTTTTATTTATAATAAATGGATTTTGAAACGAATTTGAAAAGCAAACTAAAAGCCAAAAGTTGTCATCTAAATATAAGCAAGAAAAACACTAAGAAGCCCCTTTTAATAATTGCCTTCATTTTCCCCATTTTTTTTCTTCAATGGCTAATGATGTGTATATTTCTCCTTGAAAACATTTTATCAGGCCTATTTTTGATCTTGTCTGTATCGACGTGTCGTCGCTATCGTTGGTGGTATTAGCAGCGGCAGCAGAACTGGGAGCTCTCCAATCGCTGGTTTTTGACTTTCGTAGAACTTTTAAAAGTTTTTCATGACCCCCGTTATTGATTACGCTGCCAGTCTCTTCTTTATATCTCTTCAATTCTCAATCCGAAAGTTTCCTGCTTATTGAGACTTAAAAGGGGAGAAAACGTCATGAAAAAAATTATGCACTTGAATGCTCGACTATAAGAATACGTATGGTTGATTCTGAGGAACGTTTTATTTATTTTATTTAATAATCGCTTTCACATTTGGGTAATGAAATACCTTTACCAAAATTATTCTGAACGCTATGATTATTTATTCTCTAAAGTTCAGGAAATCAAAATTACTCCATTTAAAAATTTGAATTAATTTGAAATTCATATGTCATTTTTCAAGAATTCATATAATAATTATCTAACGTGTTTTTGCCTTTCTCGGTCTTTCATAAATCATTTGTAACCTGTAAGACTAAGTCTTTACATAGTGGTTGACACCTAAAAGAACTTAACGGAGGCGGATTTTTCAATTTATACCCCCCCCCCCCCAGGAGTTGACAATTTGATTTTCTAAAAATATTTTCAGACTTTCAGAAACCCCCTGGCTCTGAGATGGCTGAAACTTTGGTCACTTTCAATAGCGACCATCACATAAAACCATCTAACGTAGCTGAATTGTAAGATTCATCATTTTGATAAATGAAATGAATATATAGTATGATTCAGCAATTCTGATAAATGAAATAAATATTGTTGATTCATGATTCTGATAAATGAAATAAATATTGTATGATTTATCCTTTTGAGAAATGAAATAAATATTGTACTATTTATCATTCTTATCAATGAAGTAATTATTGTATGATTCATTATACTGATAAATGAAATAAATATTGTTCGATTCATCATTCTCATAAATGAAATAATTATTGTATGATTCGCTTGATAAATTAATAAATAAGTATGATTTGTGGAAAGACAATTAAATTTGCTGTTTTTTCTTATCGATTTTGCCAAATTTGAACAATTTTCATATATCCGATTGAAAAACCTTGGATGAAATTCGTTCCAAATACTTTTTTTTTGCAAGAGATTGTGTTCTCACTGTTGGTAAACTGCAAAAATGTAGCATCTTGGTATCTGACTTTGATATGTCTACAGCTATTTGTCAATCATTTATGGCCGCAAAGTAAAACAAAATTTTATATTCACTAAAAATTAGGATGAATGATTTTTATAACTTTAGCAAAAAAAAATTTGAAAATCACATGAACGGAAATATTTACTCATTCAATTTATTTTTCACTACCCAGCTAGTCTGGCTAACCTAAGGGTCTACTAGAGAATCAAGATGGACGACAAAAGAAGGCTACTTCCAGGATTCAGCCTCCCGGGGGCCCAACAGGTTATCGTTTATTGCAATTTAGAACGTTACAATTGAAGATATACAATACTAAAAATAGACAATATTGCAGACATATTAATGAAAGCTTCCTTCAAATTGGTATATTTGTTTGAAAGATTATTTAACAATGCTATAAGTATTAATTGTTTAATATGTAACAGGAAGCATTGGGCGCACAGCCGTGTTGCGCCCTGCGGCCATTCAGTTAAATAGTTGAGAACTGCAAGTTGAGTACAGTAAGTTGGGAATTGTAAGTTGAGAACTGTAACTTGAGTACTAATAGTTGAATACTATAAATTAGCCATTGCAAAGCTTTTAAAGAAATCGTAGTTATTGTGGCGGAGCCGTGTGGGCACGTACCTTCGTAGCAGATTTTTTTTTATTTTTCGTGATAAGCGGGCGTATTGTTAAAGCATGTTCTGGTTTTCGAGAATACGCTGTGAGTTTCGGTATAAATTTTATCACATGTTTGCATCCTAAACCCTGGATAACGCCTAAAATTTGATCTAGTAATTAATATTATGTATTTCTCTCTAAGCCGTACATAATTTAAACAGAAAAAACGGAAATTACTCTTATATTTTTAATATTGTAATATATATACATTAGAACCTGTGGTCGCATTCCACTTTGCACAATTCACATCCGCGAATTAACGACTGGCGCAACCTCTCGAAGACACCTGGTGTCGTGTTTATCCCATTCGCTGCAACAAATATTCTCGCGACGAGATTTTTTACAGAGCCCACAGTCGTCTCGTACACCAATGATTTTATGTCTCCCCAGAAGAATTCCAGTGGGTTGAGGTCCGGTGAGCGTGGAGGCCAAGCCACAGGTCTATTGCGTCCAATTTACCGTCCGGGATATGTACATACAGAAAGTGTCGCACCGTACTGGAGAAGTGTGTTAGGGCTCATTTATGCAACAACCACATGGTTTTCTGTGTGGTGAGCGGAACAGCTTGCAATAAACCGGGCAGCACTTGCTCTAGGAAGACACGGCATGCTGCGCCTGTCAAACGTTCGGGCAACAGGTAAGGGCCAACCAAACAATCACCTAGGATACCTACCAGATGATCACGCAAATCTCTGCTGGTGTTTACGAGGGGCAGTGACGTTGGGATTGCTTTCAGCCCAGACGTGTGCATTGGAGAGTGTTGAAAATGCCTTCTCGGATAAACGAAGCCACATCACTGAATAACAGTTAGGCAGGAAACTGTGGATTGTTAGTTATCATTTGGAGCATCCACCTCACAAACTCTAACCTGCGGGGATAGCCATCTGCGTTTAAAGATTGGAATTTTTGCACGCGGAAGGGGTGCATGCGTGACTTATGTACAACATTCCACTCCGTATTGCGACACACACCAATGTCGGCTGCAACCGCTAGCGTGCTTGTAGAAGGAGCTGTGCAAATCTCTTTAAGACACGCTCTTCCATTTTCGGCGTCCGTACACTTCACGTACGTCCCATATCGCTCTTGGAGATAGCGAACGAGCCGGTTTCCTGCAGTCGTCTATTAACACTGGCGAAGGTAGGATGGCTTGGCATACAACGCATCGGAAATCGTTCCTGGTACAATCTTTGTGCTTCACCTCCGTTCCCATTTGCTTCACCGTACATTAGATGCACATCTGCCAATTCCTCGTACGTGTTATCCGCCATGGCCTTCCCGAAGTCATTTCGGGACTTAGTTATCCTTGTGTTAATCTGAAGCATTGAGGATGTGCTGCTTTTTAAGAACAACGTTTGCTTTGATTGACTGTCTACTGAACCTTGATCAGCCAATCAGCTGCAATCGTCGCTTCTGCTTCTTGTCACTAGAAATTTACATACAGTACATGCTTGACGGTGATGTTCTGGAGATGTGATACTTCTCCGGCACGACAGCTATGTCGTCCGAAGTGGCGACTTGTGCTTGTTGGATGTGTTTCGAAGTTACTCTTTTCTGACACTCAGAGTGGAATGCGACCCTGGGTTTCATAGTAAATAGAGTTCGACTTGATGGATACTATCACCCCTCTTATTTTGTCAATACAGTTTACGAACATCCTGTATATATATATATATATATAAGGATATAAACAAGAAGACAAAATAAGCGAGAACAGGAGTGACCATATGATTTGCATAGAATGGCAGGGGTGGATTGCGACACCCCTTTCCCGCTTAAAGCAGCTTTTAAGGCCCCGGGAAATGCTCACGGCACCAATGTAACTCAATGGTCAATCTCCCACATGTGCAAAGACAGAAGCATCCGAACGGACACAAAAGCAAAGATGGAACCAAGCAAGGAAGAGATACACCCTACAATCCAACATGAAATCACAACATTTTATAAGGGAAAGTCGCGCATGCGCGAAAAGACTTCATGATGATAGGATCGCAGATATGAACATATATGACTAAGAATGCTCATTTAGATTCAAACAAAGCACAATTTCTTTCTTTGAAAAAGGAATAGTAATAATGTTGTAAAAAATATCGAGGGTAATTTCTTTTCAATGCATCATTTATTATTTTATTACATTCATAAATGCAGTCATTTTTAAAAGTACTGTAGTTTCTGTTTCTTCTGAAGTATCCGATAATAATATTTCAGAATATATTTTTAGTGAGGTTTGAATTCCAATCAATAATATTATTAATTTTGATATTGTATGAATTTCTCTTGTCGTGTATGGTTGTATAAATTCCATACTGTTGGTGTTTTCTTATTGACAAATCCAGGAAGTCTGTCGATCCATCCTCATTGATCGGGTTTTCAATTAAGTCAAATTCTTTTGGGTAGAATGCAAAATCTATGTCAGGGGTGTTTGCATAAACCCTAATATCACATCGTCAACATAACGGAAATAAGGTATTTCCGATAATATATGGATTCCTCTTTCATATTTGGATAGATAAATATCCGCCAATATGGATGAGCATGCACCACCCATGGGTATGCCCTTGACTTGTTTGTAGTAAAATCCACCGCTGCCATTCTATGCAAATCATATGGTCACTCCTGTTCTCGCTTATTTTTTCTTCTTGTTTATATCCTTATATGCCACTCTGGATGCAGAGCTGCTAAGCGCCACATCCTCTGTATGGTTTCTATTTTCTCCTTTACTTAAATAGGAGTTCCTTTCGTGATATACTTATTTTTATATGTATATATATATATATATAATACGTATAACTGCCCAGCAACTTTACATTTTTTATTGTAAGCGGGAGTATTGTTAAATCACGTTTTAGCTTTGGAGAATTCGGTGAGAATTTCTGTATAATTTTAATCAGAGATTTGCATTTTTTATCTCGGCTAACATCGGGAATTGGCTGTAATAATTAACAAAATAAAAGTTCCCTCTAACCGAAATCCATAATTTAAACCGGAAAACCGAAACTTACGTTTACATTTTCTACCATTTTTAAAAATATTTTCTTCACTATTAACGATGAATATACTTCTCTTTGATAAAAAGTAAAAAATAAAAAATAATTTGGAGACGTATTTGTGCCCCCCCCCCCGTCTATGGTTCTATGCCTTGTCTCGATTTTTAATGGATGTAATGGCGATAGTAGTATATGGAGCACTATACGCAATCTTTTTAATTTCCGCTCAAATCTTCAAAGTTTTCAGGTCATTTTTTTATCGATAAAACCCCCGTTCTAGCACTCTTTGTAAATCTTCTATTTTCGATCTAAAAGCTTCCTGTTTATTGAGCCTTGAAAGAGACCGAAACTGAATGAAAAAAAATGGTGCATGTAAATGCCTACTGTGTAAATATACGTTTGGTTTATTTTGTGGTATTTTTTAGTCATTTTAAATAAAGATTTCCTTAAGAGTAGATGCTGTCTCTTATTTAAAAATATAAAAATGCTGTGTAAATATCCGTGATATCTTTTGAACATTATCAATTTAGTATTTTAAATATTAGAATGCATTTTTGGATAATTGTGATATATTTTGAATAAGTAGAACACTTATATGGGCAATTTTGTGCATAATAAAAGAATATGTCTGTATATATTAAAACAATTTGATAGAGGCAGCATATGCCTTCCCCTATATAATGCGATGGAATTACTAAAAAAATGATGTTTAATACCCACTGTATAATAGTATTAATATTAAATTATACATTAGATGCTTTTCTGGATGATAACATGTAAAACTGCCTAATTAACTTATACTTCAAGCATATCTAAATTGGCATTTATCAGTATTGATAGCATCCAAAATAAGCGATATTGTCCATATATAAGCTATATTAACAATTACATCATCAATTTGGTGTCAATTTCGTTAACTTCGAACGCCATTGTTGCAATTTTTAACATAATTTCGTCAATCTAGGCAAAATATCTCCAAGGTAGCGATATTTTGCTAACTAAGTCGCCAACTTCGGCAAATTTATCACCAAGCGTTAAAGACAAATGGAGAGAAGTGCATTTCTTATATATGAATGACAGCTTAGTTATCAGAAGTTAGTTAATTGTTAATGACAAAATACATATTTAGTATATTTTCACGTGAATGGAAATTAAGTCAATCGTTTTCAAGAAATGATTATTTAAGTAACATTATTGACGGTTCTGATATTTTTAAGATTTAAACAAGAAAGATCAATCATGCTTAAAGCATTGATTATGAAACACTTTCTAACTTCAATGCAATTTTATTTTAGAAAGTCTAAAATGCAATACATTCCTCTGTAATATTTTAAAACTTATCACAATGCTACATTAATTTATTATATTTGAAATCTTAAACCTTCATTGAAGAAAATGAACTTCATTCAAATGACGGCATTGAAATATAAAGGTAATATTTTTAAAACCATCATAATACTACGATAATTCATTATATTTGAAAACTTCATCGAAAACAACTGAAATTAATTCAAATGACGTCATAGAAAAAATAACACGCCTGGATCTCTCTATAAAAACAGCATTTCATTCATAACTTTCTCCCATTCATTTCATTCATCACAATACAATAATAATTTATTTTATTTAAAAATTAAGACCATGGAGCTACAAGTAATTAAACTCTATGCTTAAAATTTCATCGAAAAAAATCGTATTTCTCTTTATAAAATCAATTAATATTTCATTCATATCAGCCATGCAGACTCCATGGGCTAAATTATTTTGTGTTAAAGAAATACAGCAATTCTAATACAACTCATTCTATATATTTTGCTGTTTACATTTTACATGTGTGAAAAATAGGCTTCGTTGTAGAAATAATCAAATTTGGATAATCATTTAAACTCAAATATATTGTATTTGCGTTGTTTCAGTTTGTAGATGCACAGAATTTGAGCAAAAATAAAGTAGTTTTAGGACGGATACAACACTCAATATGAATTAAAAAGAACTTAAAAAATCATGATTTTGAAACAAGATGGATGCCATATATCATTTTGAAGAGGGTCATGTGATCTTTTTATATCATGGTCACGTGATCGTTTCATATAAGATGTGTAATTAATATTTTAATTTTTATTTAAAAATCTACTGAATATATTTCGCTGAATTTTTTTTTATATATTTTATGGAACAATGTGAACATTTCCTAAAATTTTCGAAGCAATTTGTGAATTTTAAATCCGCTTAAAAAATGTTTGAAAAATTAAGTCCCATAGGGCTAAATGTATTTCATTTTTCAACCCGGGTTCACTCCAAAAATAATTGGGGATATTATTCATTTATATTTCCATAGGTCCTACAGACCGTCTAAACATACTAAAATTTCATTTTGATTAAGTCATTTTTACGGCAGTTAGCGTGCTAACGGACAGACAGACAGACAGACAGAATGAACAAAGTAATAAACACTTTTCAACTTTGTTGTAAAGTGTAAAAAAATCAGTCGAATATTTGGAGGTGTTCTGAACATTTGATTGCGTGTAAAATTAATAGGCTTCCAGTATTCACCGATTGCAATTTTTTTGTTCAAAACGCTCCGATCGTTCGTGAGATATCATCTCCACATACTCACATGCACACAAACACATCACCTCAAAAACTTTCCTTTTGAGATCTGGGATGCTTGAAACGTGCTATTATAACATTTTCCCTGCACGTTAGACTACATACATAATGGAAGTAATATGTCTCTCTGTGTGTGTAAGCTGCACAAGGGTAAAATGTGGTACAATATTATTTCAAGTTCCCAGACGACACGGCTCGGCAAGTTTTGTTTTAATTCAAGTTAGTTTAAATGTTATGTGAATTTAAACCAAAAATTCAAACGAAATTCCACCATTCGTCAAATATATTTACTATCCCAACTCTGCGCAATCTATCCCCGTGTTTACTCGGAGCACGGACATGTTAAATATGTGGGTCAGTAGGTCCTTCCGAGAGGTTGGTGGTAGTCCTGTACGTCCTGGCCATCCACGATATATATCCTTCTCTATTAAAGCTAACCGTTTCAGTCTGTACACGAAGAGAGCTTCTGGGAAAAAATGGAACTCCCTGTTAAATAGGTCTGCAAGAATTCCCAGTTCCTTACACAGAGCAGTTGGCGTGGCTTGCTTTAGGCTTGCCACGGGTCATGATTACTTACAGAGTCACCTGTATCGAATGGGACTCACAGATGCAGATGTTGCCCTCTTTGCGACCATGGCTTTCCCATGACTGGAGAGCACCTCAACATATGCCCCGCTGTTCATGACTTTTTTCCTACATGTGTTACTGACAAGACTTTTAGTGACTATATTCATTGTTCTTCTTTGTATTGGGCTGCTCGTCGACTTATGACCGAGAGGTCGGAGACGGGCATAGGATTAAAAAAAACGTCCTGACTATCCAAGCATATACCTTATAACTTTAGGTAGATCGGATGGTCTGGGTCAAAGTAGAAATATATTTATTCATTGCACCTGCGGACGATATTCTGTACGCTACCCAAGAGCGTTCAAGAATCTGTCAAGATAGTAACTAGAGTTTAAATGCAAACATTTTACTGGTTGTGAATGAGAATACGATGTTTAAGTATAGACCCAGTTAGAGAGAATACGAGAATATAACAGGTGAACTAATACCAGACAGGGGAACTTACAAAGTAAATATTTTGAAATTCTTGAACACTTTTATTTTAAATAATTTTCTTCTATTGTATATTATTTTCTACTCTTTATATTTATTTCGTTTCTACCTAATCAATGCCTCTCATTTGGATTCTCTATTCCCCTGTGTTTATATATTCAGTAGCATAAAAACTTAATATAGTGATATAATGGCGTATATAAAACATGCCTTAATCTTCTGCATTTCGATACAAGATAGAGACTTTATATCAGTTAGTTATGTTACATGCCGTAAAAGAACGATAAACATTTCGGAGTATGTGGTTCGCGTAATAAAATATTTATGGAAACCTATGCTCATTTGTTGAAAGATGCGATAAATTACGTAGTAAAATACTTCAGCAAAAGAATACTAAATAAACGGGATGCTATTGACTGCCCTTTGAGTATAATAGAAACAGGAGATACGGTATAGTTGATAGCATTTCTTAACAGATAGCCATTGCTCCATTCTCTCTGTATTTATGAGTTCATCAAATACAACTTCTTCAGCTGTAAATAGACTTAGAACGGAGGTATGTTTATATAAATTTTCCTTTAAATTTTCAAGAAATCTTTGGTAGTAAAAACATTTTCAAAATAATTCATGTATTTTATATTTTAATGTATTAATCACGTTTGAATTTAAACAGGAAAGATAAATCATGAATAAAGCATTGATTATGAAATGCTTTCCAACCGGAATGCAACTTTATTTAAATATCTCTAAAATGCGATACATTCAGAGGTGATATATTTTAAACTGTCACAGAGCTACATTAATGTATTATATTTGAAAACTTAAAACTTCATCGAAAAAAAAGTGAACTTTATTCAAATGACTTCACCGAAATATAAATCATCTGGTTTGCTATGTACGAGCAATGAAAGTTTCATTCATATTGAATTAAATAATTCCGAAAAAAAATATGAAATATGAAAAAAAAATTCCGAATTTCTTATACAGCGCATCTTACAATCACTTGTTTACATGATGCATCCATTAAAATCAGGCTTCGTTGTAGAAATAATCAAAATGTGATGATCATTTAAACTAAAAAGTATTATAATTGCGTTGGTACAGAATATAGATGCACAGACAATACGCAAAAAAGCGATTTTAGGACGGATACGACAATAAATATAAATTTTAAAGAACTCTAAAAATCATTATTTTTACACTGGGAAAAGAAAACGGATGCTATATTTTATTTTGGAGTGGGTCACACGATTTCTTCATATTAAATGGGTGTAATTATTATTTTAATTTTTAATGTCAAACTTATAGAACATATTTTACTGAAAATTTTTATTACTTGTTATGGGATCCTTCGAATATTTTCTAAAATTTTCCGAGCAATTTGTGAATTTTTACTTTGCTTAAATAATGAAGAATTATGACCCATAGGGTAAAAATCATTTCCTTTATTCAAACAGGGTTTAATCCAAATTTAATTGGGCGATATTATTCATTTATATTCATATATGTCCCACAAACCGTCTCAACATCATACAAAAATTGCCTTTTGAGAAAATCATTAAGGCAGTTATCGTGCGAACGGACAGACAGACAGACAAAATGAACAAAGTTCATACTGTCTGTCTGTCTGTCAAAGTTGAAAGTGTTTAAATGTTACTTTTAACACTTTCACTTATGTTGTAAAGTGTTAAAAAGGTAATCTTTAGAAAGAACAAAGAATAGATAAATAGTTAGTTGCTCTAGGACTAGTCAATATATTTTTGTAGAAGTTAATATTAATTAATTAACTAAATATAAATAATAATTGAATTATCACAAAACAAGGGTCAGCAGCAATTTCAATTGTGTTTTAGAAACTAAACATAATTAAATATTTTATTTTGAAGATGTTTAATTTTAGCCTTTTACTTTACATTTTTATGTTTAGGTATTTTTTTTTAAATATTCATTTTATTAAACTGATTCCCTTGAATCATATTTTATTTCAGCATTTTATTTGAACCATAGTTTGACCATATTTGACTAGTCTGTACTTTGATTTATGTTTCGATTCAAACTTTTGCTTTAAACATTGAATTTGCTCAGTCCTCTATTTTGAGTCTGTACCTTGAATCATGTTTTGATTCGATCCATTGCTTTAAATATTGAATTTGTTCAGCCTTCTACTTTGAGCCTGTATTTTGTTCAGCTTTTGTATCGAACAATGCATTGCTTCAGTTTTATACTTTAAACCATGCTTTCTATAAAACGTTTATTTTAACGATATTTCAGTACAGACTTTTGCTTTAAATTATTATTTTGTTGACGTTGTATTTTTAACCATATTTTATTTCATCCTGATACTCTGAACCATATTTTGAATCAGTGTTTTCCTTAAACTTTGTTTTTGATCCAACTTTTTACTTTAAACAATTGAATTTGTTCAGTCGTGCATTTCAAATCAAATCATGATATTCTTCAACCATGTTTCGTATGAGTTTTTTACGTTAAATTATGGGTTTTCTTCAGTGATTTACTTTGAAAATTGTTTTGTCCAGCGTTTTAAGCTATATCATATCTTGTTTCAAACCTTCCATTTTTGGCCATGCATTAATTGAAATTGGAAACACAATCAATGTTTTTGTACTAAGCGGCAAACAAGCTGAAGGAAAAAATTCGAAAGTTGTAATCACACCGCTTGTTAGGTGAGGCATGGAAAGTATTACCGGCTGTAACCAATATGGTGTGGTCAGCATACCTGAACATATGTCCATATTCTATTCTCGCTGTTTGTCATGTGAAACCAGTCTCAAACATTTAGTCGACAGACTGTACCTGTATAGAAGATATGCGTTCAGTTCCACAGATGCAATAACTTATTTCATCTATATACATAAAATTAAAAACAGCTCTGTCTGTCTGTCTGTATGTGTGTTTGTCTCATCATCATGAGATAACTGCGTCACCGAATTTCATGAAATTTTGCGGCTAGTTTAAGAACAGCCCCACTTAAAATTTAGTCCGGGTTTCGAGTTTCTAGGGTTGGGAGTTAGCTAGATATTAATAAAAATCGCACAGGTAAAACTTCCACAGACATTATGCAGACGATATTTTCCCTACAATTCATTTGAAGAAAGTTATATCTTGTCGCTCAGCAACGTATATAAATCTAATGTGTTTATGTGACAGAAGATTTTTATTGAATATTTTCCGATTTAAATAATAAAAAATTGCATATAACATAAATTTTATCGAAATTGCATTTTTGCTTAGATTACACCCACTACGATCTTCAGATGTAAAAATTACAGATTATTAGTGTTTTCAATTTGTTACGTCAACTGTTTTAGTTCGGCAAACGTTTTTGAAACTCATGTATTGAGTACGGGTAATTTTCTACTAAAACAAGGGTATATCTTACAATCTATGGGAAAATAGGTAGTACGGATATATAACATTTCCATACAATTTTATCGCTTTGATTTCGGCATACATAGATTCAATATCATATTTTCTGTAAATTTGTTTGCAAACGGAACGAGGATGTTTTATTCTTCAGATCTGCCTATGAAAATAAATTTGAATAACGAGAACATAGCTTTAAAAGCTTCGTTTTTGGAGCATTAATTTAAATATTTTAAGCGAATGTTTTGAATAACAATGTCATTTACAATACTATGGAAATTGACTCATGATTGTGAATATTAAATTATTTTAAATTATATTTTCCTTAAAAGAAACGAGTATGCTGCTAACGTATAAGAGGTCATTGAAATATTTCTATATTCATATCTAGTTTAAAGTGGATTGTTCGATACTTATGGAATATTCCGCTAAATTAGCAAATCATCTCAATTAAAATGACATCACAATTTACCAAACGACGTTTCGATGGTCCATCAAATAGATTTTACTGAGGAAGATAAGTGATTATTTAAATATCCGCTTTTGATCTTAATGAGAAGAATTCCGTTATGTAACTGACTGAACAATTAGGGCTTGTTCACTGCGGCGTAAAGAAAATGAAAGAACTCGCAATGTATCTCTTTCATATAATTAGAAGCAGGTTTTAAGAGAATATGAAACAAAATGGAGATGCTATTATTTTCCTTTGAATAAGTACAGTATCCAAAAACTATCGTTTAATGAATATGAAGCAAAATGAAGATGCAATTATTTTCCTTTAAGTGAGTTCAGTATCCAAAAACTATCGTTTAATGAATATGCAGCAAAATGAAGATGTTATTATATTCCTATTAGTGAGTTCAATATCCAAAAACTATCGTTTAATGAATATGAAGCAAAATGAAGATGCTATTATTTTCCTTTTTGTGAATTAAGTATTCAAAATCTATCATTTAATGAATATGAAGCAAAATGAAGATGCTATTATTTTCCTTTATGTGAGTTCAGTATCCAAAATCTATCGTTTAATGAATATGAAGAAAAATGAAGATGCTATATTTTCCTTTAAGTGAGTTCAGTATCCAAAATCTATCGTTTAATGAATATGAAGCAAAATGAAGATGCTATACTTTTCTTTAAGTGAGTTCAGCATCCAAAAACTATCGTTTAATGAATATGAAGCAAAATGAAGATGCAATTATTTTCCTTTAAGTGAGTTCAGTATCCAAAAACTATCGTTTAATGAATATGCAGCAAAATGAAGATGTTATTATATTCCTATTAGTGAGTTCAATATCCAAATCTATCGTTTAATGAATATGAAGCAAAATGAAGATGCTATTATTTTCCTTTATGTGAGTTCAGTATCCAAAATCTATCGTTTAATGAATATGAAGCAAAATGAAGATGCTATATTTTTCTTTAAGTGAGTTCAGTATCCAAAAACTATCGTGTAATGAATATGAAGCAAAATGAAGATGCAATTATTTTCCTTTAAGTGAGTTCAGTATCCAAAAACTATCGTTTAATGAATATGCAGCAAAATGAAGATGTTATTATATTCCTATTAGTGAGTTCAATATCCAAAAACTATCGTTTAATGAATATGAAGCAAAATGAAGATGCTATTATTTTCCTTTTTATGAATTCAGTATTCAAAATATATCATTTAATGAATATGAAGCAAAATGAAGATGCTATTATTTTCCTTTATGTGAGTTCAGTATCCAAAAACTATCGTTTAATGAATATGAAGCAAAATGAAGATGCTATTATTTTCCTTTAAGTGAATTCAGTATCCAAAATCTATCGTTTAATGAATATGAAGCAAAATGAAGATGCTATATTTTTTTTAAGTGAGTTCAGTATCCAAAACCTATCGTTTAATGAATATGAAACAAAATGAAGATGATATTATTTTCCTATTAGTGAGTTCAGTATCCAAAAACTATTGTTTAATGAATATGAAGCAAAATGAAGATGCTATTATTTTCCTTTAAGTGAGTTCAGTATCAAGAATCTATCGTTTAACGAATATGAAGCAAAATGAAGATGCTATTGTTCTCCTTTGAGTGAGTTCAGTATCCAAAAAGTATCGTTTAATATTTATGAATAGTAATTTATGTGATTCGATGCGTTAGGCACGTGCTGTAGTTTTTTGTATGAAAACGTAACGTATTACTATAATTGTATTCCTCATATTTAATAGAGTCTATTATAAATCAGTAATATGCGATTTGCCTGAATGATAAGTAAAAGTATAGCGACTTAAATAAGCACAAATAAAACGATTATTCAGCATACAGCTGCTTCGAGGATGCCCTGCCTCTCCTTCATCAGTTCAAGCGAACCAGCAAACGGAAAGTCCAAAAGACTCACCACTAATTGGGATTTCAGGTTTGTTGGTTCCAAAAATTAAATATGCTTAAAAAATCTGATGTGGGCAACACATGACTTTCCTTATATAATGCAATGCATTTACTACTTTTCCAGTAAAAAAAATATTGTTTTCTTCTAGTAGATACCTATATTCTTTCCAAGATATTGATCAATCATCAGTCAGTAGTTATTTTCATTGATTGAGCGTCATTTTAACTATTTGGCGAGATTTTCGTTAATTTGGCAAGATTTTAAAAAGTCGTTAAGTTGGCGACATTCCGCTATACTCGTCGCCAAAATCTCGCCAAGCTGTATAGATGGAGAAATAAGTTATTCTTAAAGCATGTAAATGATTATTGGCGTTTAAATGCAAAAGTATTACTCAAAGTACCTTTTCTTATGAATGGAACGAGCTAGATCCACGAGAATGATGTCACTCAATATATCGCATGATATTACATATGAAAAGTGAACATGTTTCTCAACAGTTAATAGATTTTACTTCATTTATGGGATTTTTTGATAAATTTATTTTAAAAATATGCAATATCTCGAGAACGGTTCATGATAACGATCTAAAGTTCATGTCAATCGGTTTCTAAGGAAAAATTACACAAGAAATGTCTATTTGCGTAACTTTATTAAAGGTATGATTTTTTGATGATGTTTTCAAAATTTCATTCGAAAATTTAGGGGGTTCTGAACATTCGATTCCGTATAAGAACGATAGGCTTCCCGTATTTACGGTTTGTGATTTTTGTACTAAATTTCATTCGAAAAGCTCCATTCTTTCGTGAGATATCGTCTCCACAGACTCACTGACACACATACTTTCACACACACACACACACACACACACACACACACACACACACACACACACACACACACACACGCACGCGCACACACACACACACAAACAGACATCACCTCAAAAATGTTTAATTCGTGATCAGGGATGCTTAAAACGTGCTCTCTCGTCGAAAACTCGAATTCGAATTTTCGACGGAAGGCACGTTAAAAACGGTTTTTAACACTTTCTAACATAGTTCAAAAGAGTTTCTGACTTTGGTCATTCTATCTGTCTGTCCGTTCGCTCGATAATTGCCGTAAAAATGACTTTATCGTAATGAAATTTTTGTATGTTGTTGGGACGGTTTGTGAGACATACAGAACTGCAAATGAAGAATATCATCCAATTTGCTTTTGAGTGAACTCGGGTTAAAGAAGTGAAATACATTGAGCCATATGGGACCTAATATTTCAAACATTTCTTAAAGCGAAGTTAAAATTCGCAAATTGCTTCGAAAATTTTAGAAAATATTCAAATTATCCCCAAAAATATATAAAAATAAAATCAGCAAAATATATTCTCTGTGCCAACGCAAGTACAATATTTTTCAATTAAAATGATCATCAAACTTTGATTATTTCTACAAAGACGCCTGACTTTAATGGATGCAGAATGTAAACAAGTGATTGTAAGATGAATTGTATAAGAACTGCTGAATTTATTTTCAACAAAGTTATTTTGCTGTGGTGTCTGGAATAAATGTGATATGAAAGAAACATTCGTTACTTTTACATAGAGAGCCAGACGATTTATATTTCGGTGACGTCATTTGAATAACATTCATTTTTTTCGATGGAATTATAAGTTTTCAACTATAAATTATTGCAGCACTGTGATAATTTAAAATATATGAGTGATGAATGTATCGCCATTTAGATATATTTAAATAAAATTGCATTTCTGTTGAAAAGTGTTTTATATCCAATGCTTTATACATGATTGATATTTCTTGTTTCGTATTCTAGAGGTCCCAAAACGTGTATATTCGTAGAAAACTCGAGTTTCGATTTTTGGCACGATTCCAATACTTTCAGTATACTTTACCATGTATTGTAGGGAATGTAATTATTGATATATTAGTGGAGCATTATGATATTGCACAAATAGCAATATTAACATATAACGTAAATATTTGAGGACTTAATTTAAATCTGATTAGAGTGTGGTTTATATTTAACAATATATTTTGATTTCACACTCTTCTGCAAAGAAATTTCTTATCCTTGGTGGGTGTGCATGCCAATCAATTAAATGGTCGTATCAGGTAAATATATTTTAAAAAATTTGCTGTGGACAGCACAGGACTTTCCCTTAAGACTTATATATATATATATATTTGAAATGTAATAATAAGAATTATGTAAAAATAAAAAAAATAGAAATACAATTCAAGTAATATTATATATATATATATATATATATATATATATATATATATATATATATATATATATATATATATATATATATATATATATATATATATATTCACGTTCTCTTTATTTTAATTAAATTGAATTCACTTTTAATTCAATTTTCGTTCTCATTTGATAACTGGCCTTATTTTCAAAGGTGGCGAAGAGAAAATGCGAAAACTAAAATATCTCGAGAACGGCTAGTCCTAGTGTAGTGGGGTTGGTCATATTATTTTCTTCGTTAAAAATTACGTATTAAACAAGCATTTATTTAATGGATATATTTGAGCATCCGTAGTTTTTTTATTTTATATTTAGCCTATTTTTGCGGACCATTTTGCAAAAAAAGTCATGTTAACTTTTTCGTAATCGTACCAAAATCTAATCAGCACCAGGGTGTCCCACAAATGACTTTGTGAAATTCGGTCCATTAGTTTTTCAGGTAGAGTGTATACAAGCTTTTGCGGACCATTTCGCAAAAAAGAAAGGCGGGTTCTTTTATCCCGAATCGTACCCAAAACTAATCAGCACCAAATTCGCCCACAAGTGAGTTACCTACCGAATTTTATGAAATTCGGTCCATTAGTTTTTGAGTTAAAGGGGATACAAAATCTGCACAGACAGGCAGACAGACAGACAGACACAGACGTCATGCTAAAAATAGTTTTTTCGTATTCTTCGTTCTTCTATTCTTTCGTATTCGAAAAGTGTAGATTGGTCGAAAACTCGAGTTGCAATTTTCGGCACGATTCCAATACTTTCCCTATACATTACCATGTATTGCAGAGAAGTAAAAACCTGTAGCAATCCGATGGCCAATGAAATATTTCAAAAGAAAGGAAAATAATTTCATTGGTCCATTTCTTTTACTCTAATGGGAACATCAGCTTCTAATATATTGGGTAATTAGGGCTTGTGTACGGTGGCGTAAACAAATGGATGAAGAGCCATATATTATTTTATGTAATTAGAGGTAAATACTGTTTGATGAAAGAAATCTGATAGCAGATGTTATTATTTTATTTTAATAAGTTCTGTGTGCGTAAGTTGATTTTAAAAAGTGGATGGTAATATTATTTCGAAACAGAAGCTATAGTTCAATGTGTAAGCTAAACCTTTATGATTTAATCTTAGGTAATTAAGGTTGTTACAGACAAAATCTTTGGTTTAGTTTCAAGGTAAAGTTAGTACACATTTTTAATTTTGCAAAAGGCCTTGCTGCCTCAACCGGAACTCGAACCATGGATCTCCGACACTCTAATGTTGACTACTGGCACAAAATTGCAAGCTCTTATCGTCAAATTGGACTCTGCATTCTCCTTTGTCTCATGTCAGATTGGCGGGCAACTAACAATCTGACTGTCCACTTCCTGGTATTTTTACCACATGCTAGCTTTCTGCTACTATTATTTTTACCCAGATTAGTATCCTGCGTGGTCGTCATCCTCTCAATATGAAATCGGCTATCAATCTTCCAGAGTCCACTGAATCCGTACTAGTCGTGCAAGGGTCACTTTCAGACCTCTGACAACTCTTTAAAAAAAAAAAAAAAAAAAAAAAAAAGCTATGTTAACTGTTCTTATTTTTTTTGGATCTTTCTTTTTCTTTTGACACTTTTAATTTGTATTTTTTCTTATTTTTCTTTTCTAAATTTTATTCTAAATTTCTGTTTTTGATTTCATATATTTTCTTTTTATATATTTTCTAAATTTTACTTTTAAAATTCTATTATTTTCTTTCATTTTAATCTATATTTTATTATGTTATTATACCTCACTCTAAATATTAGTTTTCAATGATCTTTTTATCTATATTCGCAATAACCATTTTCCCATTTTTGTAAAATGGACGTACTTGTCAAGTTCAAATATAATGTAAAACTGTCTGTTTCATCACAATATTTATTATAAATTGTAATATTTTTAGACCTAAATAAAAGTTCGTTTGGTGGGATGGTAGACCTTGGGTGCCTCCTGAATGCAGGAGGTATCCTTTCCCGGCCGTGCAGATAGCTACTCTAAACCCAATATGTGAGTCGCACGGTCTGGGGTCTTCAGACCTCTGACAATACATTTTTCATCAGTTGTTATATTTTGAGACCTAAATAAAAGTTCGTTTGGCGGGATGGTAGACCTTGGGTGCCTCCTGAGTGCAGGAGGTATCCTTTCCCGGCCGTGCAAACAGCTACTCTAAACCCACTATGTGAGTCGCACGGTTGGGGCCTTCAGACCTCTGACAACTTTCAGTCTGCAGTTTTAAAAATGATGTTCTGGAAAAGGTTCTCTTCTATAAATTTGACAACAGGATTACAGTATTTCAAGCCGAACTTACCCCTACTTCCTTTGCTATTGACTGGGCTTCCTCTAATAATACCCCTGCTAATATTTTTTCCGATAGCCTCTCTTCCATTCAAGCTCTTAACTCAATACAAAATAAATTTAATTATCTTAATTCCATTAAATCTGAAGGTATCCTTACCAAAAATATGTTCAATATCTCATGGGTAAAAGCTCACAATAATATATCTGGATATGGAATTGTTGATTGCCATGCCAAAATTGCTGCTATCCCTGGTTCCCTTCTTACTATTCCCTTTCCTTACTCGCTGCTCTCAAAATTATGTAAATCTTATATCCTTAATTTTTGGCAAAATTATCTTAATGATTATATTCTAGAATCCTGTCTTACCTCCCTATCGTGAATCCTTATTTACAAATTTTTAATAAATACCTCATTTAGTTCTTACTGGTCATGGCTCCTTTCTTGATTACCTATACTTTTTCAAAATTAAATCCACCTCTAACTGTATTTGCAATAAATTCGGTGGCGTTGACCATTACATTTTCGATTGTCCTTTTTCTAAAAATTTTCATCTCTGCAAACCTTCCCCCTCTAATAAACCAATTGGTTTTCTCCAAAGTTCGTTCAAATCCCTCTTCAGTAGATAAAATTAAAAGTTGTATTCTTGTTGCCATGGAAATTTCTAATAAAGTGATCTATGCTTATAAGTAGATTCTGCTCTCAATTTTGATCAATGAATCCCTTTATTTCATTCTTATTAACTTATATAAACTTATTGTGTTCCCTCCATGCTATGTTAACTGTCCAAAGCTTAACTGTTCTTATTTTCTCGGTTCTTTCTTTTTCTTTTGACCCGTTTTATTTGTATTTTTCTAATTTTTCTTTCTAAATTTTATTCTAAATTTCTGTTTTTGTTTTTCAAGTGCCTACACTTTTTTTTCCTTTTCATATATTTTCAAAATTTTACTTTTAAAATTTTATTATTTTCTTTAATTTTAATCTATATTTCATTATGTTATTATATCTCACTCTACATTTTATTTTTAACACATTACAACAAAGTTGAAAAGTGTTTATGACTTTGTTCATTCTGTCTGTCTATCTGTCTGTCTGTCTGTCCGCTAGCACGATAACTGCCGTAAAAATGACTTAATCAAAATTAAATTTTAGTATGTTGTTCAGATGGTCTGTAGGACCTATGGAAATATAAATGAATAATATCACCCAATTAGTTTTGGATTGAACCCGGGTTGAAAAAATGAAATACATTGAGCCCTATGGGACCTAATTATTCTAACATATTTTAAGCGGATTTAAAATTCACAAATTGCTTCGAAAATTTTAGGTAATATTCAAATTGTTCCATAAAATATATAAAAAAAATTCAGCGAAATATATTCAGTAGCTTTTTAAATAAAAATTAAAATAATAATAAAACCTCTTATATGAGGCAATCACGTGACCATGATATGAAAAGATCACGTGACGCACTTCAAAATGTTATATGGCATCCATCTTGTCTCAAAATCGTGATTTTTAAAGTTCTTTTTAATTCATATTGAGTATTTGTATCCGTCGTAAAACCACTTTATTTTTGCTTAAATTCTGTGCATCTACATACTGAAACAACGTAATTACAATATATTTGAGTTTAAATGCTCATCCAAATTTGATTATTTCTGCAACGAAGCCTATTTTTCACCTATGTAAAATGTAAACAGCAAAATATGTAGAATGAGTTGTATTAGAATTTCTGTATTTCTTTAACACAAAATCATTTAGTTCATGGAGTCTGCATAGCTGATATAAATGAAATATTCATTGATTTTACAAAGAGAAGGATGATTTTTTTTCGATGAAGTTTTACGCATAGAGTTTAATTACTTGTATCTCCATGGTCCTAATTTTTAAATAAAATAAATTATTATAGTATTGTGATGAATGGCATGAATGGGAAATTATTTATGAATGAAATGCTGCTTTTATAGAGAGAGCCAGACGTGTTATTTTTTCTATGACGCCATTTGAATGAATTTCAGTTGTTTTCGATGAAATTTTCAAATATAATAAATTATCGTAGTATTATGATAATTCTAAAATTATTACCGAGGAATGTATCACATTTTAGAGATTTTTAAACCAGGCAATTCATATTTCAATGCCGTTATTTGAATGAAGTTCATTTTTTTCGATGAAGGTTTAAGTGTTCACATATAATAAATTAATGTAGTATTGTGATAAGTTTTAAAATATTACCGAAAAATGTATTGCATTTTAGACATATTTAAATAAAATTGCATTGAAGTTGGAAAGTGTTTCATAATTAATGTTTAAGCATGATTGATATTTCTTGTTCAATGATCTTTTTATCTATATTCGCAATAACCCTTTTCACATTTTTAAAAAATGGACGTACTTGTCAAATTCAAATATAATGTAAAACTGCCTGTTTAATCACAATATTTTTCATTAATTGTTATCTTTTTAGATCTAAATAAATGTTCGTTTGGCGGGATGGTAGACCTTGGGTGCCTCCTGAATGCAGGAGGTATCCTTTCCCGGCCGTGCAGCTAGCTACTCTAAACCCACTATGTGAGTCGGGGTCTTCAGACCTCTGACAACTTTGTACGACCCTACAGGGTTAATTTGATCGGGTGCCATTGTAAAGAGCCTTGCTGCCCCAACCGGAACTCAAACACTGGATCTCCGAACTGGATAGCAGACACTCTACACTTCAGCTACTAGGGCGAATATGCAAGCTCTTATTGTCAAAGTGGGCTCTGTATTTTTCCTATAAGACATAGAAATGTATAAACAAAGTATTGAAATCGTGTTGAGAATCGAAATTCGATCTTTCAACAGACTATTTCGAGCACTTTAGATTACGATAAAATATTTTTAACGTGACTTCTGCGTGTCTGTTTGTGCAATGTATGTATCAACATTAGCTCAGAAATTAATGGTCGAAATCTCTCCATATTGAAGAAAAGAAGCTGAAACCCGCCGCCGCTGTTTGACAAATTTCTCGTTTCTCCGGGTTCTGTGCTTCGTACCGCAAAAACTTTTGCATATAAAAATATGAAATTTGGTACACTTGTAGAAAAAACTTTGTGGAATTTGCTGAAATAAACTGTTTTTGATATATATTGTAGTTTAAGAAATATTTAATATCAAATTCAAAGATAAAATATTTGAGCTGAGAGTTCGCGTCTTGGATAGACTAACAATAGCAAGACCACGGATTTTTGCAAGTAGGTACTTACGTGGGTGATTTTTTGCAGAACGGAGCCCTTTTTATTAAGTTCGATGTAGTTTTTAAGATATTTTACTTTTTATGTACTTCTGAAGTGAACTTTAATTTTCGTATCGGCACGTCTAGCGATTTCCCTGTTTCGTACCGTAAAAACTATAGCATACCCAATAGTGAAATTTTGTACATTTATATAGAAATAATAGTGTAATACGATGAAATAAACCTTTACCGATTTAAACTTTATTTTGGCATGAAATAGCTTGCGAAGCGAGCTCGTGGTCAAGGAATTCAGACTTGAGATTCTCTGGGCTCAGAAAATTCCCTGCTTTTCCCTCCTGCGGAAAATAGGCAGGGATAAAAAAGAGGTTTTTGAAAGTAGAATTTTTAGGAAAGATAGATATGAAGCGAGCTCTGCGACTGTAGCGAGTAGGAGGCAAAGCCTCCCGTAGGGTTGGCGAGCGGAGCGATCAGTGGGCAGAGCCCCCTTGTGTCCCAAAATGTAGTAGGTATATCACTCATAGATTTTCCAGCTGCTGTTTTGAGTTTAGTATCATTCAGGAAAATATAACATACAATTTGCTGCAAATCGGCCCATGAAAAAAATGAAAATCTGACATATATAAGACAGAATATGCTTAAATGTATAAATTAAATCCTCGTTTTCTATGTATTGCTTTACTACAAAACGATGAAGACTAACCCCCATTACTCGAAGATGAACCGTTCTCGAGATATTTAATTATTTAAATTTTAAAAATTCAGTTTTATTTGAAATTGTCAAATAAAACGGAAGATTCAATCTGCATATTTGATATAATTTCAAACAAGTATTCAAGTCCCTTTGGGAAGCTGAACTAAATTTAATGGATTATGAAAAAGAAAGTATATTTGAGTCTGTACTCAAAGTCATGTGTGGCCCACATGAGAATTTTGTATGTAGGGCAATAATTCCCTATCTTTTTATGTATTAAAAGACTTAGAAATATTTTGTTAAATCGCTTAGCTAATGGCAAATTACAATATAAATGTTTATAGCAGTAGGCATAATAATTTGTAATTATTTCATGTTTTCTGAATGTATTATTACAAGAGTATTCATTGCCCATTTCTAACTATTTATAACTGATAATAAAGGAATAAAAAATATTTTCACTTTGCATTTGATTTACTGTAAAAAACATATATTGCGTATACATTTTATAAGGATTTTTCGTTATTGGTGGAATATAATTGCAATACCTCTGTTTTTATCAATTTTTTTAATCACCTATTATTTCTCAGAATCTACTGTAAGTAGAACTTCGATGATGGCAAATATTAATTTTTCATTGCATTCTGGAGGATAGAGGATCACTAAGAATTTGCACTTTTGGTTCTTTTCCATTTCCTGATCAAACATTTTCATTTCTCTCGCAACGTTATCAATAAAATTCTAGAGGGAGTAGGGTGGTTCACAAGGAGTTTTCGTTTGCTGTCCAATTTCTACTTCCGGTTAATTTTTCTTCCTTGAAGTATTTATTTCTGAGGATTAGCTATAGATAGAGTTTAGATGACGGGTATGGATTCAGTAGCACACTTTGAAAGGGGTTGTTGGACTAACTAAGGATTTTTCCGTTCGGTTTTGGAAATGTTACTTCCAGTTTCACTAAAAATACGTCTGAATGTACAAAATGAGCCTGAAAAACAGTTTAAAATTGCTTAGTAGTTCCGCTGAAAAGAAATGTACGCAACTCTTCCCACCATAGAAGGCTTCTTCATAAATTACTTGTTATAATTGTCTAGTCAAAATCTTAATATTTTAAGTTATTCACTCTATTACAAAAAGATCACAAGTTGTACTCTTCTTTATATTCTCCTTTTTGTATGTGTGTGGTTTTATAAATTACAAGGTTTTATAAATTCTTGCGTAACACTAGATATCCGCGAAACTCTGGTTGAGAATATCTGCAGGAGAAGAAAGCATGGACATTTTATGATGGATACTCCCATTGCAGATACAAGTATCCATGGATCGGTTTCGCACTTATTATGCATTCGTCAGCACGGAATAGCCGATATGTACAATGGCAGTAATAAAGCTGCTATAAGCAATGATTTTTATGAGCTTCTATGGGAACTGGCAATTCAAATCCTTGCAAATGGCCGGCTTAAAATTTGTTTACAATTTGGCTCCAGCCAAACAAAGCTTCATAGATAAAGTTCATAAAATACAAAATCCGTCTATTAAGATCATTGCCAAAAATATGGAAAATAATTACATTGCAGATACCACCATAAAAGAACGGTTTTGCGTTTGTTATGCTCTGGTCAACATGGAGTAGCTGATATCAGCAATGGCAGCATGAAATTTGCTGTAAGCCAGAATTTTTGCGAATTTCCATGAAAACTGACAATACCAGTCCTTCCACGTGACCGGCATAAGAAGCATTTCAAATTTTACTTGAGCCGTACAAAACTGCAAAGGTTGACGTCATAAAACACAAAACGCTCAGATGTCTAACGCTAAGATGTCTAACGTTCCAACGTTAACGATCCAACGCTCAACATCTAATTGGGGCGTTCCTAAGCTCCCCAGTTAGACGGCTTACTCCCCATATACACTGTAAAACAATTTGCAGCATTTGCTACGTTTTTTCAGCTACTTTGCTGATAATTTCGAACAAACTATCAGAAAAATAGCAATTACAGGCGTTCATGAATTCCAGCTTCACTTCTGAAATATTCAGTTAATTATCATCTGCTGAAGCATTATTTATGTATTATAAATATATATATATATATATATATATATATAAGGGAGACCGGAGTAAGATGAAGATGTCAACGAATTTGATTTTTTTTTAATTCTTAAAACTTATAATACATATATTTTGCAACATAAATAAATTATTCCTACGTTCCATTATTAATAAAAAAATTATATCGGATAATCTCCCAAATTAAACCATACAAAAACATGTTTTAACATATTGTCAAAAACTCGGCGGGGGCAAGATAACGAATTTCGTAATCTTGCCCCGAATGACTAAAAGAAACAACATGACTGGTATACAGTAAACTATGCATCAAATTAAAACTATGATAGATTTGCTGATTATTTAGTACTATAAAGTGTAACCCTAAATTATATCAGAATTTTATGCCTTACCTTTAAGTAGCTTAAGCTTATTTAGTACAAGTCTAAAATAGTTTCACGGCCCTTATTAAAGTTTGACTAAGAATATGAATTGTACGTGTAGCAAGAATGGGGCTTTCCGCATGCGATTAGTTGCTCTGATACAGAGGATTGTACCTATGTTCGTCAAGAACTGCCACCTAAGAATGAATTAGTTAAAACTGTTATTCGTCATCTTGCCAAGCTCGTCATCTTACCCCGGTCTCCCCTCTATATATAATATTGTAACTTTCAGGACCTTTACCATTACGGACTGCTGAGCCCCCTGAAAGTTTCAGTAATATGCTTGCAAATGCTTTACAGTGCAAATGCTTTTACGTTTGACAGAGTTTTTAACTTTTGGACAACTTCATATTTCGCATTCACTTACAATACGGTAAAAATATTAAAAAATATTAAACTGCATTCGTATATTTTAGTCATTGGGCTACATCTTAATATTTAAAGTATTTAATGCACAGCAAAAATATTTCCGTTAATTATTTGGACCCCGCTTCGACAGTCTCCTGGCTGTTAACTTTTACGAAGACATTCTAACGAAAGAGCTGCTAATGAATATGCATGAGTCTCTAACTAAATAGAGAGAACATGGGGACGAAAGGATCCCTGGAGTCCAATTAGATCTGTTATAGGGAGAGGTGTAATTCCTTGCCCGAAATTATCCGCATATGCCGAACTTTTGATTTTAATGTTTTTCTGTAATTGATTTGTCGACAAGTTGGAATATATTCGTTCAAAGTGAGTGGGATTAGAGAATATTTTACTCAAATACTCAACTTTTGAGTAGTTAGAGTTCTCTCTCTCTCTCTCTCTCTCTCTCTCTCTCTCTCTCTCTCTCTATGTATATATATATATATATATATATAAACGCACAAGTGGCCGGGGGGAGTTGTGATCCCCCGGCCACTTGTGATACTTTTCGTTTTTCACATTCATCCTTTGCTTTTCTGTACTTAGGTATTCTTTTTGGAGAATATATTTGTAAATGTGTACAGGGGCAGCTTAGCGCCATCTTTGCATATTTTACGTATGAAAAATTTTTTTTCATGTAGCTATCTCAGAATACTTTACATTTGTAAATTATATTTATATATGTGTGTGTGTGTATGTGTGTGTGTGTGTGTGTGTGTTATTGCTTCTGGTTATGATACCATGGTATCAATGACTGCCAAAGTTTGAAGTTATATGACTTTACTTACCATATATTAGGTTTACTGAACTAAAGTCAATAGTACTTTCCATTGTACCCCAAACAAATAAACTTTACTGTTACAACTGTAGCTGCCAAGTGTTTTAATCGATTTTTTTTACTAAACAAGAACAAATAAAGAAATGGTACAATTGTATTCTACGTACATAATTTTGAAATTGGATGCAGCATCCTTAGAGACTTTTATCAGGCTAAAATTGCTGACGATCAAAACTTTTCATTTATCAAGTTTATAATCAAAATTTATCAAGTTAATAGAAAACTGATTCTTAAAAGCGGTAAATAGACTCCTTAAAGTGAAAATTATAGAACGTTAAAATAGATGTTATGTTGATTCTTATAGACGGATGATTCTTATCACCACTGATGCTTAAAAGACCAATTATCGCAATATCGCCATTACAATATATATTGCACATGACTTGCTCAAAATATTAGAAAGAAAACAGCTATGCTGTTTTCGTCCTTGTGTAGAAGATTAACTTCTTACAAAATTTGGTTTTCTTTGGCGCAGTCGTTACATAAATAAACGATGTTTCCTTGACCTGGCGCAGACCATGAAACTGACCATTTGATGGATGAAGTACTGAAAATTATTTTTTCGTAATAAGTAAAAACGTATAGATTTTTAATTTAGCCGTAGAGTATTTTCGATACAATAACCGTACTTCTGTTTAGCAAGAAATCAGTATTTTCCAAGAGCAATACTTTCCTTCAGCGAGAGAAAAGTAAATTATTTTTGACACAAAAACAATACTTTCCTTTAGCGAGGGAAGATTATTTACTTAATGCAAACACTACTTCCCTTTAAAGATAGAAAAGTATTTCGACTCGAAAACAATATTTTTCTTTAGAGAGAGTCGAGTATTTAGTTAACGCAAACAGTACTTCTCTTAAAGGAGAGAAAAGTATTTTCGACACGAAAATTATATTTTCCTTAAGCGAGAGAAGAGAATTTATTTAACGTAAACAATTCTTCCCTTTAAGGACAGAAAATTATTTTCGACACGAAAACTATATTTCTCTTTAGCGAGAGAAGAGTATTTATTTAACATAAAAAATTATTCTCTTTAAGGAGAGAAATGTATTTCCGACACGACAACAATACTTTCCTTTAGCGGGAGAAAAGTATGTCTTTAATGCAAACAATACTTCTCTTTAACGAGAGAAAAGTATTTTTGACGCAAAAACTATACTTTCCATAAGCGAGAGAAGATAATTTATTTAATGCAACAATTCTTCCCTTTAAGGACTGAAAAGTATTTTCGACACGTAAACTATATTTTCCTCTAGCGAGAGAAGAGTATTTATTTAACACAAATAATTATTCTCTTTAAGGAGAGAAATATATTTCCGACACGACTTTCCTTTAGTGAGAGGAAAGTATGTATTTAACGCAAACAATACTTCTCTTTAATGAGGAAAAGTATTTTCGACGCGAAAATAAGGCTTTCCTTAAGGAGAGAAATATATTTCCGACACGACTTTCCTTTAGTGAGAGGAAAGTATGTATTTAACGCAAACAATACTTCTCTTTAACGAGAGAAAAGTATTTTCGACGCGAAAATAATGCTTTCCATAAGCGAGAGAAATTAATTTATCAAAAACAACCAATTCTTCCCTTTAAGGACAGAAAAGTATTTTCGACACTAAAACAATACTTTCCTTTAGGGATAGAAGAGGATTTTTATAACGTACAGAGCACTTCCCTTTAGTGACAGAAGTGAAATGGATTTTAATAGCAAAACTCAGTGCTGCAAACGAATTTGAATGCTTATTTAAAAAGAAACAAAAAAAATGTAAAACAAATCCTACATTACCAAACATTTCGAAACTTTCGACCAGTTTGGAATATTGAAAAGATTTCAAAAGATAATAGCTCCAGAAAATAGCAATTAGAACTTGCGTGGTAGAATCCATTTGTAAAATGGCGAAAAGAAAGATTATGAAAAGAACTGTTAAAACTTGAGTTCCTGTTTAAGAAACAAGAAAATCTTGAAGAACTTTGGAAATTCAAGCAAAACAAAAACAGCATGTTTTGTACTGATAAGTGGATTCTTACTTTCGATTTTGTTCGAAACCCTTTTATTTTTAATGTTCGTTTACAAAAGTGGAACGATATATCATAAATAGTATGAGTAAAAATAGTTTTCTGAATTGTTTACCTAGAAAAATTCTCTATATTGTGTAAGGTTTATTCGAAATTATTATATGACATAATAATACTGTAAATATTTATTGCTCTTTTAGCTTTCGCATCTAGTTCCATATTAAGTCAGAACTTTGGGCGCCCAGTACGGACACAGGGCTATCATTCTAAAGGGAACCATAAAAATACTGCTATCATTTTAAGAAATCTGATGGGGGCAACACGAGATTTTTTCTACAAACTCCAATTTATTTTCTCTTTATGTATTTTATAGTTTAATAAAATGGACTTAACTACAAAAAGCATCGATAATTAGGTAGCATTACACTAAATTTACACTGGACGTATTTTAAAATACGACGTTTGAAAAATGCGAAAAACTCGAATATGTCGAGAAATTAGTCCTCAGGACTTATATTTTTAATTCTCAAAAATCATACATGAAAAAAGCATTTACTTGATACATTTGAGCATATGTAGCATTTTACTTTACAATTTGAAGTTCTTTACGGTCCATTTTGCTAAAAAGGCAGATTCTTTTTTCCCGAATCGTACCAAAATCTAATCAGCATTACAGTCACCTACAGGGGACTTATCTACCATAAATTTATAAAATTTATTGAATTATTTTTTGAGCTAGACTGGACACAGGCATTGCATAAACAGATATATATTAACACGTACACAGCCGTCACTCTGAAAATGGTCATTGGGGGGCTTTAGTTCTAGTAGGTCTAATAAAATGTATTGTTTGCGCGATATCATAATATCATTTTTCAGACTCGTTATTACCACAGTGTGCCCCCTTGCCAATCTCTCCACAAAGTTTGCAAGTTCGAAAATTGACAGCATCATAATGGTGTATAAGATCCACGCCGCAATAGTTTTGGAATTAAAGTAACATCAAGTAAGTTGTTAAGATCCAAACAGTCCTACCTACCAGAAAGGTGTAAGGTAACTGTTTGGACGGCCGGGAAGAGCCACCCAATTTAGACCGGGGAAGGCATCCACAGGGGACGTACCCTCCTTCCCCTACCACCAAGCTCTCGGAAGGACTTACGGATCCACATGTTTAAAGTGATCATACTCCGCGTGAGCACGGCGGCAGTTTTGGCAGCGGAGATAATCGAACCCGGGGCTACCGAGTGCAACTCCCGTGCTCTAACCACTGGGCTACTGCGCCCTAACATCATCTAAGTGTAAATTGGGCACCTTTTGCAAGTTATTAGTCCAAACCAAACGTCTTCTTCATACTCATATGCAAAATTCTCATCAAAATGCAATTGCCATTTAATGAATATCCTATGAAATAAATGAGTATTTCAAGTCTTAGGCGTCAAAATACATTTCTATTATATATGTGCACTTTCTTTGGAATAGAACGAACTAGATCTACAGGAATGATGTAAATTTGCCACATAGTATTGTCCTTGGGAACTAAACATATTTAATGATGCTATTTTCTATTTTATGTAAATAATGGAAAATTACATGGAAAATTATTATCTTTGTGATTTTTGGAGTCCCCAAATTTCTAATTACTTTTTTACAGTGTGTATCATCCGAAATATCGATTAAAATCTATAGGGTAACATTTCTCATTGAATACAGTTATCATTCCAAATCATTTTATATATACATCAAATCGTTGTTACACAGCTGACGTAGGTTACATATTTTATTGAAAATAATTTTCAAAATATTAATTATTTAAGATTGTATATATATGTATATATCTATATATATATAGACACTACATATACAGGGTGTAACAGAAAAGATGGTCACAAATTTAGGGGGAGATAGGTAACGCTAAATAAGACATATTGACCATGAACCCCATGTCCACAAATGAGTGCATTTGGCTGCAGAGTGTAATTATTGTTTGCGTCCACTGCATACAAAATAGCAAGAATTTGCTACGAAGCTGATGTGAGTGTAATTGTTTTTTTCCTCTGTTAATAATTAATTAAACAAGTGTTTTAAAAAAAAAGTTTCCAGAATGTAAAAAAAAAAGTATTTTTCTGTATAACTCTGAATGAACGGAATTTCCTGCGAATGTAATTGCAGAGTAATTGTGTGATGATTAAGTGAATAGTTTTTCTTAATTTTTGATAGAACTACAAACCATAATTTCAACTGAAACCTTTACTGAGAATAATACAGACTTTATGTCTACAGTATGTGTGCAATTGGTTGCGAATTCCTCCTTCCCCGATTACTTTAAAGCTACCTTTTTTGCCAACATTTACCACACATTAAGTGATTTCCGAAAGTAGCGAAATTTAGAAAATCCGCTTGTATGAAGTAATTTATAAAGTCGGGAAATGGCGCTTCGTAGCCAATTCTAGCTACTTTTTACGCAGTGGATGCAAACAGTAGTTACACTCTACGGCCAAAACCACTCCTTTACGGACATGGGGTTCACGACCAATATGCTTTATTTTGTGTTCCACATCTCCCATTAAAGTTGTGACCATCTTCTCTGTTACACTCTGTATATATATATATATATACGGGGTGAATTGCACATAATATGCCAAACGAAAGGGGGTGAGAGAAGGCCCAATGAAAGGGGGTGATAGATAGTGTGAAGCACCATAGCAGCCCTGTCCTATGTCTAGCTGCTTCCGAGTTATGGTGGATAGAAGGAAAGTGCGTCAAGTCTGAAAAACCACAAATTTGTGAGGTTTCTGAAAGGTCTACACTCAAAATAAGCACATAATTTGAAAGAGCGAAAAAATCCTATAAGTTGATACCATTTCCATCAGGATATCTGGATTTAACATTCGCGAGGTGCCCTGCTCGACCCTCATTTCGATTTCTTCTCCGCCTTCAGCCTGTTGTTTGTGAGGTGCAAGAACGTAGTGCTACTTCAACGAACGGTGATGAATTGCAAACAAAAAGCTAAATTTCGCCTGAACTAAAACACCGATATGGTTTATTGTAGGCTCAATCGAAAGCTGGTGGAATTAAAAAGTTTTTGGTAAATTTGACCAATTGTAGCTAGAAGGGTTTTTGAGATATTGCCTGTTACAGATTTTGGAAACATTTCGATTTTGCACTTCGCCAATGTTTCAGCGCTTGTATCATGCCGATAAATCCAGATATCCTGATGTAAATGGAGTCATTTTATAGGATTTTTTCTGCTCTTTCTAATTATGTGCTTATTTTGCGTGTAGACATTTCAGAAATCCTACAAATTTGGGTTTTTTCCAGACTTGACGCACTTTCCTTCTATCCACCATTTCTCGGAAAAGGTAAGAGATATGGCAAGGTTACTATGGTGTTTTATACAGCACATGGACTCTTCTATCACCCCTTTTTATTTGGCAGATTAGGTGTAATTCACCATGCATATATATATATCCATATCTGCAATAAAAAATGGGAGTTTCCATTGAAGATTTCAAATTTGCCTCCCCCCTCCCCCAGGGGGGGGGAGGGGGTCAATTGACCCCCTCCCCCCTCCCCCAGGAGGGGGGAGGGGGTCAATTTTGGTATTATCGGATAGCTTATCTAAAAATATTGAATACGTGTTTTTTATTTTTTGATACGAAGCGTATTTTTCGAGATATTGCGCCGTTCCAGAACATTCTAGACACCCTGTATATGTGAGTGAGTGTGTGTGTGTGTGTTCAGGTGTGCTTAAAACGAGCTCAGACACTCCCTGTGTTTGAATACTTTCTATACATTAACCTACGTATTTAGGAGAAGAAACAGCATATACGATCAATATTATATTATTTAAGTTTGATAACAAAACTAAAATCAGTCGCAATATCCTGGAAAAAATATTTCAAATTATGATGTATTTTTGGAATTATTTTGAGACGAAGCCATTTTAAAATTCGTCAAATCACCAAATTAAAAGAAACATTCTTCTTAAAATAATGAAAAACAATTGGAAGTATGTTCAAACAAATATACATTTAATATACTTCTTGTGCAAAAATATCAACATGACGAAGATCAATAAAGAAACAAAAAAATTTCTTGAATTCGCAAATAAAGTAATACACACTTCAATCTATATAGCATTTTTCTAATGCAGGGTTTCTTAACCTTTGGGTAGAGAGCATAGATAGGGGTAGTGAGTACATAGATAGTTATGACTTTTTGGATGGGTCGCGTCTCCATAGCTGAATAGAAAATTAACTTGAGTGTAGCTCAACTAGAATTTTTGAGATCAAAATCCATATAACAATTTTTTTATCAAATTTTTTAACAAATCCATATTAATTTTTTTCTGCAAATTTTACAAGAAAATTTGAAAAATCTGTCTCATGTATCCAAATGACTACAATTACAATATGTTACCCTCTACTTTATATGACGTAAAAAAATATTTCGATTCATACCATACTACCCTACTGTACTTAACCCTACTATACTTGCACCCTACTATACTTAACAATGTGCACCCTGACATACTTAACAATGTGCACCTGTGAAGGAGTATAACTTGCCCCCGCAGTGGGTTAATGACATCAAAAGCAACAAAATTGTATCGTATCTGATTTTCACAACAATGATTGAAATTGTTGAGTCATAATAATCATTGAGTCATAATAATCGTTGAGTCATAATAACCATTGAGTCATAAATAACTCTTTTTATGCATGACTATGTCAAATTTTGAAGTCCATGATAAAAAATATATAAAATTTCAAATACATTTTGAAATTTTTACTCGAATTTAAAAAGAGATCTATCTAGTTCTAGATTTTTCGATAATAAATCCGAATACAAAGTTTCGCGGATATCCATATATCTTTGTTGCCGCTATCGTATGCACAATCGACAGCGGATAGATGGACTGACTCCAATCCAAGAACAATCAAACGTGTTGAGAATGTCTCTCGCCGTGTTCACGTAGAGTACATGCACATTGAATATGTGGACCCGTAAGTCCTTCTGATAGGTTGGTGGTAGGTGAAGAAGGGTACTGTCCCTGTGGATGCCGTCCCCACTAGGTTTCGATCTAAATGGGTCAGACTTCCCGGCCGTTCAAATATATAGATACCTTGCAGCTTCATGTTGGTCGAACGGCCTGTATTGAAGAAGAGGAAAAAGAGGAGGTGAGATGAAAACATATATTGGCATCAAAATCTCAAATTTACTTTCAAACAATACTTTCTCTATACTATATTACATAGTATGAGAAAGTAGCAAAGCGATACATTAATATATGTATTGCCCAAGCAAGATTGATCTGAGACGCAGTCAAATCAAAGAGTTGATTTTGTGTCACGGGAAAAAAGTGAAGAGTCAGGCTCTTGTCAAACGTGTACCCTTTAAAGTTACCGGTGTTGCCCTAAATTGGAGCAAATATACCAACGATGACGAAAGAAATTTAACCGAATCTGATTTTCTATTTGACTCATAGAGGAGAAAATGGGGAATTTCGAAAAGCATTTCTAGACCCCCCCTCCCTAAAAGACCCCTGTATTGACCAAAAGGGATGAAGCTCTTCACACTTATAGCATAATCCACGAGGCAGAGCCTGGCGGAACCATATTTCCGATTTTCTACCGGAAAAAGGGGATTTTTTAAAAATCTTTCAAAACATTCAAGAAACCCCCAATGATCTAGAAGTCCGCATCTTTGCATATTTATAGTATCAAACAAGGGGCAGAAGATAACAGAGTCGGAATTTCAATTTCTCCTACAGGGTTGGAAAGATGGAGGGGGATCAAAGTTGATCCCCCCCGAATATCCCCTGGAAAGTGGAAGGCTGAAACTTTGCATATTTATCGTACCGAGCACGGACAAAATCTAACTGAGACAATTTTTGATTAATACGACTATGTTTGACGCTCAGCACCCCCCCTATAGTGTTAAATAAATATATACTTATTAAATAAAAGTCCTTCTAATAGTTTTAAGGATATTAGTTTTTCTGTGTATGTCAGATTTTTAATATTAATTTTAAATAATACAATATATCTTTGTGAAAATCAATATAGACCGGCAATCACACCCTTATTTAAACTCTCAAAGTTAAATCCTAATTTGAAATACAATGCTAAAGATATCGAAATGTTGGGCCACATTGATATCGTTGGCATTGAGTGGAACATCGAATGTCATCCTTTCGGACATCTGTTGTGACATAGATCAAACCCTCCTTCATTCGATTAGTGTTTCATGAATAGTCATGACTTCTCTCCACTCAAGTCCTTTAAAAGCGAGGACTGTGTATAGCACTCCATCCTTTCAAAAGTTTAAGCAGAAGGAAAATTGTGGTTTGGGCAGTAGCATGGCCATTGATTTCCTCGAATATAATAAATTATTAAAATAGAACTATCGAGTTTAATGTAGATCACTAGATTAATCGTATTTATTGCTGAAAAATGAAACTTGTAATCTGAGACGATTTACTTGAGAATAGTTCATAATACTGTGAAGGTAATCTGCTGAGAAAGCGTCTACCCAAGCAAACCTTTACCAAGTAACTTTTATTTTAATTGGAGGTTATTCGAAATAAGTGCATAAAATACACTCTGTTGCAGAAAAATATACGCACCCATAAGAAAACCTTACAGCCGCGAAACTCGTAATGTATGTATGTATCATTTGAGGAGATATGCAAATGATTAGAATTTGGGAGCAAAAACAATATTATTAAGAAACGGTGGCAAAAAAAAGATAACATTTTATTAAGTGGTAAATCCTCCCCTGGTAATGCATTCTAGTGATGATAAGTCTGGGGACTTGTATGACCATGGAAGGGTAACAAATTCTTGTTGAAAATGCCATGCGTGGTCGAGCGTTGTCTGGCTGGTAAATGAAACCTGGACAGCTTGATAGCATATGCAAAACAATTGGCATCAGAATATCGACGATTGCCTTACAGCGCAATTAGGGGAGATCGACTGTACCGCGAGATGGCTTCCCAGGCTATCACGCCACGTGTGATGGCAACTAATGCTGAATACTATATCGGAAATCTGGCCAGTCGTCCTCTACACGAGTATGTGGCACTGAGATAGAAGTGGAATTCGTCTCCAAAGAAAATATGCTTCCAATCGGACATTGCCCAGGTTGACAGAACCTGGCATTAATCCAGAAGGCTTTGTCTTTGTGGAAAGATCAGTGGTAGACGCGTTACTAGACGTTGACACCTAATCCCACCTTCTGCCAGTTGCCTGCGAATAATATCCCTTGATAGAATTTGCATGGTGGCTGGCAAATGCCTTTGAATGGTTGATAACGAAGCCATGGGGGTGGAAGATGCTCCTCTCCTGACGGCGCGATCCACTCTATTTGTTTTCTGTCTGAGGCATTCTAAGCCTCTGAAAATGCTTACAAATGCCTTCTCTGATCCACTGTTGCCAACATCGAGCAATTTCCATATTGCTCCGACCAAGAGGGTGATTGATAGATCTGTAGGTCCAACCAGCTTCCCTCAGATCTATGATGCTACCTCCCTCTAAATTCAACAATTGTTCATAGCGCCGTCCAGTACATCTCAAAGGCTTTTTTGCATACAACTTGCAGTGTCACAGCAGATAATCTAGTTGCAGTTGAATGAGAACACCGGTCGTTTTAAATGCTGCATCGCTCTTCTGTACGTTACCGGCGTCTTATAACTTCATTGGCGCTGACAGTTTGACAGCTCAATTTTATGGGTGCATATATATGTATATGCAGTAGAGTGCATTTTGAATAATGTAGACTTAAAGTGAAAGTTGTTTGGCAGCGGGTTGTTTCTTTAGACACTGTCTTTCAAGATTTCCTTCACACCTTGACACTGATAACTGCTCAAAAAGGCTGTATATTTACTTTTGATTAAGCGTACTGACGAAGACACATTTGATAATTAAAGTATATATTTAATGTTTTACCATTTTTAACACTTTCCAACATAGTTGAAAAGCGTTTATGACAGTGTTCATTCATTCATTCTGTCTGTCTGTCTGTCCATTTGCACTATAACTGCCGCAAAAATGACTTAGCAAAATGAAATGTTAGTATGTTGTTGAGACGGACTGTGGGGCATATGGGAATGTAAATGAGTAATATCTGAATAATATCACCCCGATTAGTTTTGGATTGAACCCGGGTTGAAAAAGTGAAATATATTGAACCCCAATGGGACCTAATTTTTCAAACAGTTTTTAAGCGATTTTAAATTTCACAAATCATTTCGAAAATTTTAAGAAATAAAATAAAGAAATAAATATTCAAAGAAAGAAAATAAATATTAATAAATATTAATAACGAAATAAATATTCAAATTATCCCATAAAATATATAAAAAAATCTGATGTGGACAGTACATGACTTTCCTTATATAATGTAATTTATTTACATCTTTCACAATGTATAAGATTGTGACATAATGTATAAGATTGCAAAGAACCTAACACCAACCGGGAATTGAACCTGGAATCTACGAACTGGCCAGGCGACGCTCTACCGTTGAGCTACTGGGACGAAATTGCAAGCTCTTATTGTCGAAATGGATGTACGCGATCCACAACACACTGTATTTAACGTTGAATTGTACATTTGTGGCTTTTCCGGATGACAACATGCAAAAATTTTTCGTACACAATTAACTTATACTTTACGAAACACTAAATTAATAATTACCAATATTTTTTTCATCCTGGATAAGCAATGTATTCCATATATTAAAATATGTAAATAATAAATTCATCAATTAGGCTTTATTTTTAATAACTTGGCGGCATTTTTACAATTTTGATGATATGTTCGTGTCCATCTGGGGCTAAGTATTGATAAGTTGGCTATATGTCATTAGATTATTCACTAAGTTCGCCAAATGTATCGCCAAGTGTTGCAGACAAGTGCGGAAAAGAGCTTTCTAATAGGAACATACTCTAAGGTATGCCTGTCATATGATGGAATTAAAAATGTACAAAACATTACCTCTCATTTAGTGTCATTTTTATAAATTCTGCAGCACTTTCGTTAATTTTGCAATTTTCAAAATGTCGCCAAGTTGGCGATATCCTGCTAAAGATATTGAATTTTTATCAATTAGTCGTCATTTCCATTGATTTAGGGTCATTTTTATCAATGTGGTGAACTTTTAGTTAATTTCGCAACATTTAAAAAATTCCCCAAGTGGCGACATTCCGTCAAATTTGTCGCTAAAGTATCGCCATGCGTTATGGACGGATAAATAGTCAGTAAATGACTATTGGCATCCAAATACAAAACTATTACTAAAAGTATATTTTCTCGTGAATAGAACTCGCTAGATCTACGGGAATGATAGCAACACATTTATCGCATTATATTACATATGGAAAATAAATATACTTCTCAAAAGTTTAGAATTTTTTTTTATTTTATGTGATTTTTTTGATAAATTTATTTGAAAAATATGTAATATCTTGAGAACGGTTCGTGCTGGCGTTCTAAATTTTGTGTCAAACGTTTTCTAATGAAAAGTTACATAAGGAATGAAGATTTACGTAACTTCATTATAGGTTTTGATTTTTTGATTTTAAAAATATTACTCAAAAATTTTGGGGTTCTGAACAATCGATTGCGTTTAAAAACAATAGTCTTCCAATAGTAATAGATTGCAATTTTAGTACTAAATGTTATTCGAATTGCTCCATTCGTTCGTGAGATATCGTCTCCACAGACTCGCTGACACATACACGTACTTTCAAACACACACACACACACACATACAGACAGCACCTGAAAAACGTTTGATTCGTGTTCAGGATTGCTTGAAACGTGCGATCCAGTCGAAAACCTGAATTCGAAATTTTTGATTACGTCGTAAATCTTTCCTTATGCATTATACTATGTATATAAGGAAAGTACAAATTCAGCAATATATGTTCGGTAGTTTTTTAAATAAAAATTAAAATAATCATTACACCCATATTAACTGAAGATATCGCGTGACCCACTTCAAAATAAAATATAGCATCCATTTTTTTCCCTAGTGTAAATAAAAATCGTCATTTTTAAAATTCTTTATAATTTATATTTAGTGTTGCATTTGTTTTAAAACCACTTTCTGTGCATCTATATTCTGTGTCAAAGCAATTACAAAATATTTTAGTTTAAATGATCATCAAACTTTGATTATTTCTACAACGAAGAATAATTTCAATGGATACAGAATGTAAACAAGTGTTTGTAAGATGGGTTGTTTAAGAATTGCTGAATTTTTTTAACTCAAAAGTATTTAGCTCTGAAGTCTGGGATAAAAGTCATATGAATGAAATATTTATTCCTTTTAAGTAGAGAGCCAGACAATTTATATTTCGATGACGTCATTTTAATAAAGTTCACTTTTTTCAATGAAGTTTTAAGTTTTCATATATGATAAATAATTCTAGTACTGCGATAATTTAAAAAATATCAGCCCTGAATATATAGCATTTCAGAGATTTTTAAATAAAAGTACACTTCAGTTGGAAAGTATTTAATTAGTGTCGTCATTTTCAATGATGTAGAGTCAATTTTATCAATTTGGAGACATTTTCTTCAATTTAGCAGCATTTAAAACGACTCGTGAAGTTGTCGATACGCCATCAAAATTCTTCATCAGAATCTCGTCAAGCGTTGCAGATAGAGAAATAGGTTATTCTTATAATAGATTCTGATGTGTTTTCCAAGGTATTGAATTATGATCACTTAGTCGTCATTTTTACTCATTTGGTTACGTTTTTATCAGTTTGGTAATATTTTTATCAACTTGGCGACATTTTCGTCAATTTGAAAGCATTTGAAAAATATCTCCAAGTTGGCGGTATTCCACCAATTCCGACATGATAAATTTCGCCAATTGTTATCCACAGATACATAGACAGATAAATCAAGGTGTTTATATTAGTAATAACCAATCACTATAACTAACCTGGAGAAATGCATGTTTCAAACAACACGTCTGGTAGATATGAGTTGTGATTTTCGGTATGATTCCAATACATTCGTTACACATTACCATGTATTGCAGGGAAAATAATATGTTAATTTGTACCAAATAAAGTTAACATATCACATATTTTTACTTTCCCTGCAATACATGGTAAAGCATAAGGAAAGTATTGGAATCATGTTGAAAATCGCAACTCGAGTTTTCGAAGGATCTACACGTTTTGACACCTCTAGAATACGAAAAAACAATTGTTAGCGCGACGTCTGTGTGTTTGTCTGTCTGTTTGTGTGTGTGTCTGTCTGTGTGTCCGTCTGTCTCTCTGTGTGCCTGTGCAGTATATGTATCCACTCCAATTCAAAAACTAATGGACCAAATTCCATAAAATTGGGTACGTAAGTTACTTATGTATGACCATGGTGATTAGTATTTGGTAAAATTCGGGATAAAATAACCCGCCTGTTTTTACGAAATTCCCGTAAAAATTGCCTGTATCTACTGTAGCTGAAAAACTAATATATCAAATTTTACAAAATTTGGTAAATAAGTCACTTGTGGGATATCCTGGGGCTGATTAGATTTTGGTTTGATTCGGAAAACAATAACCTGCCCTCCTTTGCGAAATGGCCCGCAAAAATCGTCAAAATCTGAAATAGAAGACTACGTGTGCTCAAATATATCAATTAAATGTTTGTTTTACACGTAATTTTAACGATGAAAAAATGAGACCAACCTTATTACACTAAGACTAGTCGTTCTCGAGATATTTTATTTTTTTCGCATTTTCGTTATGCCACCTTTGAAAATAAGTCCAGTTACCAAGAACAAAAATTGAATTAAAAGTGCAAATTCGGTGTAATTTTAAATAATTATGGGTGTTATTTTGTGTAATTGAACTCAATGTAATGAATAATTGAAGAAATAAAGATAACGTGAATATGAGTTTGCAGGGAAAGTCATGTGCTCCTGACATCAGATTTTTACTTTCCCTACAATACATGGTAATGTAAAGGGAAAGTATTGGAATCATGTCGAAAATCGCAACTCGAGTTTCCGACGGATCTACACGTTTGAGCCCTCTAGAACACGAAAAATCTATATTTAGCGTGATGTTTGTGAGTGTGTCTGTATGTGTGTGTGTGTGTGTGTGTGTATGTGTGTGTGTGTGTGTGTGTGTGCATCTGTCTGTGTCTGTCTGTGTAGTGTATGTATACCCTCCAACCCAAAACCTGATGGACCAAATTTCCTAAAATTTTCTAGGTAGGGCATTTGTGTGTGACCCTGGTGCTGATTAGATTTTGGTATGATTCGGGATGAATGAATCCGCTTTTTTTTGTGAAATGGCCCGCAAAAATCTCATGTATCTACTTTGGCTAAAAATCTTATTGACCAAATTTTACAAAATTTGGTAGATAAATCACTTGGGTGATATCATAGTGCTGTTTAAACTTTTGGTACGATTCGAAAAAGTAGAACGTGCTTTTTCTATGAAATGACCAACAAAATTCGCCAAAATCTAAAATAAAAACTACGTATGATCAAATGTATCCATTAAGTGCTTGTTTTATACGTAATTTTTTGTCGAGGAACAGAATAAAACTAACCTCATTACTGTGGAACTTTCCTTTCTCGATGTATTTGAGTTTTCAACATTTTCGTTACGCTGCCTTTGAAAAAATATCCAGTTACCAAATAAAAGCAGAAATTGAATTAAAAGTGCAAATTCAGCCATGTTTTATGCAATTAAGCACAATTTAATGAATTACTAAAGAAATAAAGAGAAAATGAAGTTGAGTCTGCAGAGAAAGTCATGTTCTGCGCACTTCATATTTTTTGTTTAATTTTCTAATTTTATCCTTGAGTACATGCGGAGGTGACATATTGCATTGACTTGTCAATTTGTTCGAGGCACAGTCATTTGCCGAGACAAGCGTCGCCTCAATCAAGACATCAACTTTGACGCAAGGGAGCTGTTTAGTTCATTGAATTAGTGCTCCATGAATATTCATGGGGATTTCTCCGACTAATCACCCCTTCATCGCAGAAATTGTCATCGAGATTTTTGCTCTTTTGTTCTTTTGAAAACCAGCTTATATCGCTATTATTTGGATTTATCTAGCAGTTTATATATTAATTCAATGAAGGGGGAAAATTTCATGGTTGACTTGAAGTGATAATTTGTGAATCTTTATCTAGCTTAACTAGATTCATGAAAATTAAATTGCTCCCTCTAGAGTGGAAAACTCTTATAAAGGTAGCACATGACTTACACTACATAATGCAAGCAATATACGTCTTCCAGTTCGCAGTAATGACGGGCAAGTTCCATAGCAGAATATTTTTAACACATCGACATTTGGCGATTTTCTGTATGACACCATATAAAATTACTTTGATTTAACCAATTATCTTATTTCGAGCAAATATAACACTATAATTGAAAATACTGATAATATCTGCTAAAATATAATAATTCGGTTATATTAAAATATATTAATTACAATTTCATTAATTTGATTTCATTTTTGTATCTTTGGCGTCCTTTTTACTAATTTGGCGATATTTTAATGAATCTGGCACCGCTTAAAGGAACTTGTCAATTTGATGATATTTCGCCAGAGGAGTCACTAGGGTCAGCAAATTTAAAACCACTTCTTACATATTTAAGGTTATTTACTACTGTTCAATTTTCTGTAATTTTTAGATACATTTATTTGGAAAACGTGAAATATCTCAAGAACTGTTCAAGCTAGCGGTGTAACGTCTGTGTAATTCCATTTAGAATAAAAATGCCTGGCGTACTCTTCAGACAAAAACTCGAATTTAAAATTTCAACCAATACTTTATTTATACATCGTACTAGTATATGCAGGAAAAGTAAAAATGTCTCCAACTCGCAGTGTCGCCTATTAATGTGGAAATATAACTTTCTTTATACATCATACTATATATGTAGGGAACGAAAAAATGTCTCCAACTCTCAATGTCGCCTATTAGGGTGATAATATAACTTTATCTATACATATTATATATGTAGGAAAAGTAAAAATGTCTCCAACTCGCAGTGTCACCTATTAGAGAGATAATACAATTTTCTATGTACATCATACTATATACGTATGACAAGTAAAAATGTCTCCAACTCGCAGTGTCGTTTATTAGTGTGGGAATATAACTTTCTCAATACATCATACCATATATCCCCCTTCAAGTCCTGCTGACTGCCTCAACGTGGCGAGGGGGTCACACTGGACGGTCTGGGCGAAGTACATCGGGAGATTTTGTCCTGGCAGGGCCACCCTATGTGTGAAGGCCAGACCAATGTGCCCAGCTAAAGTCAGTAGGCATGGGAACCAAGTCAGACTTCTTACCCTCGGGTGCTCCTCAAATAGAAGCTGCACATTCCCCTTCTACCATGAGTTTTGCACCTGATATATGCAGAAAAATTTAAAGTGTTTCCGACTCTCAATGTTGCCTATTAAGTTGGGAATATAACTTAAAGGTGGATAACCATATGAATTTGTTTTTCTTTTCGGACATGGAAGATTTACTAAATAAGGAATGGGGCGTGTTAAATGTTTGTGAGTGTCTCACAGTCTGTATGGACGGCTCTTCAATAAACGAAAGTCCTTACTAATAAACAAACTTTAATTTTGAGTGAAAAGATAACACAAATTAGATAGATTTCACTAAAAATGAATAAGCATTTTAATGTTACCAATCAAAATAAGATTACAACATTTTATGAAATTCTCTTGATTATTTCAGAAATGCGATCGGTCAAGTTGCTTAGTCCGAATTTGTAGCTGGCCACCAAATGCGTATGTTATGCTGTGAAAAACCCCGATATTCAGAGGTCTGTTACTCAGCTGCAAAGATAGTTATAAACTTGATCTTTTTCTGTAATATGACTACTAATTTGATAAAGGAAAGCCAAAAATTACAATCAGAGCGGTAACACACGAGAAAAAATAATAAAAAGTCATTTTTTACGATTTTCGCTACGGCTTATTTTTACCCCAGTGTTTACGGTGCTACAACATAGATGACGAAACCGATGTTAATCAATAATGGCTCTTATTGTGTGTTATGGTGGGAGATACATACGTGTTTTAAAACTTGAAGATGAATTTGATTTAGAATTTCAGAAAATGAAAATTATATATATGGTGCTCGGCGGTAACGTAATATTTTCAGTGACTGCTATATCATTATTGCGTAATCAAGTTGATACATATCTGTACAAAAAGTATCGAAACCTCTTGAGAACACCATTTCATGGTAAAAACTTCCCACCACATACAAAAACAAAATACTCCTTTCCAATAAATATAAAATCTTGAAATGAAATCTTCTGTGAAATTTCTATGAAAACTTCTGTGCCAAATTTGCCACAGAACAAGGACTGTATTCATTTCTAGTCATTTTTAGTCAACCAGAGCTGTATTCATTTTTAGTCATTTTCAGTCAACCGGAGTTGTATTAATTTAGTCAACAAGTAGTAATCAATTAAAATATTAACTATAACTGAATAGAAAATTCTTGTGATTTCGATGCAGAATCCATATCAGTTATCATCTAAGTTATATTTTTATCAGATCATGAGACATAAATGTTGCAAAGAAAAGGCAACTTTCTTTATCAGAAGTGACATTACTGGAACTGGAGATGGAACTCTGTAGTATTGTTCTGTCATGGCGCGGTTTGCCAACTCACAAAAGCAAAAGCGCACCAGACAAACCAAGGGACGGTGAAGCCGTATAGTGGAATTTTGTCAAAAAATCAAACATTCTAAATTTACCCAAGCAAGAAACTTTCTCAGTCTAACAGAATTGTTTGTTAGATGACATGCAGTGAATAGCAGAGGAATTAAAGGCATTTCAAAAAAATCAGAAGCAAAGTAAAAATCAAAATATTATTTATTTAAAATCACACTTAAGTATTTTACTAAAAAAAACAATTTATCAGATTCAGATCTTCATTTTAATAATAGAACAATCTGCCTTTCTGCTCTGTCAAAAATTTATATAGCACACAATAATTCACTTCAATAATCATATGATCTTAATTTTGATTTTAAATTATCCATAAATACATTTTGTCATGAGCCGATTAATTATAGAAATCATTCTTCACTATGCCGGTGCTGTACGGCATTAAAATTCCCGTAAAGAAAATGTTACCTGGCTATTATACATTTCAAGCTTTTCAGAAAATACCTCTCATCAGATATGCACGATTTTAGGTGGAACAAAAGTTCTCAAAAAAAGAATCGATGAGGGACGAGTCCAAAACTTTAGGTACTGGACATCAGTCTATTATGCACCAATCCGAACAATGGCGGAATAACTACTTCAAGCTCGGCGTCGATGTCGGATAGATTTCCTGGAAAAAAAAATATATTTTAGAAAATGTACAGAAGAGTTAATGTAGGTTTCCAGGATCTTCTTCAATCATCTCCAGAAATGCAGGGGCGGTTTCCTTTAGAACCAAAATGCCCATCTCCGCCAGTTAGCCATTTCGGCTAAAAGCCTTTGTCTATTTTTACAAGACAAAACTTTCGATGCGACCTTTCAGTCGGAATTTCCAGCTCGAAGAGAGCAAAGTGTGGGTCGCTCGAGCCCACGAAAAAAGGTTCTCCTTCGCTTTTCGCCTCTTCCTGATTGGACAGGCGCGCTTCTCCTAGTAACAAGTGAGCTGACGTCACGCATCCCGGCCAGACACCAAGTCCAGACATTCCAACGAATTCACGACCAAATGCGCTTTTTAATGTAATTTCAATAGAAACAAGTCTTAACGAAAAACACAGCACAGGCACGAACGGAGAGAAGGATGTTTCTCTCGCAGAAAAATAAGAAAGGCTCATGGCGCAGAATTGCGACATGACAGTTCTCTCTTACTGACGTCTTTTCTGTCGTCGTGTCTCGACTAGACAGTGAATGTCCATGATACAGTCCATGACGTATGTATACTTAACAATGACTTGACCAAGGGTTGCCATAATTTCACCCATTTCGAATGAGGAATTCCAGATTTAGTTAATTATCTCCAATTTGGCGACTTCCAGAACCTTCGAAAAACTGCACGAAATAACGTTAGTATAAGGGATATGAAGATATTTACTATGGGGGAAAATTTTGACGCAAAAAATGCAAATATGAATATACATTATTGCTTTATAACGCACTCTCTGATTTAATTTAAGAGTAATAACTTTACTGTATGGTATACAAATTGTAGTGACCACGATTGTTCATCGCGCACCACTTCTGCACTAACTCTACTATGCACAGTTTTACATGTAAGAATTTAATATATATAATTTCAGGCAAAAAATATTCTTCAAATCACATGCCAATTTAATACCAAAAGCACTCTCATCTTGAATGTTAACTCTCTTAAGCTCTTCAACAACTGTTAAACACTTTTGAAATTATGATTCTCAACAGCTATTAAATAATCTTGAAATTCTTCTTGGAATTCATATAAGGATAAAAAATAAGCAAAAAAATATTTTAACACTCTTCAAAATAAAAAACAAACAAAAAAAACGTTAAATTAATTTTTCATCAGCGTTACTTTTTGCACTTTTTTTACGTCTTATCAAATTACCATCAAGAAAACCTGGAGGTGATGTTCGAAAGAATTTCTTGTCTTGTCATGTGTTTACAATGGGTTTATATTTAGAAAATAGTTTTTAAATTAGATATAAATGTATCTTAACAAAATCGTTTCAAACAACCGTTTAGATGCAGTTTATAAAAATAGCGTTAATAAGAATTTGTTCATATATTTATATTCTATACTAGCAGTATACCCGTTCTTCCTACGGAGTATATAATATAATGAAACTTAAAATTCCCAATCGTAAGCCAATTCCTATAGTATCGTCTATTAAAATAGTTAATTTAATGCTCCTAAAAACAAATTTAAAAATCTCTGTTCTCGCTATACATAATTATCTTCACGGGCAGATCTGAAGAATAAAACGTCCTATTCCCGCTTTTAAACAAATTTACAAAAAATATCAAATTGAATTTATATATGCAAAATAAAAGTCCTAAAATTGTATTGGTCTCGTTCTACTTATATTCGACAATATTAGAAGATATACCCGTGTATTAGTAGAAGATTACACGTATTACAACAAATGAGTTTCTAATATCTTTGCCAAAATACAACAGATGACGTAATAAATTAAAATATCAATAATCCCGAAATCTTTAAAACTGAAGGCCGTAATTAATTACAATATATGCCATAATGAAAGCTCTAAAATTGTATTGAAATTGAAAATATTAAAAATTCCCCCCTGAAGATTACCCGTATGAGTCTAAAATCTTTGTCAAAATAAAACAGATGACATATCACAGATGGCGCCAATATATGGAAAAATATATGCCAATATACCTGTACTACTTATATCCTAATAGATTAGAAGCTATACCCATGCATTTGTAGAAGATTACCCGTACTAATCACAATATATGAGTCTCAACGATTTGTGCCAAAATAAAACAATGGCGTAATAAATTGAAAATGTCAATAAAAGTAATGTTTAAACCGAAAGACCGTAATTGATATAATTCAGTCAGAAAGGTAATATCGATTAAATTTATTTTATATACATCTCTTTATTATTTAAATCGGGAATGATTTAATAAAAATCGTCTGCCGCATAAACAGATTGGATTTAAATCCGTTGCTAAGCTGCATGATATAATGTTATTCAAATAAATTGGTGGAAAAATATTGTCAACATAATACTATCTCTATGAATGCGTTTTAATAATAGCGCGTTTTTAATTAATGTCTAGATAACCCCTGGTCCCAGAAACTCGAAACATGGACTACATTTTAAAGTGGGGCTATTCTAAATTTACCCCCAAAATAAATTTCATCTAATTCGGTGAAGCCGTTCTCCCGTGATGATGACCCAAATAAACACACAAGTAAACATGCGGACCAATTTCAATTTTATTTATAGAGATAAATATTATAAAAATCTGATGTAGGCAGCACATGATTTTCCTTATATAATGAAATGAATTTAATACTTTTACAGTAAAAAAAAGTTGATTATTTTTATAGTAGATATTTATATTTATTCCGTTCATTGGATTTTCGTCAATGAGTCGTCATTTTCATGGATTTAGCGTCATTTTTATCCATTTGGTAAGTTTTTCGTTAATTTAGCAACATTTAAAAAAGTCGCCAAGTTGGCGACATTCCACCAAATTTGTCGCCAAAGCAGCAGATAAATGACATTCTTACAGCAAATAAAAGATTATTGGCGTTCAAATACAAAAGTATTACACAAAGTATCATTTGTCATGAATGGAATGAGCTAGATCCACGAGAATGATGTCATCCAATTTATCGCATGGTATTCCATATGAAAAGTGAACATGTTTCTCAATAGGAAATATTCTTTTATTCTTTTATATGATTTTTTGATAATTTTTTTGGAAAATGTGGAATATCTCGAGAACGGTTCATGTTAGCGTTCTAAAATTTATGTCAATCGTTTTCTAATGAAAAATTACATAAGAAATGTCTATTTGCGTAACTTTATTAGAGGTTCTGATTTTTTGACGATTTTTTCAAAATTTCAATCGAAAATTTAGGTGAGTTCTGAACATTCGATTGCGCATAAAAACAATAGGCTTTCAGTGTTTACGAATTGTAATTTTTGTACCGAATTTCATTTGAATCGGTCCATTCGTTCGTCAGTTATCGCCTCCACAGACTCACTGACACACTTACACACACACATACACAAACACACATACTTTCACACACACACACACACACACACACACACACACATACTTTCACACACACACACACACACAGACATCACTTCCAAAATGTTCGATTCGTGATCAGGGATGCTTGAAACGAGCTCTTTCGTCGAAAACTCGAATTCGAATTTTCGACCCCGTCACAATACTTTCCTTATACATTATTGTATATAAGGAAAGTGATAAAGAACAACAATATTATTCGACGTGGGGATGCGAGGGTTCTTCCTCAGGTGCCTCGAAATGCAAACCCCTTGAATCCTTGGATAAATATTGTACACAACTCTTGCTCTATAAATCTCTTTGCCAGACTGGTGTCAAAACATAAAGCATAATTGATGAAATTTATTATTTTAAAACTTTTGCAGGAAATCGCCCCAAAAATGTACTTATAAATAAAGTAGTAAGTATTCACACTAGTATGTTAGAAAATATAACCGTGTATTCGAAGACTGCACGTACAACATATGAGTTTTATGTCTTTGCATATTAGTTTTATGTTGTTATATGTGTTTTGTATACTATTTACGTCTTTGTATATGTATATAGTATTCTTAAGATGTATCTATCTATTTTACGTCTATCTTACGATCTGCTTTACGTCTGTAGTGTTGTTACGTCTACATACAATATCCTCGTTGAATAATGCCTGACAACAAGAAAAGAAAAATATAATTGTTACTATTTAAAAGGCCACTTGGTCTTTAGATAAATTCAGTTCCTTGAGACAAATTTGGCGATATATTGCCTATTTGGTGACTTTTGTTGAATTATGGAAACTTCTCGAATTTTAAGGAATGAAGAATTCCTGTAGTTACTTATTTATTCCAGAACTTTCCAGAGATTATATATATAAGCATTTCATTGCACAGTTTTTTGTTAGAGTTGGTTGTGAAATGATGATCTATAGAGAGTCTATAAAATAGTCATCTTTCAGTTGGAGTAGAGTTGATGTGAACCAGCTACATTGAACTGTAACATACGTCAGTTTTTTTAGAGAATTACTTGCTGTTTTGTGCATTAGTTCAGAATTTAATTGCTAGTTTATTGCATCTAACAATTGTTTTATGACATTGTAAAATAGCTGTAGAGTCTTTAGCTGTACATTTGTCCTGTTAACATTTATTGGTGCTTTTAAGGGAAACTTGACCAATAAACCCATCTTATAATATTGAAATTCAACCACTAAAACTTTTGCTAAAAAAATAAAATTCTCGTTTGTGTAGAAGTGTGCAAATGAATAGTTCGTCCAAACTGTGTGTTTCTTGTGGTCTTACTAATTATTTCATGAGCATTACGTTACAAACGCAGCATTTCTGATGGTATTGACTCCAATTTTACAGCGGGACCATCACATTTTTGTAATGGATAAACTGTCCCCTTTTGAAGGGGTTGAGTTATAAAAAACTTCCACTCTATTTATACTACACAAACACGGAATTCTAGTCTGTGCTTTACTAAACCCCATCTGACATCCCAATTTGTAAAACCATAGATCCATATAGGTCACACTGATGTGAGACATTTAAAGGTAGACATCGCACAGTCAAAATTTTGGAAGTGCCATTCAATTTAGATCAGGACCCAGTTTATAAAGCATCAACAGGGACGGTACCCTCTTTCTCCTAACACTAACCTCTCGGAAGGGTTTACGGACCCACACGTTTAACGTCCGTACTCCGAATGAACACGGGGACAATTTGGGCAGAGCCAAGATTCGAATCCCGGTCGACGGAGTGCAATATCAGCGCGCTAACCACTGAGCTGTCAAATCCCTTTATTGTCCACGTTGTATTCCGTTACGACTTTATGGCAACCATGAGTTTTCTATCCGAAGAAATAAATTACTCTAAAATGAACTGGAATTTTAAAGATCGCAAACAAAGCACGCTAAACTACACAATTGATGAAAAATCTTACAGTAAATACACATGAACACAATTAAAAAAAATCTGATGTGGGCAGCACATGATTTTCCTTATAAAATGCAATAAATTTACTACTTTTACAGAAAAAAAAATAGGTTATTCTTATAGTAGATACTATATTCTTTTCAAGGTATTGAATTCCGTCAATTAGTGGTCAGTTTCATTGATTTAGCGTCATTTTTATCCATTTGGCAAGATTTTCGTTAATTTGGCAACATTTAAAAAAGTCGCTAAGTTGGCGACATTTCGGCAAATTCGTCGGCAAAATCTCGCCAAGCGTTATAAATGGAGAAAGAAGTTATTCTTATAGCAGATAAATGATTATTGGTATTCAAATACAAAAGTATTACTCAAAGTATATTTTCTCATAAATGGAACGAGCTAGATCTACGAGAATGATGTCACCACATTTATCTCATGATTTTACATATGAAAAGTGAACATGTTTCTCTACAGTTAATACATTTTTTTAATTTATGGGATTTTTTTTTAAATTTAATTGAAAAGTGTACAATATCTCGAGAACGGTTCATGCTAGCTTTCTAAAGTTTATGTCAATCGTCTTCTAAGGAAAAATTGCATAATAAATGTTTGTTTACATAACTATATTTAAGGTTGTTTTTTATGGCATTTTCAAAATTTAACTCGAAAATTTAGGGGAGTTCTGAACATTCGATTTTGTTAAAAACAATAGGCTTTCAGCATACACTAATTGTGATTTTTGTACCAAATTTCATTCGAATCGCTCCATTCGTCCGTGAGGTATCGTCTCCACAGACTCACTGACACACACACACACACACACACACACACACACATATATATATATATATATACTTTCACACACACACACTCACACACACTCACACAGAGGCATCACCTCAAAAATGTTTATTCGTGATCAGGGATGCTTGAAACGTGCTCTCCCGCCGAAAATTCACATGCGAATTTTCGACCCCGTCAGAATACTTTCCTTATACATTATGTATACATGGAAAGTAATAAAATTATTAATAATATGAACCTGTACGGAAAAGTCTTATTCCATCCACACCAAATTCTTAAAATCAGAACTCTGTAAATAATGTATACAAAATGTATTTACTGGTATACGCATTATATTGTCCAGCTGTCCGAATATAAATATGAAACGTTACATACTCGAAGAACTTCTGACTTAAAAACTTGGACTAGCTTTCCGAGCTCAACCCACTTTTCTATCGCTTCGAAGAAAGATTCAATTTCGGATTCGTTCGATTCAATTCTGATTCGTTCACAGATGTGGCCTTTTCCAGAAGAGGTTGCATTGATATGGTAATTCCGAATTCTATATGATTCATAAAGCTCCTTTTCTAGAGATATACTATAAGTTTGACGGTGGGATTGGAAAGAGTATATTTTCGCGAAAACTACAAATACATTTTTATGACTGTGTACAAAGGTAGACAGACAACCGAATGACAAAGATGAGCTAAAAGTTTAAAATGCATTAAATGTTTAAAATTTTTGGTTGTAAAGATATAACTGCCCGCTTAACTTTAACATTGCATTCAGAAAAACTTATTATTCATTGAATAAAAATACGATTCTTCCTTTTTATCTTTTCTCTAATTTACGTAAAGGTAATTATTGCACTTCATAATAAAACATATTTTCCTTTTTTTTTACCCTTCCTGTAATAAGTAGTATATGGATCATCTTCTCTAAACGGGCTTTTTCATGTATATATATATCTATATATATATATATATATATATATATATATATATATATATATATATATATATATATATATATATATATATATATATATATATATATATATATACATATATATGTATATATATATATATAACTAAGAAAAAGTAAAAATATGTAAAGATATGTAAAGGGAGATGCCAGATAATTTGCATATAAATGGCTGAGAGGGATAGCGACCCTCATTCCCGTTTAAAGTACTTTTATGTCTAGACAACGCCCACGGAAACCAATGCAATATAATGACAGGTCCCCGATATGTGCAAAATCGAAGGCACTAGAACTGAGACAGAAATGGAATAACGAGAGGTAGAACGTATAATGTCTATCTGACAACCTTACAATTCGGAATGCACGAAACACATCCTTAAGTAAACATTCTAAAGCATGCGTACATCGTTATACACTGTTATGATGTCAAATTACCTATGTCTTGTCTAAAAGAGTATTCTTCTTTAAAGAAGGAATTATAATGATGTTTAAGAAAATTAAAATGTGTCTTGGTTTAATTGCAATCTTACATTTAGAACAAACTTCTTATTTGTTTTATTCTTCTAAAAAGAAAATATAGATTAAATGTAATTCACCTGTACTAATGTCATCCCTTTATCTACCAAGAAGACAGGTAAATGACAACAGGGGAACGTTTTCTAATAATAAATTACATAAGAAATGTCTATTTGTGTAAATTTATTAGAGGTTTTGATTTTTTGATGATTTTTTCAAAATTTCACTCAAAAAACTAGGGAGGTTCTGAACATTCGATTGCGTTTAAAAATAATAGGCTTCCAGTATTCACGGATCGTGATTTTTGTACCAAATTTCGTTCGAATCGCTCAGTTCGTTCATGATACATCGTCTCCTGAAACACTGACACACACACACACACACACAGACTCATTGACACACACGCACAACACTCACAGACTCACACATACAGACTAAAACACACACACACACACTCACGCACACAACACACACACACACTTTTACACACACACACACACACACACAGACATCACCTCAAAAATGTTCGATTCGTGACCACGTACGTTTGAAAGGTGCTCTCCTGTCGAAAACTTGAATTCGAACTTTCGACCCCGTCACAATACTTTCTTTATACATTATGTATATAAGGAAAGTAATAACCACGCACTTAAATATATCAATTAATAGCTTGTTTTATACGTCAATCTCAAAGACGACTAGAATAAGACCAACAACATAACATTGGCAGTAACCGTTCGTGAGATATTTCAGTTTTTCCTTATTTTTGCCACGCCGTCTATTTGAAAATACGCCAAATGAAAAGAAAAGTTACCAAATGAAAAGAAAAATGAAATAAAACTGTGATTTAAAACAATTATTCATGTTATTTTGTGCAATTGAACCCAATTTAGTAGTTTATGAAAGATAAAATAAATTTGTGTAGTGATAGTCATGTGTTGTCATCATCAGGTTTTTAATACATGCTAATGTATATAGGAAACATATTGCAATCCTAGCTCACTTTTTCAGTTCTCTTGAATCTAAAATAGCGTGCGTTTGTGTGTACATTTATGTGTTTGTCTATCTGTGCAATGTATGTAACAATTCTAGCTTTAAATTAATCGACCAATTTCAGAAAAATTTGGTAGATAAGTCACTTTTAGGTCATCCTGAAACTGATTAGATTTTGGAACGATTCGAAGGAAAAAGAACCTGCCTCTATTTACGAAATGGTCTTCGCAAAATTTCAAAATTTAGACTACATATACTCAAATATATCAGTGTAAATGTTATGCTTGTTTTATATGAAACTTCTACCGACGAAAATAATACTACCAACCCAATTACTCTAAGACGAATCGGTCTCGAGATATTTTAGCTTTAAAACTAAAGCGATTATATGCTGGTTGCAATACTTATTATAAATTTAAATGATCTTTACCCAGTGGAAAAAATGGATTCCACATTTTGTTTTGCAATGAGTCATGTGATTTCTTCATATACCATGAGTGTTATTATTATTTAACTTCTTACTTTAAAACTAATCAACCTATTTAAATGATTTTTTTTATACATTTTATGTGATAATTTGAATTTTCCTAAAATTTTTGAAGCATTTTGTGAATTTTAACTTGGATTAAATAAATGTTTGAAAAATTAAGTTCCATGGGGTTCATTATATTTAATTTTTACAACCAGGTTTAAATCCGAAACTAATTCGGTGATATTATTCTTTTACATTCCCGTATGTCCCACAGCCGGTCTCACCAACATACTAAAATTTCATTTATCTAAAGTCATTTTTATGGCAGTTATTAAAGTCATAAACACTTTTCAACTATGTTGGAATCCATGTACTATACTATATAGAGAGAGTGCCCCAAAAACATTGACATCGCCTTTTAGTCCTTAAATATTGATCTCAGACATACTGTATAATAAATTACAAAGTTGAGTAAAGAAAGGTACAGAATTTTATGAAGTCGATTAAAATTTTCCAGGGAATTAAATTTTAAGAAAAACAAAATTTAAATTTTTATACGACCTCATACAAAAACATTTGCGATGAGTAAAATGTGCCCCATACTCTAATAAGATGATGTACAAAATTCAGCATTTTATCATAAAAAGTCCCAGAGATGTGAAAAGACAAAAAGGATGACTTAAACCACTTTTCGGTGCATCGACATTTGTTCTCAGAGGGGAAAAATAATGTCGGCAGATCGTGTTTCAGGGGTCATACACAGCATAACACCAACTATGAAAGAAACCAGTTATTACATAAATAAATAACATATTTGATATTTATTGGTACAAAACTATCTACACTGTGTAAAAATATTTACTTTACACAAAAATCACAAAACCCATTCAAAATGTTTTCCATCCATGCCAAAGCTCCATTAAAGATAAGAGGCATATATTATTTGCCTATGATGCATTTCTGCGTTGCATCATTTGCACTCTTGCTGTAAACATTTACATTTTAATTTGTGATTAATCCCATTTACACATTCACATTTTAATTTGTGATATTTTATGATAAAATGCTGAAATTTTGTACATCACCTTATTAGTGTTTGGGGTACATTTTACTCATTGGAAATATTTTTGTAACGGGGGCCGTATAAAAATTTTAATTTCGCATTTCTTCAAATTTAATCCCCTGAAAATGTTTATCGATTTCATAAAATTCGGTGCATTTTATTACACAAAATTGTAATTTATTATATATGTCTAAGATCAATATTTAAGGAATAACACCTATGTCAATGTTTTTGGTACACCCTGCATATAGTATATATATATATATATATATATATATATATATATATATATATATTCCAAAAAGAATACCTAAGTACAGAAAAGCAAAAGATGAATGTGAAAAACGAAAAGTATCACAAGTGGCCGGGGGGAGTTGTGACCCCCACTCTCCGGTTAAGCAATGCTTTATGCCATCCCGGAAGCCGATACTTATACATTTGTAGGCACATTGAATAGTTTTTTCGTGTGTCATCCAAATAGTGTTTTTGAATTTTTGCTGTGGGTTTTTGATGTTCGGTAATTGATGGTATTAAGGCCATTCCATGTATAAGTATCGGCTTCCGGGAGTGTCGCCATGGCATAAAGCATTGCTTAACCGGAGAGTGGGGGTCACAACTCCCCCCGTCCAATTGTGATACTTTTCGTTTTTCACATTCATCTTTTGCTTTTCTGTACTTAGGTATTCTTTTTGGAAAATATATTTGCAAATGAGTACAAGGGCAGCTTAGCGCCATGTTTGCATATTTTACGTATAAGAAATTGTTTTTCATGTAGCTATCTCAGAATACTTTACATTTGTAAATTATATATATATATATATATATATGTATATATATAAATATATATATATATATATATATATATATATAAATATATATATATATATATATATATATATATATATATATAAATATATATATATATATATATATATATATATATATATATATATATATATATATATATATATATATCATACCAGAAAAGTAGACAAGTAAAGAAAGCAATATTCGTGTGATGTCTGGTAATGTGTGTGTGTGTGTGTATTATATATTGGACCATTTTTAACTGTCTTACAGCAATGGGTTTTTTGTGGGTCATTTCACAAAAAAAATGCTAGATCTATTTTTTAAAGATCTGGCAAATTTTAATAGATAAAACTGTTCTACTAGACTAAGATGTGTGCCAAATTTCAGCTCTTAGGAAACTATGAAATATATGATCAAATAGTGGAAACATGCAGAAAACGTAATGAGCACTTATCGGTAATAACGAGCTAAATAAAAGCTTTTAAAAAGATCTCCAAATCAAAACTTTTCACTCCAAGAAATTGCGATTAAATACTCAGAATGTGATTCGAACAATATTATTTTGTTTTGTTTAAATTAGTGACGCTGAAAGAAAATCAAGCAACACCCTTCCAAAAACCTGATGAGATGCTCGTACGAACATCGCTCTAATCAACGAAAATCATAAATATTCATGAAGAATTACCCACCAGTCCGCCGTCTTCAGTTGCAAATTAGGAACGAGATAACCAACCTGAAAGTCTAGATAAAAGATAAATCGAGGAACAAATAAATTTATGCTTTCTTTATAAATTAATAATTGGGTTCTTTAAATAGTGTATAGCCATAGTATTTCGTGTACCTGTCGGTAAATTATGAAAAGAAAATATTTCTAAGTCGACATGTTCTATTTTGTACATTTATTTCCATTCAGTTTTATTTTACAGCCACTTTCTAACTTCCTTAAAATATGTGTAGTATCTGTAGGTAAATGATACTGTTTGAAATTTTAGTCACACATTCGACTTAGTATAATATAATATAACCTTATCTACAGGGTTTCCCTAGAAGGTTCTTGAGTAATAGTGTTAGCGGTTTTATGACATAACCGTAACGGAGTGTTACAGAAAATACCTGGACATAGAAAATTGTTAAAACATGAAAAAACTTTTGGTTAGGTTGGCGTTGTTTGGTATGTGGAATGTAGGTCTCGGTTTGCATTCGATTCGGGAAAGTGGATTAATGCAGTTCGATTAGTATGTTTAGGTAATCTGGATGTGTATTTTACTTATATTTGAGTGGCGGTAATTTACTTTTGTTAGGGAATTCAATTGGTGGTGTACACATTTGGAGATCAGCTAAATGTAAATGTATCGTAGGTTTTGTTGTGACATGAACAATCCTTTCTTTCTTTTGATTTTGGAGCTTTTTTTCTTTCATAATGTTTGAGACTTTGATACTTATGTATTTTCCTTAAACTATTTACCGGCTATCGGGAGTGTCGTCCCAACATAAAGCTTGCTTAACCGCAGTGAGGGGGTCGCAACTCCCCTGGCAAATTGGTGGCACAGTGCTATTCCTTTTCTCTTGTTTTCCTCAATTGCATTTTATATTGTAATCTTTATATTGAAATCTTTTTTGGCAGCTTTGCTCCATATATTTGAGACTTAAGTGTTGACATTCGATAGTCTATTTATTATTTTCTTTATTATATATATATATATATATATATATATATATATATATATATATATATATATATTATATTATATGCTTTTATATGTTCTTGTGATTTTAAGATCTTCATTTCGGGATTCCGTTTTTTCCCCTGGCATTGTGTTGATTGTTGTTTCGGGCGTGTAGTGGTTTCTGGGAGTGTTTCCTGGGATTAAAAGTATGCTTAAACCAGGAAAAGGGGTCGCAATCCCCATTGACCTCCCTACAACCCCGTAAACACACAATTTCTAATTGTATTAATCGATTTTCAATCTCATTTTTTCTTATTGTACTTTGAGGCTTAGATAGAGCAGCAAATGCTCCTTACTATTCCGTGGATTTTAGATTTTAGATTTCTTTTTTATTGTACTTGAGGAATATATATATATATATATATATATATATATATATATATATATATATGATACAGAAATTTTAAGCTTTCCCCAATAACGCGACCTTCTCTTTCTTAATTATTATTCCAAATTCCTATTTCATGTCCAGCACATATTGCAACTATATAAAATTCTTTCACATGCCATTAATATTAAAAATCTGATGTGGGCAGCACATGACTTTCCCTGCAGACCTATATCCACGTTATCTTTATTTTAATTAAATTTATTTCACTTTTAATTCAATTTTCGTTCTCATTCGGTAACCGGACTTATTTTCTAAGGTCGCGTTGAGAAAATACGGAAAACTAAAATATCTCGAGAACGGCTAGTCCTAGTGTAATGGGGTTGGTCTTATTATTTTCGTCGTTAAAAATTACGTATTAAACAAGCATTTCATGGTTATATTTGAGTATACCTAGTTCTTTAGTTTAGATTTTGACGATTTTTGCGGGCCATTTTGCAAAAAAGGCAGGTTATTTTTTTTCGAATCGTACCAAAATCTAATCAGCACCAGAGTAACCCACAACTGACTCGTCTACTGAATTTTGTGAAATTCGGTCCAGTAGTTTTTTAGTTAGAGTGGATACAAGCTTTTGCGGGCCATTTCGCAAGAAAGGCAGGTTCTTTTATCCTGAAGAGTGCCCAAAACTAATCAGCACCAGACTTGCTCACAAGTGACTTACCTACCAAATTTTGTGAAATTCGGTCAATTAGTTTTTTAGTTAGAGTGGATACAAAATCTGCACAGACAGACAGACACACAGACAGACAGACACACAGACAGACACACAGACACACTCACAGACGTCACGCTAAAAAGGGTTTTTTCGTATTTTAAAGGTTTCGAAACGTGTAGATCCGTCGAAAACTCGAGTTGCGATTTTCGACATGATTCCAATACTTTCCCTATACATTAACATGTATTGCAGGGAAAGTAAAAAAGTCTTCCAGCACTTTCTCTTTTCCTCAACCATGCCATATATGGTCACTAATATGTACCCATTCATTTACACTAGATGAAATTGGAGAACATCAACAATTGGATACTACCACAAATTCAAAATTTAAGAAAATTTATAATGTACTCACTATCAAGAAGAAAGGTTTAACTAAAATTATTGTGCCGTATTATCCAGTAAATAAATTACTAGACAAACGCATTCAGATTTTGGTCATCCTGGAGTAAATTCTATGTTAAATTTAATTTCCCCTCAATACTATTGGGCAGAAATCATTGATGATACCAGAAATTATGTAAAACACTGTGAAGTATGCCAATTAAACAAAAAATCCAGACAGAAAAAATTTGCACTACTTGGATGCTTACCCCCTGCTCTAGAACCTGGGGTAAATTCTATGTTAAATTTAATTTCCCTCAATACTATTGGCCAGAAATCATTTATGATACCAGGAATTATGTAAAACACTGTGAAGTATGCCAATTAAACAAAAAATCCAGACAGAAAAAATTTGCACTACTTGGATGTTTACCCCCTGCTATAGAACCTGGGGTAAATTCAATGTTAAATTTAATTTACCCTCAATACTATTGACCAGAAATCATTGATGATACCAGAAATTATGTAAAACACTGTGAAGTATGCCAATTAAACAAAATATCCAGAGAGAAAAAATTTGCACTACTCGGATGTTTACCTCCTACTCTAGAACCTGGGGTAAATTCAATGTTAAATTTAATTTACCCTTAATACTATTGGCCAGAAATCATTGATGATACCAGAAATTATGTAAAACACTGTGAAGTATGCCAATTAAACAAAAAATCCAGAGAGAAAAAATTTGCACTACTCGGATGTTTACCCCCTGCTCTAGAACCTGGTGTAAATTCAATGTTAAATTTAATTTACCCTCAATACTATTGGCCAGAAATCATTGATGATACCAGAAATTATGTAAAACACTGTGAAGTATGCCAATTAAACAAAAAATCAAGAGAGAAAAAATTTGCACTACTCGGATGTTTACCCCCTGCTCTAGAACCTGGGGTAAATTCAATGTTAAATTTAATTTACCCTCAATACTATTGGCCAGAAATCATTGATGATACCAGAAATTATGTAAAGCACTGTGAAGTATGCCAATTAAACAAAAAATCCAGACAGAAAAAATTTGCACTACTTGGATGTTTACCCCCTGCTCTAAAACCTGGGGTAAATTCAATGTTAAATTTAATTTACCCTCAATACTAATGGCCAGAAATCATTGATGATACCAGAAATTATGTAAAACACTGTGAAGTATGCCAATTAAACAAAATATCCAGAGAGAAAAAATTTGCACTACTCGGATGTTTACCTCCTGCTCTAGAACCTGGGGTAAATTCAATGTTAAATTTAATTTACCCTCAATACTATTGGCCAGAAAGCATTGATGATACCAGAAATTATGTAAAACACTGTAAAGTATGCCAATTAAACAAAAAATCCAGAGAGAAAAAACTTGCACTACTCGGATGTTTACCCCCTGCTCTAGAACCTGGGGTAAATTCAATGTTAAATTTAATTTACCCTCAATACTATTGGCCAGAAATCATTGATGATACCAGAAATTATGTAAAACACTGTGAAGTATGCCAATTAAACAAAAAATCCAGAGAGAAAAAATTTGCACTACTCGGATGTTTACCTCCTGCTCTAGAACCATTTGATATAAGTTCTATTGATACTGTGAGTGGATTAAGTTATTATAGTTATACTAAATGTATTTACATGTTATTATAGATCATGCCACTAGATATGTTTGAACTTTTCCTTCAAAAAGTGTCACCACTGATACTTATATAAATTGTTTAAGACAAATATTCCATATTCAGGCTCCACAAAAATTTTGAACTGACAGAAATGCTGCTTTCACTGCTTCTACATTCAAACATTTTCTAAAAATCTATAATGGTACTGAGTTATTAACATCTTCACACAGACCACAAACAAATGGAAAAAATGAAAGAGTAAACAATTATTACAAGACCAATTTGCAAAATCAATTATGTTCCTGGTAAGATAATATGGACAAAATTATTGGAGCAAGTAACTTCTTAATACCCCTTACACTGTAATCAGGTATACTTCTGCCTATTTGATGTATATGAAATTGCCTTATACTTCTCCACTAAATAATAATCACATATAACCACCAACAGAAGAAGCTAGGAAAATTGCTAAAGAAAGAACTGAAATGTATCATTTAAAGAGTAAGGTTAGGTATGACTCACCCTTTCAAGAATCTGATTTCCAACCTGGTGACTTAGTCATGCTGGCAGAATTCAAATATCCCAATACTAGAAAAAGTAACTTCTCCTTATACTGGTTCCTATACTATATTAAATAAACTTTCAAGTGTTAATTATGAAATAGACAAACAAACCCCTTAAGTAAACGTAAGTCAGAAATTGTGACATTTTTATCCTACAGAAACATTTAAGCTTCAAGAATCAAAAACGTAAATATTTATTAATTTTAACATGTATATGATAAATTTGAACATGTTTAATTCTTAATGCCATTTTCAATATCTTCAATAATGTGTTAACGATCTAATTAATATTTTATTTTATTTTATAATGTTCAAAATTCTATAATGTTTAATGACTTTAGTACAACTTTAATGTCTTTAAAAATTTAACTAAATTAAGAATAATTTGAAATTTATCTAACTTTCTTATATATCTCATTATCTATTATAAAACTAAGAACTTTTAAACCAAGTAAGTTACCTTTACTACATTTCTGATGCTGGAATTAAAGAAACCCAATCTCCTTGGTTCTCAGCATGATTTTTTTGTTAATTTCGCCTCTTCCACTTTATACAATATAAATAAAGTTTGAAGATAACCAGTGACAGTCTCATGAAGTTGACTATTGTAATTAAATAAGAAGTATATTATGATAATGACTTTGATTTATAAATTTTGTGTAGTATGAAATAAATATATATATGAATTTTCTGTAGTATGAAATAAATATTATGTTGTGTAAATGAAGATATGAGAAATGATGAACACACGTATAAAATGATCATAGACCCCGACAGAGATCTATCAATGTAAATATAAAGTAACTGATTCTGTGCTGAAAGTAAATTTTTTCTTTTGTAAATACTTTTGCTTACTTATCCCTTGTCATTGGTACTGGGATGAGGATATACCAATCACAAGTGAGGATAAGCCTTTTTAATTGCCAGTGTTATTGGACCAAGGTAGGAATAAAAACTTGGATAGAAGTAATTTGAAGAAAATAAATCTGGGTTTTGAAAGAAAAAGTGAAGAATAAGTAAGTAAATAAGACAGATGAGAATATAGAGTTATTGAGAAATGATGAATAAGCACATGAAAGTAAAGACTTTCTTTTTTGGGGGAAAATGAGTTAAAGATTTAGGTGAGATTTAAAATGTATGTAATGAGAATTTTGATGCAGATAAATATTACAGTTTCCATACTTGATATAACATGGAATTGAAAAGACAGTTATGTAAATAAATATTGTACACACATACTTATTCTGTATTCAGTGAAAAGTTTAAATATTATTTTATGTTAAAGTGTTATATTTGATGTGTAATTTATTATTATAATTGGAGCAAAAAGTGTATTGGTCTTGTGGGTTTATAATATGATTGACAAAAACAAAACCACTTGAAGCTATTGTACAGGATGTACTAAACTTGAGCTCAGTACTCCCAACATTGTGTAAATGTATTATAATTAATGGAATTTTAAGTATCTACGTATTTTAATGAGATTTTGAACTTACATAGTAGGATATTGTATGGAGTATATGTAATTTCATATAAGTATTTAAAAATCATCTTTAATCACATATATAACCTTGGAATTAATACTTCATTTATTGAATTTTTTGAAAATTGTTTTATTATTAGGTAATTTATAAATTTATGGGATCCTATTAGGCACATCAACACAAACATAAACACAAACTTCATAACCCTGTGAGAAGAGTGAATGGTGAGTGCAAATTCTCCTGATCAAGGAACTCTACAATTTTTTTTAAACATAAACTTATTCATCACACACACCATATAATAAAAAATAAGTTTTTGAACTATTATCATTCTGTATCATTTGTCTGTGAAAATTATTTGTAATTAGAGAAAGAATTTTCATATTATTATTGTAAATATAAGGAATATTTACAGTTCTCGGGTTTGCAAATAATTATATTTTTACTGATTTTTATATTATAAATTTTATTTTGAATTTTTACTTTTGAATTTTACTTTTGATTTCATATTGAAATGTTATACTTTGAAAAGTCTTGAGCATGAAGTGTGTCTGCCTTTTGTTTTTGGATCAAAACTTTTGTTTTTGGAGGGGGGGGGGGGCGTCTGATACAAAAATTTTAAGCTTTCCAAAATAACCCGCTCTTTTTTTCACAATTATTATTCCAAATTCCTATTTCATATCCAGCACGTATTGCAACTATTTTAAATTCTATCCCACACCACTAATATTCACAAAGTCTGCCAGCACTTCCTCTTCTCCTCGACCATACCATATATGGTCACTAATATTAACCTCTGCGTAAACTTTCTCATATGAAATTGCTTCCCCAACACACATTTTAAAAGCATAAAGAACGCGAAGGCAGCATGTGGCCCATGTCGTCATATTCCTCCCCTTCCGATGTAACTGTGCATTGTCTGAATAAACGCAGATGGCATTGAGAATTGTTGAGAACTAACTGGTAGCCGGAGCTCTGCCCCATGTAACTAAATCTGTTTCGAGTGTCATATAATAAAGTAGATTTATGGTAACCTAAAAAGCCTCTTTACAGAACTCTTGTAGCTGTCATTGCACATACACAAACACACATACACACACACACACACACACGCACGCACGTACACACACACACACACACACACATCTATATATATATATATATATATAATTGAAGAATGTTTATTTTACTTGCATTATATGTACCTGAGATTGATCATTATACATACACACACACACACACACACACACACACACACACACACATATATATATATAATATATATATATATATATATATATATATATATATATATATATATATATATATATATATATATATATATATGCATATATATATATAATACACTATCGGTGCTATCGGTGCCCTATGGCTATTTTCTCAACCGTTTGTCACAGAGATATATTATAATTGCAAAAATGTTTTAAATTTTAAAATCTATTATCTTAGAAACAATTTAAATCAATAAATACATTTCTGAAAGAAATACGAAATATAAATTTTTATACGGTTCCCCGGTTCTACCAATAATATTTAGGGAAAATCATCCTCGTACAATTTCATGCAAAATAAAAAAAAATCTTCCTTTTACGACCAAAATTCACAGAGTTATGAAGCATTAAACGTTATGACTTAAGTCGCTTTTCCACGCATAAAAATGTCCAGCTTCAGACAACCAACCAATCAGGGACCGTACTAACCATTCCTCTAGGCAACCAACCAATCAGGGACTGTATTGACCATTTCTCAGCACAAAAAGTGCTCCAACTTTAAACAGCTATAAATCGGTCAATTTTGGTCGTAAAAGGATGATTTTCTTTTATTTTACATAAAATTGTATGAGGATGATTTTTCTAAATATAATTGGTAGGCCCGGGGGACTGTACAAAAATTTATATTTCATATTTCTTCCAGAAATGCATTTATTGATTTAAAATGTTTCTAAGATATTATATTTTAAAATTTAAAATATTTTTGCAATTGAAAGTGCATCTCTGTGACTAACGGTTGAGGAAATAGCCATTGGGCACTGATAGTACTGGACACCCTGTATATATATATATATATATCCTATAAAATGCCATAATCCAAAGAATAATATAAAAGGTGAAATATTACAAAAGAAAAATCTAGGAAATGTACAAGGAATATTATGAAACACAAGGAAAAACAGCAAATAAAGAAGTGCAAACGGGGTATCAGTAATGTCTAGGGAGATTGTGACCCCTATACCTGGTTAAAGCGTGCTTTTATTCTCGGGAAACACTCCCAGAAACATCCAATCGCCCAAAGCAGCTCCAATCCATATATATATATATATATGTGTGTGTGTGTGTGTGTGTGTGTGTGTGTGTGTGTGTGTGTGTGTGTATGTGTGTCTATATATATATGCTTTTATGTATAGAGTGAGATGAAGCTGAACATTGGACACTTTTTTAACTCTCATAACAATGCTTATTCATATCATCAATGTTGTAAACAAACTGCCACCCAACGAAAAGAGAACATTGTCAACTAGAAGGCAAAATTTTGTATGGTGGGATCGAAACAAGGTGGCTCAGTAATGTTTAAACTAATTTAAATATGCCGTGAAAGTCAAGAACATACCAAATTTCATGCCGCTATAATCAGAGAAGCTTGGTTATTTACTGCCTCAAAACGCGACAAATATATATATTCCATGTGAAGTTAGTTAGGCTGTAAAAACTACACATTTCCGTATTAAAATTAAACATTTCCCCCCCCCCCTTAATTTTAAACTGACAGGTTGTCTTTCTCAAGTTTAAATATATATCCGCATCAAAAAATCTTTCAGAGTCAATGAAAAGACAACTCTTAAAGAGCATTCCCTTTCGTCCTAAGTAAGTGACACTGGGTGGAAAATCAAAAGTATTTCGTTCAAGAATCTGATCAGATGCTAGTTCGGCCCTTGCTTTAATCAGCGGAAGTCATGAATATTCATTGGCAACCCTCTTTACAGATCGGAGTCTCCAGTTGCAAATTAGGAACACGATAACTGTCTAAAAGCTTCGCTAAAAGATAAATCGATGACTGCGAAATTTAATAGGTGTTCTTTGTAAATTAATAACAAGATGCTTAAAATATTGATGAACTACATAAATAGTTTATTTCATATAATTGTTCAGTCTTACAAGGTTTGAATGTTACACATCTAATTTAATTTGCTTATATTTTATAGGCAGTTTTTTTAGAGAAAATCTCTCTTTTAACCTCTTTCCTTACAGTCCGCTGTTACACATTTTATCGCGAGTTATGTTTTGTGCTGAAAGTGCAAGATTAGGTTATGAATTAAACATAATCTTAAAAGTTTTGGAACATGCATATTTACTGTAATAAGTTATGAAAAAAAAAATCTGATGTGGGCAGCACATGACTTTCCTACAGACTTAAATTTGTTTCCTCTTTATTTATTTTTTTAGTTCATTAAATTGAGTTTTATGGTACACAAAATAACATACATAATTATTTGAAATTATACTGAATTTTCACTTTTAATTCAATTGTCGTTTTCATTTGGCAACTGGGCGTTTTTTCAAAGACGGATTAGCAAAACTGCGGAAAGATTAAAATATTTCAAGAACGGGTAGTCCCAAATTGATGGGGTGGTTCGTATTCTTTCCATTGTCAAAAAATACGTAAAAAACAAGCATTTAATTGATACATATGAGCATACGTAGCCTTTTATTTTACATTTTGACGATTTTTGCAGGTCATTTCGCAAAATCATTAGGTTTTATTTCCAAATCATACAAAAATCTAATCAGCACCAGGGAAACCCGCCATACCAGTTTTCAATGCCCTACCATATACAACACGGAAAAGAATCACACGCGAAATTGAACCAACTTGATGGTGTAGGCAGTTCAATTTCATATAATACCATATAAATCTTGTCATTCAAAAATGATATTATGCAGAAATATGGAAAAAGAATGAGGGTGTAGGAAATTAAAATAATTTAGATAATATTCTATAATATCAATTTTAGATAATGATAAGATTTAAATATTAATGTTTTGAACAGAATCAGTCTGCAATATCAAATTTGGTTCAATTTCACGTGTCATTAAATTTTATGTCCTACTTTCCTGCGCTTCACAGTTGTGTTAAGCAAGACACTGTAAATTTTGTATTTTTTTTTTACCTAACTTATTTTTTTACCTAACTTTCTCATTTTTAGTTTGCATCTGTTTACGTAATTTACGTTCAAATCCATATAGAATTACACATGGATAACCAGCTACATTTTATCTGAAGATACTGAAACGTATAATTCTAAAATAAAAATACGTGAATTGGGCAAATCCATAGTGATAGCATACGTAAATTACGTAAAGATGTAACGTAAATTACTTAAAGATGCAACACAATGACGTGAAAATTTGATAGATAGAAATTCCGAGAAATTTCCAAGAGGGAACGCATTAAATATGCAAATAATGGTATAATGACCATAACGTTATTCCTTAAAAATTTTTGCATTTGGAATTTTTTGGCGGATTTTATGCTGAGTTTCAGCTCTATACGTATTTAGGAAGTCGATAATGAGCCACAAAATATCTTGAACGAAGATACAAGCAAAAAACACGTGAAGTTAAAACAGGTGTAGGGGAAAATGAAAAATATCGGTTATATAAACAGATGAACATAATATTTACAATTTTCATTTTGATACATTTTCTTTCATCAAAAGAAATCTATGTGCTACACTTTAGACATAATAACTGGTTTCACTTTTCAGTGGCGACTGTATGGTAGCAGAAAACTACATGCCCTACTTTAGAACAATAGGTTACATTATTCAGTTAAGACCGTAATGCAAAAGATGCTTCTAAGTGACTTACCCTAACAAAGAGTTTTACGTGTCAATGTCGACAGTATAGCGACAGAAATCTATGTACCCCACTTTAGACATAACGATGAATTTTACATTTTAGTGGAGACCATATGTCAAAAGAAATATGTGTACCTTATTCTAGATATAACAGAATTTGAATTTTCAGTGGTGACCGTATGACAGCAGAAAAATATGTTCTCCTATCTAAACATAATAAAGAGTTTAAATTCTTAGTGGCGACTGTATGGCAACAGCAATCTATGTACCTTACTCGAGAGATAAGAAAGAGTTCCTTTGTCAGATGCGGCAGTATGGCAAAAAAAAAATTATGTTCCACAATCTAGACATAACAAAGCGTTAAATTTTTCAATTTGAAACGAATGACAGCAAAATCTGTGTACCTCACTCTAGATATAATGAAGAAGTTCACTTTTCAGCGGTGATTTTATGGCAACAGAGGTATCTGTGCTCTACACTAGACATAACAAATATTTTCACTTGTATGGCAACATAAATCTATGTGCACCACCTATGACTTAACCAAGTGTTTCATTTTTTCAGTGGCAACCGTATAGCAACAGAAATCTATGTGCTTCACTCTATACATAATAAATATTTTTACTTTATAGTAGGGACCCTATGACAACATTGAACTCTGTTCATTACTCTAGGGTAACAAATAGTTTAAATTGTTCGATGCAACAGTATAACAAAACAGAAATCTATGTGCTCAACTCTAGGCGTAATAAAAAGTTTCATTTTTCAGTGATAATCGTATGACAACAAAAATCTATGTGTCTGATCCCATACATAGTAATAGTCTGATCCCATACATAGTAATGATCCCATAATAGTTTTACTTTTCAGTGGTGACTGTATTGCAACAGCAGTCTATGTGTCCTACTCTAGATATCACAAAGAGTTTCACTTGTTACATGTGAAAATAAAACAACATAAATTATCTGTGTACTCTACTCTAGACATATCAAAGGGTTTCACCTCTCAGTGGTGACCGTATGGCGATAGAATTATATGTGACCTACTTCAGAAATAATAAATAGTTTCTTTTCTCTGTAGCAACCATATGGCAACATCAATCTATTTTCTTTAGTCTAGATTTAACAATTAATTTCAGTTATCAAATAAGACAGTTTGGCAATAGAAACCTAATTTCACCATGTACCCCTATTTGTCCCTTTAAAATATTTCAATTTTAAGAACTGATGGGGTAAGATCTCGTGGGCACTCAAGAAGAAAAGGTTTTAAAGATGTAGGAAAGGAAAAGGGTTTAAATGTGTAAGAAAGGAAAAGGGTTTAATTGTGTAAGAAAGGAAAAGGGTTTAACGATACAACTTACTAAAATAGAAGCTAAGAACATGAGACAAATCTCAGTACTATGGAGAATAGAGAACTATCCTCAGAAATACCGTTCTAAAAGGACTATGATAGGAGTAGTCCTAATTTACTTACGACTAATAACTTTTTTTAGTTTATTTTTCTATGTTATTTTGAAAATTCAAAAATAAATAAAATGATATTTTGTCTTATAATAGATATCACTACTTTTCATCGAATGGAAATGTTTAGCTGTCTGTTATTTCCATGGACATAACATATCCTCAGACAAAATTTACATTAAATATGCTTCAAAGAGTTTAGTTATTTTTCTTCTTATTCAAATATAACATGGTTTCCTCTTAGCTCGGTTCATTTTTGGCTCAGTTCGTAATACGGATCTGATTGTACGCAAATATTTATCGCTAAACATAAGTATTTATCTTTATCTTAATGAAAGATATGTTGACATCAAGAGTATTCACTCACCAGCATTATAACTAAATGCTTAAAGAACTTTGAAGCAGCATTTTCCTTTTCCCCCCAATTAGACGAAGCTGGACAGAAAACCAAGAGACTTCCTTTTAAGAATATGATCAAATGCCAGAAAGCCCCTTGCTTTAATCAGTAGAATTCATGAATATTTATTGATAACCCTCCTCCAATTTGTCTCCAGTTGTAAATTAGGAACCCGATAACTAGTGTAAAAGCTTCGCTAAAAGATGCGTACGTGTATCGATGAATGAGAAATTTAATAGTTATTTTTGCAAGTTAATGACTTTATACGGAAGATATTTCCTGATTGCAAAATATGTTAGCTTTATAGATAGAGCATGGGAACGAGCGTAAAAAAATAGCCTGCGTAGTAGGATGTGCAGAAACTTAAGGACAAAAGGGATTTTACCATATCGGGCAATGGCAAATTAACGATAATGGCAAATACAAATTGAAACTAAACCCATTAAACTTCTAATTATACCTATATGTGCTGAAAATAAGTTATTTAGAATACTTGATTAAATATATGTTTAAAGATTTAATTTGCTAAAGTGCACTTTAAGTGATGTTAAGTGAATATACACTACTAATTTTTACTGTAGTCACTAGCTAGCGTTCTGGAGATATATATATTATTTACTCGAAAATTTTACAGTGTATATGCCAGTGAGAAGGGAAGGGTGCATAAAGAATTTTTTTTTTTAAAATCATGTAATATTTTATTGAAATTGAATATTTTATTTTCAGGTAAATTAAAAATACCCATAAAAGAAGATAAATGTAGATATAGGCAACTTAAATTATAGGTTAAACAATTACAGGTTATATAAATATTTGTTTTGGAAAAGTAAGGGCAAAAATCACCGTCTGACGTTACGTACCCATTCTCGATTACGTCACCCTTGATTAATAATTTGAATCCTACCTATTTAGTTCTTTTTAGTCATATTATATGGTCCTATGATCTTGACAACCGAGAAATTTCCAGTGATCCTGCTTGCAGAATTCAGGCCTGATTTTCACTTCTGCGACTGGGCAACTTTTTTGATTGCTTTAATTTTTGCTGATGGAGTTACCTATAGCGTTATTTGAAGATGAAATTTTCGCCTGGCGTCTCATTCTCGACTCTATGCGTGCTAAACCCTTATATGATTTTTCTAGAAATTCAGTGCTTTGTCTCTAGTGTTACGTTTATGGATTGGCCTTATTTATTTATATTATTAGGTTATAAATTAAATTATTTGTGCTTGAATATTTATGCACTTATTTGTAACTTATGATAATTTTAGTATTAGTTTACCCGATTTACAATATGCAAATTTTGTATTTACGAGTTAGAGATGTATAAAGCTCATGTCTGCCAATTCCTTAACACTTATCTACCGCAAGCCGAAATATATGCTTTTTGATTCCAACGCTTATTTACAGCAAACTGGAAAATAGGCTTTTAGGTTCCAACGCTTATCAACCGCGAGCCTATTAATAGGCTTTTGGAAGTGCTGTTTTTGCACTAACTTTTAAAGCATAGATATGCAGTTAGTGGTTTCAAGACGACGTAAGTGTTGGCCGCGTTACCATACTCAAGAGTGGATTTTTTTTTTTATCAAATAAAGTAAAAAAAAAATAAATTAATTAAATTATTGTCTCATTCTAATATAATAATGCACTATATCACCTTCTTCATGCGAAGTAAGACTTATTTACAGTTTTATTTAAATGTTTCACAGCACACATTCTCACACGATAAGCAAAACAGCAAAACAGAGCCTGTATTAAGCAAGAATTTGCACTCAAGTTAGCCGGTCTTTTCGACATGAGCAATGAAACCGCGGTCGGTAGATGAAGTGTTAACGATGCCACTAATGATGGACATCATATGATGTCTGAAAGCACTATAGCACTTTAAAATGTAAAAATTTTCCTGTATGTCAATATGGTGTTGTTAACAGTTTACAAAGACTTTGATGGAAAATATTTGAAAATATCGGAATTTGAATTTTCACATTATTACGACGTTAAATTTAAAATATTCTGATTGATCTTTTCGGTTCCAATAATATATTGATATTGTTAGTATTTTTTCAGACCGAATTTAAATATTTATTAGTTTTTTTTTTTTGCATATTTCCTAAATTCTTTATGTCACCTGAAAGCGCGCATTTGTTTTTCTAATGTTGTGCCATTTTCTAAAAATTTTCCTTGCTCACAAAAAAAATAATAATAATTGCTTCATCTTTAAACGTAAATTCCCTGATGTAAACAGGAACTAATAGTTTTGTTTTATTTACATCATGTTAGTGTTTTGTAGAAGAGGACTGACAGCTAAGTAAAGGAAATATCAAACTGGGAAACCAAGAAGAGGCGGATAATCATGTATTTACAGAACCCCGCAAAAGTCAGATTATTTAAAATTTACTTTGTAACCCGGTTTGTAACCCCCTGTAATTTAAAGTTGGTATTTATTCATCTAATATCAGCCCTGTCGTTTTTGAAACATTTAATGAATGCATTCATTGAATCCCTGCTTCAAATACCAAGCAGCGTAGTACATTTTCGAGTATATTATATAAGCGTATGTATTTCAACAAGAAAAATCAATCACGCATCAAGCATTGATTATGAGAAACTTTCCAACTGAATTGAAATTTTATTTAAACGTCACTAAATTGCGATACATTCAGCGATATGTTTTAAATTATCACAGTACTACAGAAAGTTACAATACTTGAAAACTTAAAACTTCATCTTAAAATGCAATGCTAGTTACACAAAGTGAACTTTATTCAAATGAAATCATCCAAATTATAAATCGTCTGCCCCTCTATGTAAAATCAATGAATATTTCATTAATATTGATTATACTCCAGACCTCAGAGCTAAATAAGTTTGCGTGAAAAAAAAATCTGAAATTCTTAAACAACTCATTTTGCAATCACTTGATTTGTTTACATTCTGCATGCTATAAAATTGGGCTTCGTTGTAGGAATACTCAAAGTTTAATGATTATATAAAATGAAAAATATTGTAATTGCTTTGGTACATAATTTAGATACACAGATATTACGAAAAAATAAAACGGTTTTAGGACGGATGCAACACTAATTATAAATGTAAACTATCTTTAAATATCACGATCTTTAAATATCACAGCAGAAAAAATAATGGATGCTAGATTTTTGTTTGAAACGTGTCACGTGTTCTCTTCGTATAATATGGGAGTAATTATTACGTCAATTTTTATTTAAAAAACTAGCGAACATATTTTACTGAAATTATTTTTACACATTTAATGTGATAATTTGAATATTTTCTAAAAGTGGCATAGCAATGTGCGAACTTAGCTTAAAAAGTGTTTGAAAAAGTATGTCCCATTGGGTTCAATGCATTTTATCTTTTCAAAGCGGTTTACATCCGAAACTAATTGGGTGATATTATTCATTTACATGCCTAGATATTCCACAAACCGCCTCAACGACATACTAAAATTTCGTTTTAATAAAGTCCTTTTCACGGCAGCTATCGTGCTTAACGGACAGACAGACAGACATAATGACTAAAATCATAAACGCTTTTGAACTTGCAAAATGTTAATTATAATTTATCGTATTTACCAAAGTTATCCGTATTACTACGACATATATTCCATTGTACGCAATTAAGCCTTTTTTTTGCCCTGCAAGCCATTATCTGAAATATCTGATTTCCATACTACTGGACAATTTTTAATAGAACATCCGATACTTCAACTGAGACGTCTGTTTATCCAGTAAAACGTCACTACCTCCATTCGCTCAAGACTTCATAAATATTCATAGGGCAGCGCCCAATTGAATCTAACGGAATATTAAAGAGAAGCTTTATGATTAGACGAATATTTGATGGAAGGGAAATAGCATTTATCCATTTAGACGCCCGAATTTCCTTTCAATGCAATACATAGTGTGCATAAATGATAACATCAAATAATATAATTTCGAGTGTGAGTAATTTGCTCACGGTATTATCGTTTAGCGAATGGCAACAAGCATGTGCACACTACGTACCGGTTGTAAAATATGTTGGACGATGAGTCTTTGTTTATGCTATTTGATTTTGTAATGGCGGGAATTTACGGTGTTTAATAATAGGCAATAGTAAGACCTTACATACAATATTACTTTCACTGAAAATCGGAACTAGAGTTTTCGGCAGATGTACACGTTTTGAGATCTCTAGAACACAAAATATATATTTTAGTGTGACTTCTGTCTGTGTGTGTGTGTGTGTGTGTGTGTATAGATTTTCTATCCACTCTAACTCAAAAACTCATTCACTGATTTACATAAAATTTTAAAAATCACTTGTGGGATATCTTGTTGCTGATTAGATTTTGGTACAGTTAGGTATAAAAGGATCGGCCTTTTCTTAAAAAATGACTCACAAAAAAGTTCTGTATCCACTCAAACGAAAAAACTAAAATACCTAATTTCCCAAAATTTTGGGGATAAGTCACTTGTGGGTTACCCGGGTGCTGAATAAAACAAACCATATTAATCTAGGACTAGCCGTTCTTAAGATATTTAAGGTTTTTCTCATTTTTGCTGCGCCACCTTTGAAAAAATTCTGATGTGGGCAGCACATGACTTTCCTTATACAAATTCAATGAATTTACTACTTTTACAGTAAAACAATAGGTTATTCTTATCGTAGATACTTATATTCTTTCCAAGATATTGAATTTTCGTCAATTAGTCGTCATTTTCTTTGATTTAGAGATATTTTTATACATTTGGCGAGATTTTCGTTAATTTGGCAATATTTAAACAAGAAAGATCAATCATGCTTAAAGCATTGATTATGAAACACTTTCCAACTTCAATGCAATTTTATTTAAAAAAGTCGAAAATGCAATACATTCCTCGGTAATATTTTAAAACTTATCACAATACTACATTGATTTATTATATTTGAAAACTTAAACCTTCATTGAAAAAAATGAACTTCATTCCAATGACGGCATTGCAATATAAATTGCCTGCTTTAAATATCTCTAAAATGCAATACATTCCACGGTAATATTTTTAACACTATCATAATAATACTATAATTTATTATATTTGAAAACTTCAACGAAAACAATTGAAATTAATTCAAATGACGTCATAGAAAAAATAACACGCCTGGATCTCTCTATAAAAACAGGATTTCATTCATAACTTTCTCCCAATCATTTCATTCATCAAAATACTATAATAATTTATTTTATTTCCAACTTCAATGCAATTTTAATGCAATCATTTCCAACTTGAATGCAATTTTATTTAAACATGTCTAAAATGCAATACAGTCCTCGATAATATTTTAAAACTTATCACAATACTACATTAATTTATTATATTTGAAACCTTAAACCTTCATCGAAAAAAATGAACTTCATTCTAATGACGGCATTAAAGTATAAATTGCCTGGTTTAAATATCTCTAAAATGTGATACATTCCTCGGTAATAATTTTAGAATTATCATAATACTACGATAATTTATTATATTTGAAAACTTCATCGAAAACAATTGAAATTCATTCAAATGACGTCATAAAAAATAACACGCCTGGCTCTCTCTATAAAAGCAACATTTCATTCATAAATAATTCCCCCATTCATGTCATTCATCACAATACTATAATAATTTATTTTATTTAAAAATTAAGACCATTGAGCTACAAGTAAGTAATCTCTATGCGTAAAACTTCATCGAAAAATATCGTCCTTCTCTTTCTAAAATCAATAAATATTTCATTCATATCAGCTAAGCAGACTCCATGGACTAAATTATTTTGTGTTAAAGAATTACAGCGATTCTAATACAACTCATTCTATATATTTTGCTGTTTACATTTAAAAATAGGTGAAAAATAGGCTTAATAGTAGAAATAATCATATTTGGATGAGCATTTAAACTGAAATATATTGTCATTGCGTTGTTTTAGTATGTAGATGCACAGAATTTAGGCAAAAATAAAGCAGTTTTTAGACGGATACAACACTCAATATGAATTAAAAAGAACTTTAAAAATCACGATTTTGACACAAGATGGATGCCATATATCATTTTGAAGTGGGTCATGTGATCGTTTCATATCATGGACACGTGATCGCTTCATATAAGAGGTGTTATTATTATTTTAATTTTTATTTAAAAAACTACTGAATATATGTCGCTGAATTTTTTTTTATATATTTTATGGAACAATTTGAATATTGCCTAAAATTTTCGAAGCAATTTGTGAATTTTAAATCCGCTTAAAAAATGCTTGAAAAATTAGGTCCCATAGGGCTCAATGTATTCCATTTTTTCAACCCGGGTTCAATCCAAAACTAATTGTGTGATATTATTCATTTATATTCCTATAGGTCCTATAGACCGTCTGAACAACATACTAAAATTTCATTTTGATTAAGTCATTTTTACGGCAGTTATCGTGCTAACGGATAGACAGACAGACAGACAGAATGAACAAAGTCATAAACACTTTTCAACTTTGTTGTAAAGTGTTAAAAAGTCGCCAAGATGACAACATTCCGCAAAATTCTTCGCCAAAATTTCGTCAAGCGTTATGGACTCAGAAATAAGTTATTCTTACTGCAGATAAATGACTATTGGCGTTCAAGTACAAAAGTATTATTCTAAGTTTCTCATGACTGAAATGAGCTAGATCCACGAGAATGGTATCACACACCAAATTTATCGCATGATGTTACATATGAAAAGTGAACATGTTTCTCAACAGTTAATATTTTTTTTTTAATTTATGGGCTATTTTGAAAAATTTATTTGAAAAATGTTCAATATCTCAAGAACGGTTCATGCTAGTGCTCTAAAGTTTATGTCAATCCTTTTCTAAGGAAAAATTACATAAGAAATGTCTATTTGCGTAACTTAATTAAAGGTTTTGATGTTTTGATGATTTTTTCAATATTTCATTCGAAAAGTTAGGGGGGCGGGTCTAAACATTCGATTGTGTTTAAAAATAATAGGCTTCCTGTATTCAAGGATTGTAATTTGTGTACCAAATTTCATTCGAATCAGTCTATTTGTTCGTGAGATATCGTCTCCACAGTCTCACTGACACACACACACACACGAAAATTATGAAAGAATTAAAAAACATAATGCGTAGAAAATCCATTTCAGATATCGTCTGAAAGGTCACATGATTGACTTTGTCATAACATCCTTAGATTCAGTTAAAACAATTGTTGTGACAGTCAAACGTCTACTCTTCTATTTAGTCAGGATTTAATAAATATTCATAGAGTAGTACCAACTGAATATAAATGTGAAGTTTTATGATTAGCCAAACAGTCGATAGATGGGAAGCTCCGTTTACCAAATTTAAACAGACATCACAAAAGCATGAATGTGTTACTCAATTTAAAGGTATTTTATTATGTTAAGGATTATATGAAACACGGTGTCTCAGTTTGACTTTTTATAGAATGAAAATTTGACCTGCAAAAATTTGATGGTTTTAATTAGATTGAAACATTATTACTTTCCTTATATGCATAATGTATAAGGAAAGTATTGTGGCGGGGTCGAAAATTCGAATTCGAGTTTTCGACGGGAGAGCACGTTTCAAGTATCCTTGATCACGAATGAAACATTTTTGAAGTGATGTCTCTGTGTGTTTGTGAAAGTGTGTGTGTGTGTGTGTGTCAGTGTGTCTGTGGAGACGATAACTGACGAACGAATGAACCGATTCGAACCAAATTTGACACAAAAATCACAATCCATAAACACTGGACGCCTATTGTTTTTATACGCAATCGAATGTTTTGAACTCCCTCTAAATCTTCGAATGAAATTTTGAAAACATCGTCAGAAAATCGAAACCACTAATAAAGTTACGCAAATAGACATCTCTTATGTAATTTTTCATTAGAAAACGATTGACATAAATTTTAGAACGGTAACATCAACCGTTCTCGAGAAATTGCACATTTTTCAAAAAAATTATCAAAAAGTCATATAAAATAAAAAAAAAATATTTCCCATTAAGAAACATGTTTACTTTTCATATGTAATACCATGCGATAAATTGGGTGACATCATTCTCGTGGATCTAGCTCGTTCCATTCATGAAAAAAGATTCTTTTAGTAATACTTTTGTATTTGAACGCCAATTGTCATTCATCTGCTGTAAGAATAACTTATTTCTTCGTCCATAACGCTTGGTGAGATTTTGGCGATGAATTTTGCGTAATGTCGCCAACTTAGTAACTTTTGAAATGTTGCCAAATTAACGAAAATCTCGCCAAATGGATAAAAATGACGCTAAATCAATGAAAATTACGACCAATTGTCGAAAATTCAATATCTTGCAAAGAATATTAGTATCTACTATAAGAAAAACCTATTTTTTACTGTAAAAGTAGTAAATTCATTACATTATATAAGGAAAGTCATGTGTTGCCCACATCAGATTTTTTTGGATATAGAACTCTGTGTAAAATTTGGTGGTTCCAATTATATAGAAGCCTTATTCAGACAGGGAACTCTGTAAAATTTGGTGGTTTCAATTACATTGAAACGGCTTCTTAAACATAGAATACAGTGCAAAATTTTGTAATTCCAATTGCATTTAATCATTCGTTTTACACACGGAACCCTATGCAAATCTTCGTGGTTTCACTTTGATTCAAACGCCGTTTTAAATATGAAACTATGTGAAAATTTTGTGGTTCCAATTGCATTGAAACATCATTATGAACATGAAAACCTGTTCAAATTTTGGGGGGTTCAATTACATTTAAATATCTCTTTCAACAAGGAACAATGTGCGAAATTTGGTTGTTCTAGTTGAGCATCGTTTCAAACATAATACATTTGGTGGTTCAATTTCATTGAACCATTATTTTAAACATATACTCCTGTTGTTGTTGTTAAAAACCCAGCCCGTCCGAAAGGTGTCAGGTAATTGTCATAGACTCCTGTTGTTGTTGTTGAAACCCAGACCGTCCGACCTACCAGAAAGGTGTAAGGTAACTGTTTGGACGGTCGGGAAGTGCTACCCAATTTAGACCGGAACCCAGTGGGGGAGGCATCCACAGGGACCGTACCCTCCTTCCCCTACCACCAACCTCTCGGAAGGACTTTCGGACCCACATGTTTAACGTGATCGTACTCCGCATGAACACGGCGGCAGTTTTTTGGTAGTGGCTGGAATCGAACCCGGGCCTACCGAGTGCAACTCCAGCGCGCTAACCAATGGGCTACCGCGCCCTTCATAGACTCCTGTGTAAAACTTGGTCGTTCTAATTTCATTGAAACGTCGTTTGCAATATAAAACCATGTGCATACATTGGTGGTTCCAGTTATATTGAAATATCATTCTAAATATGAAACACTCACCTAATTTTGTTGTTCTGTATAAGTATCGTTTTGAACACAGAATTATATGCAAATTTAGCGGATTCAATTACATGAAATCGTTTTAAACGCTGAATCCTGTTGTTGTTGGTAAGCTGTAACGTAACAGTTTGGACGGCCGGGAAGAGCTACACAATTTAGACCTGTACCCAGTGGGGAATGCATCCACAGGGACCGTATACTCCTTCCCCTACCACCAACCTCTCGGAAGGGCTTACGGACTCACATGTTTAACGTGATCGTACTCCGCGTGAACACGGCGGCAGTTTTGGCAGCGGGGGGAATCGACCCCGGGCCAGCCAAGTGCAATTCCCGCTCGCTAACCATTGGGCCACCACGTCCCCACACAAGATTGTGTAAAACTTTATACTTCTAATTTCATTGCAACGTCGTTTTAAACATAAAAATCTGATCAGAGTTTGGTAGTTCCAATCTTCTTCAAAAATCGTTTTAAACATGAAATCCTGTGCAACATTTGGTGTTCCAATTGCATTGAAACACATTTAAACATTAAACTCTGCACACTATTTGGTGGTTCCTATTAGATGGAAGCATCGCTGATACATTTAACCCTGTGAAACATTTGTTGATTCCAGGTTTAAAATGGCGACATCTTTAGAGCGACAAAATTGGTGTAGGCTGATTTGTACCTTACCCCAATTAACCCCAATTATAAATGTAAGCAGTAATGAGAGTTATAGTTTCTGATTAATTTTTCATATGTAGTTTCGTTGACATGCATGAACTTGGAGTAAAATTGTTCTGCAGCAGATCAATTTTATACTGATACACAAAAGAATAATTTACAGTTTACTATAAAATATTCCCGATGTTGTGTGGGAATTAAAGCAGAGCAGTTATATAAAATAACAAAATCGATAAATATTATTCGTATAAATAATAGTGAAAGTTGTATACAATCCATATACATCGGCACAATTGGCATGATACATACCCTCCCAACTTCAAAACACGAAGCTAAGATCCCTCACTTATGGAGGCGCTACGTTTTACGTTAACGGACACAATTTAAATCTCAATTTCAACAATCTCAGACAATTACAACAATTTATGGACTGGCCACTGCAAAGAACATAATTTTTATATTTCCAATAAATAAATGCCCGCTACTTAAACAATACAGATACAGATAACACCATACACTAAATTTCGGAACACGCTCTCCGCTTGCAGAAAAAATAAATTCAAAACCTCTAGCAAAGAATCTGAAACATGAGACCTCTGGAAAACTCTGATAACCGAAGAGTTTAGCAACGGATGCTTAAAATGGATCTGATCCAGAGAGGGAAACGAAGAATCGACATTGAATTGCAAGACAGTCCATTGCGATACTGAATGCAATCACTTAAATTACAAAACAAAGTACTTATCAAATCGAAAAAAGTGTTTCTGCTACAGTGCTGAAGTATATGGGGAAGATTTGGTCAAATTGCGGAATTATGTTAAACTTTGTTTTTCGGATGCGACGAGATATATACCAGATCGAGTAAAAACGCAAATTTTGATGTATTTAAAAAGAAAATAAATAAATATGATAATAAATACATACATTTGAAGAGATAATAAATAAATTGCCTCACAGATTCAGTTCAAACACTATTGGGAAGAACGTACTTCGGTATTTTCGATGTTATCAAAATAATTGATTTGTGCGACCTAAAATAACTAAAAAACTAATTCGAAATAAAGAAAAATGTGAATCTGCGGTTTTCCTACTTGAGTCCCGAAGTGTCAGTGTATCGAATTTCATGCCGTATGACGCTTAGATTTACCACTACAGACTGCACACACACAGATAGACAGGCACATACACAGACATTTTTCTTTAACATCTAAGAGAAAGTCATTTCTTACAATCTTTGAATGCCACTAAAAATCTTTTTTTTTTTCAAACAAAAATTAAATGTGCATATATAATTTTCTTAAATATAAACTAATGTGAAATTAATCTTCAAAATTAACAACATATCTCCATTTCCCCCGAAACTATTTTTATTTTTCACAAACAAGAAATTAATTCTATATATGCAATTTTCCTTAAAATAGAATTATGTAAAAATCATCTCCAAAATTAACAGCAACAGCGTTGTTTTTTTCTTATTATTGTTTTGTCTCGTGTACGGCCGCAGCTGCTAAAAGAAATGATACCATTTTTTTATGCTGCGTATTAATTTCTTTAAGTACGCGGAGAAAAAATGTTCTCTGTGTTCTTAAAGCCGGATTTCATTAGACAGCGAATCTTTTCCGTGTTTTTAATTACCTTCATCGAGGCTTCTTGATTGCAGTTTTGTTGCACATTTTTTCCCTTTCTTCCTGCACGGAAAGGCAAATTCCATAAAAATTATGCAAGTTATCTGAAAAATTATTAAAATCTAATATACAGTAATATATATTTACTAACTAGAACAAATTTATTTGCTTTGCCCGGATGCAAAATAAGCAACCACGTCTTCAATAATATAGATACATATAACACCACTCAGTTTATATATCGCCTGTCTTTAACTGAAATCATTTCTGTGTGCAGTTTATACCATGCGATAGCATGCCAATTTCTGCAGTGCACAAACAACATGGGCATATTACGCCCTATATAAGCTCCTCTGATGAGCTAAAATTGAGCGGTAGATGGCCTATAGTTGAAAATACATGATATAAAAAAAGTTATTCAATTTTTCAATTTATTTTTATCTCCATATATTCTGTATTCTATCATACAACTATGAAAAAATGCTAATTAATTATACTCATAATAAGGGAACCTTTAATTAAAAAATCTGATGTGTGCAATACATGACTTTCCTTATATAATGCAATGAATTTACTACTTTTACAGTAAAACAATAGGTTTTTCTTATAGTAGATACTTATTTTCTTTCGAAGATATTGAATTTTCGAAAATTAGTCCTCATTTTCGTTAATTTAGCAACATTTCAAAAAGTCGCCAAGTCAGCGACATTCCGCCAAATTCGTCGCCAAAATCTCATCAAACGTTATAGGCGGAGAAATAAGGCATTCTTATAGCAGATAAATGACTACTGGCTTTCAAATACAAAAGTTTTACTCAAAGTATATTTTCCCATGAAAGGAAAGAACTAGATCCACGAGAATGATGTCACCCAATTTTTCGCATGATTATACATATGAAAAGTGAACATGTTTCTCAACTGTTAATATTTTTTTTTAATTTATGGGATTTTTTGATAAATTTATTTGAAAAATGTGCAATATCTCGAGAACGGTTCATGCTAGCGTTCTAAAGTTTATCTCAATCGTTTTCTAATTAAAAATTACATAAGAAATGTCTATTTGTGTAACTTTATTAAAAATTTTGAATTTTTGATGAATTTTTCAAAATTTCACTCGAAAATTTAGGGTGGTTCTGAACATTCGATTACGTTTAAAAACAATTAGCTTCCAGAATTCGCAGATTGCGATTTTTGTACTAAATTTTATTCGAATCACTCCATTCTTTCATGAGATATCGTTTTCACAGATTCACTGACACACACACACACACACACACGCACACGCCCCATCACCTCAAAAATATTTGATTCCTGATCAGGGATGCTTAAAACGTGCTATCCGTCGAAAACTCGAATTCGAATTTTCTATCCCGTCACAATACTTTCCTTATACATTATGTATATAAGGAAAGTAAAGGTAGTCGAAAATACATATACTAAATACTACGTCTTTCTATTGTGCCAACTAACAATAACAGCTACTTTACTAACACTAGCGACATCTACATATAATTCTCAAAGCATTCTGGCATTTTGAAACGTTTCATCCTTAGGAGTTTCATATCCTTCTTCCTAACTCCATGTTTTCTAGTTTATCATCTCATGAAAACCAAATAAATTCCATCAAGTTACAAAAACATTCAAAACCAGCAAAGTATAGAATCAAACCATGTCAAAATATATATATTTCATTCACAGCTCTTACAGTATTCCATTAGATCGAAAATATATTTTTTTTTCTCTGAGGCAGCAGAGGGCAGCTCTTTGATATGCTTGTAGTGTAAATATTGCTGGATATGTAGCCATTCAGATGCTAATTCTGTCTTTCACACATGCATATGACTTGTCATCTGTATCTCAGGATTTTACAGATATATTTATCTAAAAGCTGCATTAAAGTTTTATATCAGAACCGTCAATATTTCAGTAACCAAAACCTCGGTATTTAACAATGTAGGCAGAATGCGTCATAATTTAGTACTACAATGTATTTTGACGTCATATATTATATGACATAACACTTTGACGTCATATTGCAATACACGAAATACTATTATTAGTAAGAAAATGTGTGCCATACTATTGTTTTTACTAATTACTTTTCTTATATACATAGTATAATGTATAAGGAAAGTATTGTGGCGGGATCGAAAATTCGAATTCTAGTTTTCGACTGGAAAGCATGTATTAAGCATTTCTGAACACGAATCAGATGTTTTTGAGATGATGTGTGTGTGTAAGTGTGTGTCAGTGAGTCCGTGGGGATGAAATCTCACGTACGAATGGAGCAATTCGAACGAAATTTGATACAAAAATTACAATCTGTGAATACTGGAAGTCCATTGTTTTTACGCAATCGAATGTTCAGAACCCACTAAATTGCCTAGTGAAAGTTTGAAAAAATCATCAAAAAATCAAAACCTTTAATAAAGTTTCGCAAATCATCATTCCTTATGCAATTCTTCATTAGTGAAAGATTGACGCAAATTTTAGAACTTATTTCACCGCCCATAACGCTTGACGAGATATTGACGGAATGGTGCCAACTTGGTGACTTTTTAAATGTTGCCAAATTATCGAACATGTCGCAAAATTGATACAAAATGGCGCTAAATCAATGAAAATGACGACGAATTGATGAAAGTTCAATATTTTGGAAAGAACATAGGAGTAGTCTATAAGAATAACCCATTTCTCCGTCCTTCCGTCCATAACGCTTGGCAAGACATTTAGCGGGTCCTTACTAACTTAGCGACTATTTTAAATGTTACCAAAGTGACAAAAATTTCTATGGGCTTCATTTCCTCTGTGGGTTTCAATAAAAAAGCGGGTTTTAAACTATCAATACAGACGTTGGTCATTCGTCCGCGGATATCTATGGTGTAATATTTTTCTGTGCTTACGCATACTTGAAAAGGTCCATCATACGGTGTCTGCAACGGTCGTCGAGTCGAACGCAGTCGTTCCTGACGAAAACGTGGGTAGATTTGGGAAGTTCCTTATGAATAAACACGTCATTTTTTAAATGCAGGAACCGGTCAAAGCAGGGAGTGGTCAAAGCAGGAACCGGTCGTAGCCGCTGCATTTGTTGTCTCAAATTCAAAATTAAATTATGAATATATTTACGGGCGCCCTTTAATGATGAGTCACGAAAGAACTCACATGGCAATCGTAATGATGTGTCATAGATCATTTCTGCACTGGAAAGTTTTAGATCTTCTTCGATCGCTGATCGAATTACTAAAAGTACACTTGGTAGCACATCCATCCAACCCTCAGTATCTTGACAGCGTATTGCCGATTTTAGTTGACAGTGGAAAAGGTCCATCATAGAATAGGCGGCAGGATGATATGCTGTCGTTCCAGTCTTCCTACTTCCTAAAAATCTCATCAAGTGATGACATAGATTGCTTCCAAGTTGTCGTCCTTGGTCGGTACTGATGACAGCAGGTACTCCGAATCGATATATCCAACCAGAAAAGAATGCTTCTGAGACTGTGACTGCCGTTTGATCCACTAAAAGAATGGCTTCAGGCCAACTCGTAAAACGTTCGACACAAGTGAGCAGATATCGAAACACCTTCAATACTGGCAAGGGTGCGACTATGTCGATATGAACATGCTGAAAGCTGCCATTAGACGCACCAAAAATTCCTAAAGGTGACTTTGGTTTTTTTGGGTGTCGATATACATTTGCTTTGCCACAGGCAATATATGTGCCAACGGCCGTACCGTCCTGAAAACACCGGTTCTCGTTAGATCACCGAAGTCAAGCAGCATCGGGCGCGGTTAGTATTTGGATGGGTGAACACCTGGGAACACCGCGTGCTGTTGGCCAATTCGGGTGCGGTAGCCCGGAGGTTTGCGCACTGGGTTTGCACGCTGCCACAACTGCCGCCGTGTTCATGCAGAGTACGATCACGTTAAACATGTGGGTCCGTAAGTCCTTCCGAGTGGTTGGTGGTAGGGGAAGGAGGGTGCGGTCCCTGTGGATGGCTCCCCCACTGGGTTCCGGTCTAAATTGGGTGGCACTTCCCGGCCGTCCAAACAGTTACCTTACATCTTTCGGGTAGGTCGGACGGTCTGGGTCTCAACAACAACAACAGGCAATATATATACGACGCCATTCGACAGTGTCCTTTCAGAGTGATTGCCAAATATATCGTTTGCGTACCATGTTCACAGTTCCGCGAACTCCTGGATAAGCGAGATTGTGGACGGTATGAAACACTTGTTTTCGAAAACTCCGTGGTATGAACGGTCGAATTTCATCCGTTGAGGTGTCACACCACAGTATGGCACCTGACAGATCTACAGCGGTACATTTTAGACATACCATAGAACACTAGTTTTTTAGATCGTTTATTTCGTCTCTACTTTGAGCTTTTGCCATTTCTTCGTAATCAAGCACATTTGGAGTATTAATATATTCGATGAGAGAAAGTACATCTGCTACCACATTAGTTGAACTTGAACCAGGAATGTATTGAATGGTAGTTGTAAATTATTGAATTCCAGGTGTCTTAAGTGGAATCATTTTCTCGGTTTTTTGTTGAAAAGCAAATGTAAGAGGTTTGTGATCGGTTTATAAAATAAAATTTCGTCCTTCCAGCATATGCTAAAAATGCTTTACAGCAGAATATGCTGCAAAAAGCTCACGGTCGTAAGAACAGTATTTGCGTTCTAAGGCATTCAGGTTACGTGGAAAAACTCTAATGGGCATAACTGTCCCTTTTGATTTTGTTGTATCGCCGATCCGATTATCACAAGTGATCCGTCTACAGATAGTGAAAATTCGCCATCTGTTGTCGTATATATATATATATATATATATATATATATATACCTTCAATAATGATGAATTCGAAAGTAAATCTTTACACGCTTAAAAAGTAACTTTTGTGTCCGCTCTCCACTGTACATGTGCACTGTTGCGCTTTTTATTCCCTGGTATCAAATCGCAAAGAGCAGCCTGCGTTGCTTTTTTTGGTAAAAACATGCGATAAAAGTTTAACATTGCTAAAATTCGATGTAAACCATGCAATGTATTTGGCAGTGGAAATTTTTGAATGGTGAAAACTGTGTCTGTTAAATGAGAAATTCCTTCTTCCGTAACCATATGCCCTAAAACTTTCACCTCAGATTGGATAAAAACGTATTTGGAAGTATTTATAACCATTCCGTACTACGAAAAATGCTCAAAGACTATGTGTAAGTGTTCTTGGTGTGTTTTTTTCGTCTTCTGATGCGATTAAGCAATCGTTAACATATATATGAAACAGAAATCTAGATCGTGTAACATTTCATGCATAAATCTCTGAAAGGTTTGAGCAGCATTACATAAACCGAAGGCCATAAACAGAAATTCAAACAGACCGAACGGCGTAATCACCGCTTTTTTGGGACATCATCTTCTTGTTCCACTGGAATTTGGTAATATGCACATACCAAACCCAGCGTTGAGAATACCTTAATTTTCTTCGAGGTTCTGTACAAAACCATGTATATGAGCTATGGAATATCGATCTGGAATTGTTACTGAATTTTGATTTTTATAATCGCCGTATACACGAATACCACCGTCTTTTTTTGGCACGACGTGAATATATATATATATATATATATATATATATATCCAAAAGGAAATGTTCAAATCTGAAAATCAAATATGATACAAAAATTTTGTATGATACAATCATTACATGATGAATTTTGTATGATATAATCAAATATGATACAATCATTTCCTTTTGAATATATATATTGTTCCTTGTTGCGAAGCAGCGTGGCGCTTTACTTCATTGTAACTTCGTGTATATGTTTTATGGATTTTGGTTAAAGTTTAGATTCAATAAGATTTTTTTTTCCCCGCTAAAAATAGATGGTTTTAGGATTTGTTATTAAAAATCTATATTGAAATTTGTCAAAAATTTGATGTATATATATATATATATATATATATATATATATATATATATATATATATATATATATATATATATATATACATAATCTCAAATTGAAAAATGGAATAAAGACGGACGAGGAAAGTTAACTAGCGGAGTGCCAAAAAATAGTCGAAGGAGGGTTGTGACTCCTTCTAAACCCCGGTTACAACAAGCTGATAGGCCGCGGTAAGCACTACCGGTAGCAAGCACCCCCTCGAAGCAGACACCGATGCACCACAAACATGAAACTGAAACGACCACAACCGGCCATTCATTAATAAAGACCAATACTCGAATCCCAATAAGTTTCACCTAAGACAATTAAAAAACAATATGAACGTAAAATCGTAATAAAAATTACAAACACAAAACATACACACCAAGTCGCTCATTACGCCAACACTGACATATGTCAAGTCTTCAAATTCTATAACTCAATATTCGCAACATATTTCCAGATTCAAATCACTAATAAATATCCATTCCAACTTAACAGCAAATCCTCAAATACTGACTTTTGATCGATTCCGTAAATTCCCGAAATGTGTCGTTTCAAGAAACTTCTTGGATAACCCTTTCTAATTGCCTCGGCAATAAAATTACGATCGCTAATATATATATATATATATATATATATATATATATATATATATATATATATATATATATATATATATATATATATATATATATACACAATATACAACAAGTGCAATACGCAATCACAAAGATGTAAATTAATATTACCAAGGAACAGGCGCAAATGCTGCTCTTTAATCCGAAGTAAATATACAATTGAAATCAAAAAAGAGGATAAAGTTCAATGGAGGAGAAACCAAATACAATGCATACAATGGCAGAGGAAGATTGCGACTCCTCAATCCCGTTTAAAGCTGCTTTTCCAGCCCGGGCAAGCGCTCACGGAACCAATGCATTGCAACCGGTTGATCCCCCATACGTGCCTAGTCAGAAGCACCCAAACATGGAGAAACAGACCACCGAGAATGGAAGTCAAGAAACGCGCAAATGAAGAAACACAAAATCTCCTATTATATAAGTAACTATGCGCATGTGCAAGTCTTCAAGTGATATGCAGAAACTATCCCAATTCAGTAAAATCCCTTTTGAATGAATTTGCTTCATTTTTATTGTTGAAAAATGAATTATAATATTTCTTCAGGAAATTAACTGGGTAATTCTTTCTTAATGCTTCTAAAATTACCCCTTGTTACTGGATATGCAATCCTTTGCTAAAGTGTTGCAAATTTGGTGTCTTTTGAAATGTCCCAAAAGTATATTTCTAAAAATAAATCTTGAAAGGTTCGTTTTCCAATTGATGATATTGTTAATTTTTATTCCATAACTTGTTCTTTTGTCGTGTAGACTCGTATAAATTCCAATCCTTGTATTGTATTTAATGGTGATATCTAAGAAATTCACAGACCCATCCTCTGCACGTTTATTTTCAACCAATTCCAAGCAATTGGGGTAAAAATCGAATTCCAATACTGGTGCATTTTCATAATATCCATACAGCACATCATCAACATAACGAAAATACGGTATTTCATATAATAGGTGTGTTCCATGCTCATATTTAGTGAGATATATGTCAGCCAATATTGATGAGCAACCTCATTCCATTGGAATTCCTTTAATCTGTTTATAGTAGCATTTTCCGTCAAAAAGTATATTTTCCCTCAAAACGAGATTGATAAGGTCCATATATTTGCGATATGTAATGTACTCTTTCAAATTGTGAAACTCATGTAATTCCTTCAATATAAGGTAAAGTTGTGCAATATCAATATTATTGAAAAGATCGCGAAAATCATAACTTGTGCATCGCAATTTCTTGTCACAGAATTTAAGTCTTTTAATGACATCATGGCTGTTCTTGATAATAACAGTTCCCTGCTTTTGAAGGTGAATCATAACTTGCTTCAGGATATTTAAGTTTTAAGTTAGCAATGGTCAAATACGTTCCGCATCCTACGGTGACAGTGCGGAATTTAACGGGTTCCTTATGCAACTTTGGTATAAGCACTAAATAAGGGAACTTAACATTTTAAAGATCAATATCAATTCTTTTGTATAAGGCTTTGATCCGATTGATCAATATTTTACTATTATGTGATACCGATGTATACATATCCTGATCAAGGTAACATTTCTGTAAATTTTCCATATAATATTTTTTACAGGTAAATGCGTAATTAGCCACGATTTTATCTGTATAAGTGATTACAAAGCTATTTCTGATGTTTTTGATTGATCTAGGTATGGAGGATACTTTGGTATGTTGGCATCTGTTTTGATAGTACAATTTGAAACCATTAGTTAAATTATATCTTCATTCATCAAATGTCTGAACAGGAACACTGTATTTCACAGCTAAACGGTAAATAAATTGATTCAGATCGTTATGTAAATCATCATATACAAAAATCATAATAATCATCATATGTATGTATATTGCAAGGCATGTCGTACATGGTATTTTTTAATATCCGTCAAATTTTATTACACTTAGATGTATACGAAAATTCAGCTCTCTACAGGGTAGAAATGTATGGTAAAAATGTCATCGAAAATATTAAAAACGGCATTAGTTATAATAAGATAAAAGATAAACTTTTAATGATTGACTCGCATACGGAAATATCCAAAACGAGGAATTTCATCAAAATCTGAGAGTCAATATTTTGACCTATCGCGATACTTTTCATTTACATGTACTATGTATTGTAGAGAAAGTAAATATTAATAATCTACAGTGTTAAAATTTGTTCATTCATTGAATTTGAGTTCATTTATCACCTTCAAAATGTCATGACTAAGTGAATTGAAAGTCTGAAAGTTAAAGAAGTTTTTAACTGTGTTCTTTTCCTTTAAATAAACTTTTATAAACAGGATTTTTCTAAATGCTACACTGTTTGGAGACAAAGTAATTCCTATTTTCTAGCCCTATTAGTTTCGGATATCTCTTTAAGGAAGAGGTTTACTTAGTTTTGAAACTCGATAACATTCTCCAGTACAGACTGTTTATAATCTTTTTCTTCTTATTTTTGTTCTTTCTTCGAAAACGAAATTGTAGGTGTTTTATTTATTTAACGATTTTTTTTTTTCATTTTATTTTCCTCTTGACTTTTTTTCCGTTCTCATGGATTTATTTTTAGAATAAAACGAAATTGATGTCTTAAGGCAGTCCGTTAAATTCTGTTACCAGATAGACCATGTTGTAAGTTCTGTTTCGAATTGTGGTAGTTATACGAAGCATTAGACGTAGAAATAACCAGCTCAAACCGTTGCTAAATAATAGCATTTGATCAACTTCGTTAAAAGCATCACGTAATTCAAAATTAGTAATATCGACCGGTTTTGAATACAAAAATAGCCTTCTTTGTCAGGGCACACAAAAAGCGCAGCCGTTACTCATCAGACAAAGTTCGGCGAATGATGACAAATCAACAAACGGCAGAAACAGGTAAAGACTATTGCAAATGGCGAAATAAGAAATAGGTGTATAAAAAAAAACAGGATTCAGGAGCAAGTGGTGTTGTCAACATTGTCAAGTATGAACAATCAATTTGTCAAGTTGAATATTGTCAAGTATGGAATCAATCGAATGATTTTTAAAGATATTAAAAGTGAAGGGTAGCACGCTGTAATCAGTTGGACTCCCGATACCGAATTTTCAAAAAATTTCTTGCACAATTTAGGAAGAAAACGAATAACTACTAAAAAGGTTTTCTTGTATGAGAAAGTCGAGTTGAGCTACATGCCAATTAACTTTTTAATGTGTAGGAAAGCCTTGTGTGGATTCCAACATTTAAGATGCCTGTGTCCTGTGTACAAAACCACATTTGAGTTACCTGTGCACCTGTGTACAAAACCACATTTGAGATACCTGTGAACCCGTGTTCAAAACCACATTTGAGATACCTGTGTACTTGTGTACAAAACCACATTTGAGATGCCTGTGCACAGTTATTACAAAAAGTAATGGTACATGATGTTCATAAACTTGATTAATTGAAATTCTTTAACAATAAATCGAATTCATCTATTGGATTCCAGTACATTAATCGGTATTAAAAACCCATAACTTGTTGAAATTAAGTTCTAAAAGTGGAAAAGATCTTCGAAAAGTTCTGTTTTTTTTTCCAAATTAACTTTTCTAAACTGAATTCCTTTGAAATGCTCTGCTGTTGGAAGACAAAGTAATTGCTATTTTCTTGAGCTATTATATGTCCAGAGCATATCAGGATAGTTCTGTATTTTTGTGTATTAAACTAAGTAACCTTTCCTAATAGAGCTTATTTATAATACTTTTTATTTATTTTCTGTTCTTTTTTCAAGAAGAAATCTTAGTTCGTTTATTTGTTGAATGCGATTTTCTTGTATCATCTTACTCATTTTCATTTAATTTCATTTGATGGTATTTATTATTTCCTATATGTTTAAAAGGGAATAAAGTTTAAAACGTTTCTTATATATAAAAATGTATTCTTACTTTCTCCTATTATTTGTTTCTTAGAATACATAATATATGTTAAGGGAAAATATGGTAATGGGGTCAAACAACCGAGTTCCTGATTTTAATGGCCCACCAGAAATTTGAATTAAAATCAATGGCTTTAAAATTACATTGAAAAATAATTTAAAATTGCTTTAAACCATCTTTCGACTGATTCCATACTTGATAATGTACTCCCGGAGGAGGATACTAACGTCACGAGCAAAAAAATTGTATCGCGGACTTTTTTTTTGCAACAATGATTGAAGTTTTTTTGCAACAATGATTTAAGTTTTTTTGCAACAATGATTGAAGTCTCGCGTGAGCCATAAATAATCCTTTTCATTCATGATTATGTCAAATTTTGTCCTTTGCTGTCATGTTAAAACAATTAAAAATTTTTTGCTCGAATTTAAAAAAATTCTATCTAATTCTAGACTTTTTTTATAACGAACTTTTTTATAAAGTTTCGTAAAAATCCATTAATATGTGTGGCCGCTATCATGTGTGCAAGAATTCGACCACAGACAGATGGATATCACTTCAAAAATAGTCAAAACATGTTCAGTCGGTTTTAAACATATATTGACATCACAATATCGATTTTGTATATTCTCGTGAAAATTTTCGTGAAATTTCGTTAACCCTGAATACACATCAATCGGCCACACAAAAGGTCTCTCGTTTTTTGAGGGCAGGAAGATTTTTGCAGTCTGCTCTAAATGTCAAGTTCAGCCGGCTTCTCCTGAGCACATTCTGGACTGTCTAGGACTCTCCAGAGAGGACATATACTCTTCCCCCCTTCTGGTCCTCGACTTCCTTACGGTCAACGGTCTAATGGATCTTGTCTGACTTCGTCAGATAGCCGGAGGATAAGCCACAACACAACAACACACACATCAATAATTTTTTCAGTAATGCTTGTACAGGTCTGTTGAGAGCTTGTAGGTATTCTAAATCTCATTAAATTATATACCATTAGTTTAAATGAAGAACTTTAGAAAATTGTCGATTTTCGACGCCCTCAATTTTCCAAATTTTTTTCGTTAATAAAACAGCGCCCTAAAAGATAAGTATGGTAAAAATGCTACTAAAATAGATATTTTACATGATTTTTTTATTTAAAAGTGAGGGACACTTTTTTATTTAGGACACTACCATTCTGCAAACCTCCCTTTAAATTACACCACTTTGTGGTAAAAAAAAACTCCTCGACACATACAAGAGATCAAATCTTATTACCAAATATTTTGTTTAGGAAATTATGTGTAAGTATTCTAAATCAAGGTTAGCATTATTCAACAGAGAACAAAAAACCTAAAAGTATAACATCAGACCAACAAAAACGTAGTGCAAACCATTTTGAAATTTCATATCATTTTTAGAAAAAAGTTGTTTTCTTACAATTTGAGGATTTTTTTTTTGCCATGGAATGGTGTTTTGTATTAGATTTCAATACTTTTAAGACATATTTATCAACATGATTATGCAACAATGATGTAGTAGTATTGCAAATTGTATTTTACCGCTCATCACCATGTATTTCTTTTCCATTTTTAAAATTCTAAATTATATTTATCTTTAAGTTTAAAAAAAGTATGTACCTCCCACCAAAGTACACAATTAAAAATGATTATTTAAAATCAGTTTAGTAGTTTAAGCTGTAGGTCCGTCAATAACGATGAAAAATAATCCGAAATGACAAACGTAGAAAAGTATAATATTCAATTTTCTTTTTTCTCGGATGCTACCATATCAGTTGCATTTTCCCTTGTTTTTATGAGCTTTGACATTGCTTTACAGAAAATTTTTTAGCTTTCGTAGAGACTTAATTTCATATCCCTGGAAATTGGCACGTCATGTAAAATTTGTCACGCCATGTAAAATATACACTTACCAGCTTCGGATTTGGCAATTTGGTGAGGTGGAACGCTGCCGTGTTTAGAAAATAATCAACATTCATTTTATAAAATTGAAAATAAGTCACATAAAATTAAATATAGTCACTTTGGGGATAATTTTAAACAACAATTAAATACATATGTTTTTGAAATTATCACGAGTTCTTCTTTAAATGCTAGATATTTGATTATATCCATAGATAACGTGATATTTCTTAAAAGAATCAAACGAATTCAATGAATTTTGGAATGTTTATTTTTATCGTTAATAAACGTATTGATTTTAGAGAAGTCATAAGTCAGTAAGTCAATAAAATACTCCGCCCCGTCCGAAACCATACGGAAAGATGCTCCGTCGAGCTACAGTAAAAGAATGCTCGATACATGCCCCCGGTGAGATTACCAACCGCACATCACCCCGAAGTTCTAACCCGGAGACTTTCCCGGGCACCACAAAAATAGTCATAAGAAATGTTTGATTTCTGTCATTGTTGTCTTAAAAAAATAAGCATTTCGTCTTATAAGGAAAAAAATGTGCTGGACCAATCAGATTTCTATCCGATAACTTTTCAATTTCTACTAGTAAAAACATCTGCTGTAATACAATATTTCTATACATAGCCTTAGTATCATAAAAATGTAAAACATATGCATGTAATATATTCCAGCTCATTAATCGGTATTAAAAACTCATGAAGTGCTGAGATAAATTTCGAAAAGTTCGAAGGATTTCCAAATATGTTCCTTTTCGCAAATGAGCTTTTCTAAACGGAATTCCTTTGAAATGCTGTGCTGTTTGAAGCAAAGTAATTGCTATTTTCTGGAGCTATCACATCTCCAGAGCTTATCATGAGAGTTTCGTATTTTGTCTGTTTAACTCAGTAGCCTTACCTAATAGGGATTGTTTATAATTATTTTGCTTATTTTCCCCACTTCACTGAAAAAGAAAAGATAGTTTGTTTATTTTTTGAATGCCATATTTTTCTTCTATTTCAGTTTTCTTTTCATTTCTCTTTTTTTTTTCACGATTTCTTTTCCTCTTTGGGTTAAAAAGACAGAACATCTGATGTGGGCAGCACATAACTTTACTTACAGACTCAAATTCAATTTCTCTTTATCTCTTTAATAATTCATTATATTGCGTTTAACTACACAAAATTACTCGCTTAAGGGGACGGTGAACGGTAAATTTTTTTATTTATTTATTGACTTAGAAACGTGAAAATTTGTATAAATATTCCTCTTAATATTACTATATGCAATACCATTAATTTTTTTTCAATTTTGTTATAATTTTTTAATTTTTTTTTTAATTTAATTTTTTTAGAGAAAATTTGAAAATGCTCCTTGCGTGCCATTTGTTCACATTTTTGATTAATTTTACACTATGATCACTCAAAAACACATTATGAACAAATTTGGGTATTCGTTTTTAAATCCCTTAGAAATTTAATTTTTTTTAAATATTTTTCTGCATTAAAACTTAATTTTCATCTTTTGATTAGGTTCTTATTCACTTTTAATTACCTTAATAAAGTTGAAATATAAAATGTATACCCAGTTTTAATAAAAAGTATGAGAGGTGTCTTCTTGCCAAACTTCATGCATCTCAGGCAAAAATTAAGACGCATGGAGCATTTTAAAAATGTAAAACCTTTGAAAATTCCGTTTCGAAAAAAAATGCATTCAACCTTTTGCTTACGGGTGGGACAACGTTAATATCAAACCAAGAACTTCTCAAAAAGACAGGTATTTGACATACCCTATCCCAAACAGTTAGACCCCCTTTGCATTCATTGGTGTCCATGGAAATCGCCAACAGAAACATTGCACCTGCTTCAGCAGGCTAAATGTCTCTGTCAACGATTTCCATTGACGTCAATGCCTGCAAAAGGGGATCGAACTGTTTAGGATAGAGTATGTCAAATACCTGTGTTTTGGGGAGGTTCTTAGTTTGAGATAAACGCTGTCCCACCCGTAAGCATATGTTAAATGTGTAAAATAATGTTATATATTAAAACTGTTTTTAGTCGATTTTTACTCATTTCAACGTCGACCGTTCCCTTAAATATTTGAAATTACACTAAATTTGCAATTTTAATTCCATTTTCGTTTTCATTTGGTAACATGACGTATTTTCAAACGCGGGATTGGTTTTATTTTTTTCCTATCGTCAAAAATTATGCTTAAAGCAAGCATTTAATTGATACATTTAAGCAAACCTAGTTTTTTGTTTTAGATTTCGATGGTTGTTGTGGGCCATTCCGTAAAATAGGCAGGTTCTTTTTTCTGAATCATGCCAAAATCTAACTAGCATCAGGCTGATCAACAAATACCTAATCTATCAAATTTTGGGAAATTTGGTCCATTAGTTTTTTAGCTTGAGTAGATACATGCGATTTTCGGGGGCCATTTTGCAAAAGGAAAGGCAGGTTGTTCTATCCCGAATCGTACCAAAATCTAATCATCACCAGGGTCACCCGCAAGTGACTTACATATAAAATTTTATGAAATTTGGTTAATTCGTATTTGAGTTAAAGTGGATACATATATTGCACGCGTACTGTTACCTACACCTTCCTGGTAGGTCGGACGGTCTGGGTCTCAACAACAACAACATGCATTGCACCCACAGACACACAGCTACATAGACACACACATACAGATGCCACGCTAAAAATAGTTTTTTTGTGTTCTAGAGGTACCAAAATGTGTAGATCCACCGAAATGTCGAGTTGTGATTTTCGACACGATTCGAGTACTTTCCCTATACATTACCATGTATTGCAGGGAAAGTAATAAAGTTCAGAACTTCAACCATTCCTTTATTATTGTTACTCTTTCTACAATTCGTAGTATGCTCAAAGGAAAACTAGTCTGATTGAGTCAAAATTCAGACTCGCGGATTTTACTTGATTTGCACGTTTTAAGTATCCCTGGATACAAATCATTCGATTTTCAGAAAATCGATTAATTTCTGAGTTTTATCGATTCACAAAAAGTGAAATTGTAGCATATTTATATATCACACGTAAAAGTTAAATCCTACACTATAGCTGATATCTTGGAGAATAGACTAATTAATTAGATAGTGGAATGGTGCAAGAAATGCTAGGTTCGCAATTTGCCATCATCAATCCATTCAACGTTTAGGACAATGAGTAGGTGAATGGGTGTGGAAAAAAAAAAATCTTATGTGAACAGAACATGACTTTCCCTACAGACATAAACCCACTTTCCCTTTCTTTCTTTCATAATTCATTCAGTTGAAAGACACAAAATAACATGGATAATTAATTCTTTGAAAGTACACTAAATTTGCTGGTTTTCCTCGATTTTTGTTTTTATTTACTACTGGACGTATTTTAAAAAAAAAACGTGGTAAAAATGCGAAAAATCTAAAATATATCGGGAACTGTTCGTCAAAGAGCTATGGGATTGGTCTTATTTCTTTCATCGTTAAAAAGAAAACAATCATTTAATTGATATATTTGGGTATACGTAGTCATTTGTATAGATTTTGATAATTTTTGCGGGCTATTTTGCAAAAAAGACTGACTATTTCTTTTTCGAATCGCACTCAAATCTAATCAGATATTTTGGGTAATAGTTTTGCATTTTTACTCTTAACAATTTGCCAATAGTCATTTATATATATGTTCCCGGCAGTGTATGAAAGCCGGCATTCTATAGAATACATAGGCATTATATAGAATACCTAAAACTGGTCTGCAATCTATGAAACGATTAAAATTTCACAGATTTCCTAGGCATTCTATAGAATGACAAACCGGCAAAGTATGAAATACATCTCCGATTCATTCCTTTTTTCATATTTTGCCTAAATAGCATTTGTCATTCTATAGAATGCCTAGGTATTATATACAATGCCTAGGGAAAGTATATAATAATTCTCACATTTCATACTTTGCCTAAAAAAGGTCGGCATTCTATAAAATGCCTAGCTATTCTATAGAATGCCGGCATTTCATACATTGCCGGTAACATAACCGGCAATGTATGAAAGCCGGCATTTTATAGAATGCCTAGGCATTTCATAGAATACCTATGACTGGTCTGCAATCTATGAAACGATTAACATTTCACACATTTCCTAGGCATTCTATAGAATGACAAATGACAAATCTGCAAAGTATGAGATATATCTCCAATTCATTCCTTTTTTCATACTTTGCCTAAATAGCATTTGTCATTCTATAGAAAGCCTAGGTATTATATACAATGCCTAGGGAAAGTATATAATAATTCTCATATTTCATACTTTGCCTAAAAACGGCCGGTATTCTATAAAATGCCTAAGTATTCCATAGAATGCCGGCATTTCATACATTACCGGTAACATATATATAAAATTATGTATATATATTATTATATATATATATATATATATATATATGTATTATGTATATAAAAGCTCATATATCTGTATGCCTGTAACGCTTGATGATAAATTTTACAAATGTAGTGATTGATTCGGCAATAAATCGCCAACGTAGCGACTTTAATATTGCTTATTGCGGATGCTATGAGTAATGATAATTGTCAATGTAGAGCAACACGAAATATAAGTAATTAAGCATTTCGAAATAGTTTTACATGTTGCCATCCGGAAAACTGACACGTGTATAATTCGACGTTTAAAACATTGTACCTAGGATTTTATACATCATTTTTCCACTGTTAAAGAAGTATATTAATTGAATTATATATAAGGGAATTCATGTGGTGCTCACATTAGATTTCATTTATTAATTGAAATGTTTAAAATTCTTAAATACTTTTTAATAATTTCCAATTAAAAAGACAGACGATTTAAATATAATTTCACCTCTGAAAGGGTTTGATTCATGTCCATAATTTAAATTTTAGTTATGCTCCAACACCGCTACTCGGCTCAAGTGTAATCAGATGCAGGTAGAACTCGTCTGCATAAATTCTAATTTAGAAACTTCAAAGATTTGTATGTCCTATTTTACGCCTAACAAAGCGTTTATATGAATTTACAAGACTATTATGATAATTGTTCTTTCGGGATTACTAAAATGTGGTAATAATTACTACAGTAATTACGCAGGACTTTGGAACAGGTGATTTTACTGACTCAAACCAAAACGGGTAAGTTGGCGATATGGTTATATGTGTCCTATATGCGAAAATCGCCAAGAGAATGGTAAATTGCCTTTTAACGACTTAATTCGTATAATCGACTTTCGGAGTTGAGAACAAATGTATTTCATTAATCGCAGCTGAGTTCTTGAGGGACGGCAAAGAGATTGCGGGCAGTGCAGCGGAAATAGTTGAAGATTGCTTTGGGATACGGAGGCAAGTTCAACTGGGAAATCTCTGGATTGCTGCTAGCCGTGAAGATTTTGTTATGTTAGTAGAACAAACTTCCGATAAATTAAAATGTTAATATACATGTATGATAATTAGCTATCATTACTTTTTAAAAAGCTGATGTTGGGCAACACATGACTTTCGCTGTGGACTCATATCCACGTTCTCTTTATTTCTTAAATAATGCATTAAATTGACATTAATTGCACGAAATAACAAATATAATTATTTTTAACCACACTGGATTTGCACTTTTAATACAATTTTCATTTTAATTTGGTGACTGGACTTATTTTCAATGGTGGCATAGCAAAAATGCAAATAAAAAAGAAAAAAACTAAAATATCTCGAGAACGGCTTTTCATTGTCAAAAATTACGGTTAAAACAAGTAGTTAATTCATATATTTTAGCGTACGTAATTTTTATTTTAGATTTTAACGACTTTTTTTTTGCCATTTCGCAAAAAAGGCAGGTTCTTTTTTTTCCGAATAATACCAAAATCTAATCAGCACCAGGGTAACTCAAACGTGACTTATCTACCAAGTTTTGTGAAATTTGGGATATTAGCTTTTTAGCTAGAGAGGGTAAAATAATGTTTGGTACAGTAATTATTCAAAAAAAAGTATAATAATTATTCAAGAAAGACAGGTTCTTTTATCCCAAATAGTACCAAAATCCAATCAGTACCAGAGTTAGCCACAAGTGACTTTGTAAAATTTTATGAAATTGTGCCAATTACTTTTTGAGTTGGAGTGGATACAAAGTTTGAACAGACATACACACAGAACTACAGACACACAGACTCACAAACACATAGAACTACAGACACATAGACTCACAAATACACAGAACTACAGACGCACAAACACACAGACACACACACAGACGGTTGCCGGTTTGCGGGTTCGGATCCCGCCAGTGGGCATGGACGTTGTCATGTCGAGGCTAAGTCAGACTTCCGCCCTTCGGGGAGCCTCTATAAAAGTGAAGATGCAAATCTCCTCCTCTTCGCCATGGGACACCCTGGGGGGTCTTGTGGACGTGGTGAGTAGGCGCACCTTCACCATGGGGGAATAAGCAACGAACAACTATGCATGGTAACCTCAGTAGGTGGCGGAATGGTGAAAAAATAATAATATTTAGTTCAACATTGTTCTTTTGCATGTCGTACATTGAGCAATTCAAAATCCCATATACCCAATCCGTATATGTTTCGCAATATAGTTTACGATGTTGGTTAAGAATACATTCCATTATTTCATTAATCGGAGTACTTTTCTAAAATACATGAAAGTTATTTTTTTAATTCGTTAACAATAAATGTTTAACATAGATAAATTCTTTAAAGTAATGGAAGGGACTTTAGATTTCTATATGACTTAATAATAAGTAAGATATCTCGTTAACGAATATTTTTTAAACGTGATAAATTCTTCTTCATTATGGGAATTTATTTTAACTTCAGAACAGTATCTTAAAGAACTTTTCAAGAAAAACATTATCATTAGCAATGAAAGCAGACGCTAAACTCTTTTACAAATTCTTCACCATGTCTGTAAGATTTACACTTAGTTCTGTATTCATGCTAGAGTGTCAACAAACGCAGCTGTGGGTGACGTTTAATTAAGGCCTCTCCACGCCACTGCTCCGACCAGGTAAAGTGCTAAGAACTTTTATGCGTCTTTCTCGGGGATTACAAGATCAAGCATAAAGTGTAGCAAAGGGATAGTTACAAAATTTGTATTGCAAAAAAGATCGTAAAAATTTAATATGCAGCTTTATTATTACATGCAATTGTATTGTATTTTACATGCAACATTTTTATACAACTAAAATTGAGGTTTTTGCATGTATATAATTACGCATTTTTTCACTCAACTAACTACGAACTTATTACATGCAATTATGCGCGTAGTTTTTGCTTACAAATAACTGCATATTTCACACGCAGCTCCATTTGAGAACATTTTAACTATAGCAAACCGTGGACATTTTTGCGGCTGAGAATTTTTTACCTGCAACTATCCATGAACTTTTTACATTCAACTGAATTATCTGCGCACATTTTATATTCAACAAAAATATCTGTGTGCTCTTTATATGCAATGTAACTATGGCGCACTATTTGCAAGTTTCTGCGCATTTATCTGCGCACATGTTACATTCAACTAACCACTTTTCAGATACATTTTTATCTGAAAGTAACTGTGTACTTTTACTGCGAACACTTAAATAACTTAACTACGAACTTTTTACATACATCTGACTGCTCACTTTTTACATGGAACTAACATTGTACATTTTACTTGCAACTATGCCGCCAAGACCTCAATTGGGAGATCTTACAGTTCCGTCCCAGTACCTCAATTGGGAAAGCTTATAATTCCATACCAGTACCTGAATTGGGAGATCTTAAAATTCCGTCCCAGTACCTCAATTGGGAGATCTTGAAATACTGTCCCAGTACCTCAATTGGGAGAGCTTATAATTCTATACAGTACCTCAATTGGTAGATCGTACAATTTCGTCCTAGTACCTCAATTGAGAGAGCTTAAATTTCGTACCAGTACTTCAATTAGGAGAGTTTATAACTCCGTCTCAGTGCTTCAATTGGAAGATATTATAATTCTTTACCAGGATCTCAATTAGGAGAGGATGTAATTCCGTACTAGTACCTCAATTGGGAAAGCTTATAATTCCGTACCAGTACCTTAATTGGGTAAGGTTAAAATTCCGTCTCAGTACCTTAATTAGGTGAGCTTAAAATTCCGTCTCAGTACCTCAATTGGGAAAGCTTATATTTCCGTTCCAGTACCTCAATTGAGAGAGCTTATAATTCCATTTCAGTACCTCAATTGAGAGAGCTTATAATTACATATCAGTACCTCAATTGGGAGAGCTTACAATTCTGTCCCAGTACCTCCATTGGGAAAATTTAAATTTCGTACCAGTACCTCAATTAGGAGAGCTTTTAACTCAGTCTCAGTACCTCAATTGGGAGAGCTTATAATTCCGTACCAGTACCTTAATTGGAAAAGGTTATAATTCCGTCTCAGTACCTTAATTAGGTGAGCTTATAATTTCGTCTCAGTACCTCAATTGGGAAAGCTTATAATTTCTTTCCAGTACCTCAATTGGGAGAGCTTATAATTCCATTTCAGTACCTCAATTGAGAGAGCTTATAATTACATACCAGTACCTCAATTGGGAGAGCTTACAATTCTGTCCCAGTACCTAAATTGGGAAAGTTTAAATTTCGTACCAGTACCTCAATTGGGAGAGCTTATAATTCCGTACCAGTACCTCAATTGGGAGAGCTTATAACTCCGTCCCAGTGCCTCAATTGGAAGAGCTTATAATTCCGTACCAGTACCTCAATTAGAAGAGCTTATAATTTCGTACCAATACCTCAATTGGGAGGACTTCGGCTTCCGTTATGAAGGTCTGTGATTCGAGCCTCCAATGGGACAACTGTCTTTACAACTGGCGAGATACCACATGTTTATTAACGAAAACAAAGAAATATTCCAGATATTTATATTTAGCCAGTATTTTCACTTCAAACCCAGAAAAGGTGCAAGTCGTCATGTCATCCCCATGGTTTAGGAAATGTTAAGCGCTCAGAATTGCAGTTAAGCAACTTCAACCATATAAAAGAGAAATGCACGTTGACATAAATGCAAAAAATGAAAGTTCTTTAAAATATGTCCTTCGTCTTTTATAAAAAAAATAATGCAAATGCTAGAATTCCAACAAATTTGGGAATATTCATTCTGCCTGAAATAAACTTCCTTAGAAAAACACTTTCCGCTAGCAAGCAAAGAAGAAGACCATAAAATCTAAATCTTTCGAATTCTCCTCCATGTCTGTAAGATTTCCTTTTTCTAGAGGTAGTTCTGTATTCATGCTAGAGTGTCAACAAACGCAGCTGTGGGTGACGTTTAATTAATGCCCCCTCCACCCCCAAGCCCCGACCAGGTAAAAGTGCATGGATATACGACAGCATTTATGCGTCCTTTTAGGGGATTTTAAGATCAAGTGTGAAATGTAGTAGAAGGACGGATACAAAATATGTGATGGAATCAAGGAATGTATTAAAATAATATAATAAATGTATTTGCTTGAATCATTGGTGTTTAACTTAATTTTTACTTTCTCATACTATAAAGTATAGCATAAAGAGTTGTTTTCATGAAAAATTTTGATTTCGAGATTTTGAAACCAATATATGTTTTCAAAACTTCTAAACACGATTTGACTGATTTTGGAATGGTGTGCGTCTGTCTGTATGTCTGTGGTCGATTTCTTGTATACACTATAGCGGCCAGAAATAATTATGGATTTTTACGCAACTGTATATCCGGCTTTGTTATAAAAAAAATAGAGCCTCTAGTTTTAGAATATCTTGACCACGTTTTGACTATATTTGGAGTGATCCGTCTGTCTGTATATCTTTGGTCGATTTCTTGCGTAAACCATAGCGGCTATACATAATTATGGATTTTCACAAAACTTTACATCCGACAAAAATTTTAGAACTTCTAGTTTTAGGACCTCTTGAACACGTTTTTACTATTTTAGAGTAATGTCAATCGGTCTTTCTGCCAGCTGTCTGTGGTCGATTTCTTGTTTAAACGATAGCTGCTACAAATGTTAGTGAATTGTTACAAAACTTTTATCCGGCTTTGTTAATGGTAAATCAAACTTTTTATTCGGCTTTGTTAATGAATAGAAATGAATAGAATTTTTTTAAATTCGAGTGAAAATTTTGAAATTGTATATTGCCTTGACATGACAGTATAAGACAAAATTTAATATAATTATGCAAAAAAGGTTTTATTTATAGATTAATGGTTACGAAATGTAATAGTTTCAATCATTGTGTTGAAAAAATAGACGCGATACAATTTTTGCACTCATGACATCATTAGCACTTCGAGGGTGTACATTGCCAAACTTGGTATCAATCGGAAGATATTTTTCAAGCCCTTTAACCTTTTGCTTACGGGTGGGACAACGTCCATCCCAAACAAAGAACCTCTCAAAAAGACAGGTATTTGACATACCCTATCCCAAGCAGTTCAATCCCCCTTTGCAGACATTGGCTTCCTACTGCAGAGGGGGATCGAACTGTTTGGGATAGGGTATGTCAAATACCTGTCTTTTTTAGAGGTTCTTCGTTTGGGATGGACGCTGTCTCATCCGTAAGCAAAAGGTTAAAGTGAAGAATGCTATACTATAATTGTGATCATTACCATAAATACATATAAAACGCACTAACAACAATTACCTATAAAAAAAAGTGTTATCATCAAGGCTTGTAACAGCGCAACACTTTATAAAGTTAGGATGACTTCTTCGGCAGCAAATCAATGGAGACAAAACATTTCATTAAAGTAGTAGATCATCATTTAGTAAATAAGAATCGACATCAGGAACACACTAACCATAAATACCTTTAAGGGTGAGCGTCAGTAAATCTTCTGCGCTATCCACGCTTTGTTAACTTTCGCGGCACACATATTTCGCCGAAATTCTGCTCAAACAGTTGCGAAATATTTTCTGAAAGATAAAATGCAATGCTTAGATTATATTAAAACTAAATTTAATATCCAATAAAACATAGAATATATTTTTTATTTTAATCCAAAATATTTTTGGTGTTGCCATCTGTTGTCGTAATTTAATTCATATCGATTATTTTTATTTTTCAATGAACATTTTTAAATATCTATTCCTTCTAATAACGTATTAAATACAACAACAGATCATTTATACTAATGCCACAATCACGGGAAGGTAATTTCTCATTCTATAAATTTGATAAGGGATCTGAATGTACATCACTGAGGACTGCAGTTTTGTCTTCAAGCTTCTTCGTCTTCAAGTTCAAGTCCAAGTTCAATTACGTTTCCGTGATTGTGGCATTATTATATATGATCTGTTGTTGTATTTAATAGCGTATTAGAAGGAACAGACATTTAAAAATATTCATTAAAAAATTAAAATAGTCGGTATGAATTAAATTACGCCAACAGATGGCAGTACCAAAAATATTTTGAATTAAAATGAAAAATATATTCCATGTTTTATTTGGTAATAAATTTAGTTTTAATATAATCTAAGCATTGCATTTTATCTATCAGAAAATATTTCGCAACTGTTTGAGCAGAATTTTGGTGCCGCGAAAGTTAACAAAGAGCGAATAGGACAGAGGATTTACTGACGCTCACCCTTAAAATGCACTAACATCAAACACCCATTAAAAGTCGTATCAGCAGGTCTTTCAACACCGCGACACCAACAATTCTTCTTAAGATACGTTGAAATATTCTGTATCGAACTCAAATGTGTATTGTTGCTAATTGGGGCATTTTGAACAGGTTTTACATTCTTATATATCAGTTTTGTGAATAGAAGTAAATTAATTGCATCATACAGGAAAAGTCGTGAGACCGTCCTCATCAGATTTTTATAAAATTATGGTTGAAGTATATTATCTCGTGAATAGAACAAACTAGATCCACAAGAATAGAATTAACATATTTGCCGCATAATATTGTATATAATTTCGATCATATGGAAAAGGGAACATATTTCACAAACGTTAATACATTTTCTATTTTATACGGATTTTTTGATAAATTTATTTGAAACACGTGCAATATCTTGAGAACGGTTGCAAGTACGGTTCCCCCATTACAATAATTTATGTATTATACTGCGTGTTTGTAGGAAGTAAAAATAAACATATCTACAAGAGTTAACATATTTTCTATTTTATGTAAATTTTTAGATAATTCATTTATAAAACTTACAATATCTGGAAAACGATGGCAAGAATGGTTCTACAGTTATAATAATTTATTTATCATACTGCATATATAAAGAAAGCTAAAATAAACTTCTAAAACATGTTTAAGATAAATTATTATGTTATATTATTAATTTTTTGTACATTTATTTGAAAAACGCACAATATCTCGAGAACGATACCAAGAATGGTCCACCCATTACAATTATTTATTTATTATACTGCGTATATAGGGAAAGCAAAAATAAACTTCTAAAATATATTTATGATAAATTAAAAACAAGTAACTTATGAATAAATTATTGAATAAATTATTAGTAACTTATGAATAAATTATTGTTTGTTTTTCTGCATATGACTCTGATTATGATAAAACCTACATAATATACAGGACATTAATATATGAACCTAATTAATATATAGGACATTATATGAACCTAAATAATATATGGAACATTAATATATGAACCTAAATAATATATGGGACATTAATAAATTAATCTAAATAATATATGGGACAGTAATATATTTGAAGTAGAGAGTAACATTGCAATCACATATTTTGTCATTGTCATTCCACAAAATCGAAATTTTTTTTATCTGCAGTTAAGATGAGTTCCACACTTCAGATTCTATCACAGAGAAGCTGGCACTTATTTATGGTCTTTTGTTTACACGCTGAAGCATCCAAAGTTCTATTCTTTGATTCGAAGATTAAGGGACATGTCATCTGCCTTACCTGCCACTTCTGTGACACGCCATGTTAACCTCTGACTCTACAGGCAATCCATTATACTGTGACAGGAGATTTACTAAGGTGAGGACGCGTGGATTTTTTTTTATTATTTTCTATTTTTTTCATGGAAATTCTTGGGGAAATATGCACCTCCTGTGATCATGGAAGCATTATTGAAAATGCTGCTTCCTATGTGGGGGGCATCTGCTTGAGTATGCTTATGCAGCTGAAGGCATATATAAGAAAAGTATTTTTCCGGGTGTATTTGGATTATAGAAATACATAATTTTTATGAAAAACTATTAATTATTTACATAAGTGCTTAAACTACATGATTTATATAGAAACTTGTGTTTGTTTTGGATGTGAATAACATCTATGGTCAGGAGTATCCGTTAAAATATGTGTTGTACGTTATATACATACATACATACATATACATACATATATATATATACATATACATACATATATATATATATATACATATATATATATACATACATACATACATATACATACATATATATATATATATATATACATATACATACATATATATATATATATATATATATATATACATATACATACATACATATATATATATATATATATATATACATACATATATATATATATATATATATATATATATATATGTATATATTTAATAACCAATTCCAATTAATTACGAAACATTAAAATCACCAAAGCAGTTAAACTACGACTACAATACAGATAATGGAAATGCACAGCATTGGCTTAATTTTGGAGGTTTACCAGACTTTGATTTTTCGTCAGGTTTATTATCTAATTTTAATTAGCCCAAACATATGCTTGTTTCATATATGGCAATAGTAAGTTGCCATTAATGCCAAAGCACAGACTATAAGTATTAAAAGAGGAAACATTGATAAATTACTAGAAATTCAAGAATTACTATGATCCATGAGGCAGAAAACCAGCGTACACGTGTATTGAAAGTGATCAGTCGTAATTGAATGAAAAAAATTGCAATTTTGTAAAACTAAATTTAACTCTTAAAGGTGTGTAATATTAGTCATTATTACTTGCATTTAATTATAAAATATAAGGATAAAAGTTAAATACAATAGAGTATTATTATGGAATACACATAATATATCATCTAATTATCTATACATGAGCATATTATGTAACACTGGATTAAAGTTTTCTTTATAAAAGTATAAATATAGATTAGCCAATAATTATGAGGCATCCCCCCCCCTCTTTGTGGGATACCAAACTGTTGCTTAATAAATGTGCCACCATGCTGCATATAATTCTCATAGGGAGTGAAATTAAGTAATTTTTTAAAAAGGAAAGTTGAATATTTTAGGGCAATATTATATTTTTAAAAATGTTCTAAAATAATTTTATGAAGATCATCTAAATCGATATTATTAAAGACATCATTAAAATCAAAGGTATAAATACTATGACTATTAGTATGAGATTTTAATTTCTTAACTTATTCAAAACTGTTTTTCCCAATATGACTATTATTTGAGATGTCATCTCACAATGAAATTTCATTTAGAATTTTTAGTAATAATTTACCAACATTAGTAAGGTAAGAATTATGCCCACTAGTAATATTTTGAGAAACTACAAGGGTTTTAAGAAACTTGGGTACTAAAACCAGATATTGAATGTTATTACAACTATTTTTGAGATGGGTTTGCTTCTATTTGATTGATATTCTATTAGATAAGATTTTAATGTTAGTATTATTTAAATTATAGATATAATTATTAAGAATGTGTGACTGTAAGGTACTTATAGAATAATATTTACAAATGATATAGTAGTTACTACTAACCTTATCGACATAAGTAATAACGAAATTATTTTGAATTTCTTTAATACGTTTTAATTGAACTAAGTTTATAAAATTTATTAATTTTCTGATTATATATATATATATATATATATATATATAGTGATTTAAGTATTGCTCTATTAAGACGCTCCAAGAGGCTTGAATGCTTCTGCTGGAATTTGATATTTATAGCTGATTTTATAAATAAACTTATTTGAGTATTTTTATTAAGTATTAAATCTATCAAGTATTAAATCCTTAAATATTAATTCATGTCTAAATTTAAAAGGTAAACGGTACTTAGTACCCAGTAACATAAATTAACTCAGTGCATAATAACTAATAATATTTAGATTTCTCGTTATAACATGCTCATGGTGTAAATCTACGTAGTCTTTGTATTTATCTAATATACAGTAGCAGTAATCTTTATCCAATTCAAAATTTTTATTAATATCTATTGATTTGGCTATTTCATTATAATTGAAAATATAACGTCCTAGCAGTTTATCATATTTAAAGGCAATTTTGGAATTTACGCGTTTGATTGGAAAGAAAGTGGATACCGATTTTAAAATATTATTAACCTGCAGATTATTAATGATCAGATTAGTAATATATAAATTTGTATCACGACTATATTTAACTTCAATGATTAAAACTATTAAGTTCCATGATCATTGGTAAAAATATATAATTTTAAATAAAATTCGAAGTTTCAGCTCGGATTAAAAAAAATCTGATGTGGGCAGCACATGACTTTCCCTGCAGACTTATATCCACGTTCCCTTTATTTTAATTAAATTTAATTCACTTTTAGTTCAATTTTCGTTCTCGTTTGGAAACTGGACTTATTTTCAAAGGTGGCATAGAAAAAATACGAAAAAAATAAAATATCTCGAGAACGGCCAGTTCTAGTGTAATGGGGTTGGTCTTATTCTTTTCTTCGTTAAAAATTACGTATAAAACAAGAATTTAATGCATATATTTCAGCATACATAGTTTTTTATTTTAGATTTTGTGGATTTTTGAGGGCCATTTTGCAAAAAAGGTAGGTTATTTTTTTCGAATCGTACCAAAATCTAATCAGCACCAGGGTGACGACCCACAAGCGACTTATCTACCAAATTTTGTGAAATTCGGCACATTAGAATTTCATCTAAAGTGGATACAAGATTTTGCGAGCCATTTCACAAAAAAAAAAGGCGGCTTTTTTTATTTCGAATCGTACCCAAAACTAATCAGCACCATATTCGCCCATAAATGACTTACATACCAAATTTTATGAAATTCGGTCAATTAGTTTTTTAGTTAGAGTGGATACAATATCTGCACATATAGACAGACGGACAGATACACAGACGGACAGACAGACAGACACACAGAAACACAGACACACACACAGAGTCACGCTAAAAATAGTTTTTTCGTATTCTAGAGGTCTCGAAACGTGCAGATCCGTCGAAAACTCGAGTTGCGATTTTCGACATGTTTCCAATACTTTCCCTATACATTACCATGCATTGCAGGGAAAGTGAAAAATATCTATCTAGTTCTAGATTTTTTGTTAACAAATCTGAATAAAATGTTTCGTGAAAATCTATCAATATTTGTGATAGCTATCATGTACACAATTATTCCGTCATAGCCAAACAAACACATGTGGACATTACTCTAAAATAGTTAAGATGTGTTCAGGAGGTAGATCCTGATACGCATACTGGCATCAAGGTCGAAAATTTTAAAGAAAACAATACTTTCTCCATGCTATATTCTGTAGTATGGGAAGTAAAATTTCCCATTTTAAAAAATAGTTGCATTTTTGCTACCCTACATCGAATAACGAACTGAATGTAGTATGCAAAGCAAGTTTTATTTTCTTGAAAAATATTTCTATTAAGATTTTCCATTCACTTGCGTTTCCTCGTGCTGGAAACAATGGAATCTGGGCGTAAAAATAACTCTTTTTGCTTGGTGACGGTGAAAAGCATTTCTTTTACTTCTCCACTGTCAATATTTGCACGCAGTCCTATCAAACATCGCGGCTTGTACAAAAATAAAGTTCCAGTATATATAGTTGAGGTTTGCAGACTGTAAAAAAAGGGCGCCAGTTAATCGGTGTTCTGAAAATGTTGACAAATAATTGGTGGAATTTTTAGAAAGCATATGCTCTTGTAACTGCAATACCATTAAATCTGTAAAAGTCAAAATTACATGCCCTGTCGTACTGTTTGATTTAGAAATATTTTCGAGATGGAGATAATGACAATAAATAAATTGCGCAGTGTATATAAAAGTGCATTCATTATCAGTGAGCAGTGATAAAGACTGAAAATACAAAGAACTCGCCTTACTCATTGGTGATACTTTGTAATCAAATTATTTATTGCATTACAGAAGTTGACAAAATTCTTCAATGCAGAATGATAATCTTCTTGACCAATTAGAAGTGAATCACGTGACTCTACGCGACCCAACTTTGGGGAATGAAAGGCAAGTCTCACCTCCTGCAGTAAGATAAAGGTAAAGTGTTCTGAAAATGTCTACATGACAACATTTGAGAATTCAAGTGACGATATTTCGCCAGAGATATTTTGAGCGAGTGGATGAGCCGTAAAACAGCAAAATATATTTCATGAAGTAGACATTTGATGAGCAGTGGTAGAAGAGCAGTAGAATGCAGATTAGCAAATGATCGATTTTGGTGAATCATCAAAGGAAGAAATGTAAAGACGTTGCAAAGCATGCTGCATTGAGAGATAAGAATATGCGTGCCGAACTGCTGACCATTCAGCAACATTCCTCAACGATAGAGAGAGTTAAGGAAAGTATACGTCTGGTATCATTAGGTAATGGAAAACGCATGGAACTTATTGCTTTAATTTTTTAAGTTAAATAATTGGTCATCATCCTTTATTTTTGGCATCGCATTTAATAATCCCCCCTCTCTAAAATAATTATATGTTATTTGTTGTAAAATTGAATGTTATTATAAATAATAAAATGTGTTAAGAAAAATATAGTATTCAGCTATCTTCTTGCTAATTAATTTTAAATCTACCGTGGAACATTTAAGTATTCCAATGCTTTGGAAATTGGTGGGTTTTGTGGGCACACCCACTTTAAACACGCAATGTACACGAAAGAAAATTATTGTACGCCATTTAATGGTATCTTTCCCGATTACGGTAAATTACAGCAGCATACATGTATCAATCCGATACCATATTTGGGACTGTCAACATAATTAGCTTGAGAGTGGTTTTATTCGGGTTTCTCATACCTAAATCCTTTAAATAGCTTGTGATTTTATTTTTTTAGATTTTGTAGGAAAAACTTTAAGAAATATGTATTGTTAATCCAATTGATCGCAGGTAAATCATGTTACCCTTCATTTTAGAGTTCTTAAAAAAATATTTATATTGATACTCAGTTTGACAGTGTGTTAATCCTCATCGGGGAAGCAAGTTATGTCCCCCTGGGGGATAAATGACGTCATGAACACAAACATTATACCGCGGCTATTTTTTACTACAATTGAAACTGGTAGATTTCGTCATCATTGAGCAAACTAACCTGTGTTATGCATGATTATGCAAGATTTTGTCCTACGCTGCCATGTTAAGGAAATATAAAAATTCGAATACATTACAAAGTTTTTACTCGAATTTCAAAAACATTCTATCTAATTCTAGAATTTTTGATAGCAAAGACGGATATAAAGTTTTGTGAAAATCCATTAATAATTGCAGTCGCTACTGTATGCACAAGAAATCGACCACATACAAAGAAAAATATATCACTCTGAAATAATCAAAACGTGTTCGGCAGGTCAAATTGGAAATTGACTGAAAAGTTCTTGAATGTGATAGGGTGTATGTGAATTTTTACGGAATCGCCTATTTCAATGAGCGATTGAATATACGGTCAATTGTGATTCTCACATTTATTTTTGGCTTTTACGGAGAGTACGTGTGATTTGATTTCTGCAATTTTCGAATTGAAACCATTTCAAATTGTGTTCAAATTTATTATTTAAACGTTTATTAAGAACTCGGGCAACGGCAGGTAATTCTTTCTAGTTTAAAAATAAGACAAAAATTAAGGTATAAAATTATATTACTGAAGAAGACATTAACGTTAACATTAAAAATGTTACAGCAAAGTAGTCATACTACCAATTTAAACTTAATTTTCAGGGCTGACTATGCTTTTACGAAAATTATTCGTTTCTTAACAGTTAACTATAAACATTAATGCCTGTCGTATACTTAAAATTATATCATGTGAGTATTAGGGCTTTCACTGACTCCAAAAATTGGTCTATTCCGCTTCTTGGTCAAGTCTATGCGAGATATGCTTGGCTAACGGCACTAACTTATATGAATGAATCTTGGTTGGTGTCTGGTTTGTCTGTGTAAAGAGCTGTAAACTATGGAGTTATAAAAAAGGAGATATCTAGGTGTCGCTATATGGATTATATCTAGGTGTCGCTAGTGTCAGTAAAGCAGCTGCTGTTGTTAGTTGACATAACAGAAAGGCTTAGTATATCATATATGTATTATTGATAATTTTTTAATTAAGGATTCCTTAATTATGCGTATAATTACCCAATATGTTTTCATAGTTGTAGAATAGAATACAAAAAAAAGGGAGATAAAGATAAATTGAAAATTAAAATAATTTTAAATGCGTAGAAACATTCTTTATGGTCTCAGTTCCACTTTGCATTGCATTACTAATTTATTTTTACAAAATTGACAGCAGTTTAAATAAATATTTTAGATTTTTCGCAATAGGAATGCATGCGATGAAGGACTACTTATCTTATCCCAGCGACATTTGAATTATTGTATCAGACGATATTGGTATTTTCTTAATATGAAGTGTTAACTCCTTACTTTTGCCTCCATGGTGTAAAAAGATATATATATATATATATATATATATATATATATATATATATAATTGAAGATTTTTATGATTACTTGTAATATATATATACCCGAGAAATACCAAAGAATATTTATTTATATATATATATATATATATATATATATATATATATATATATATATATATATTGTCAAAAATATTATATATATTATAAATATTATTATATATATATATATATATATATATAATCATATATATATATATATAATTATATATATATATATATATATATATATATATATGTATATATATATATATATATATATATATATATTATATATATATATATATATATATATACTATATATATATATGTATATGTATATATATAAAACCCTACTTGCAGCGCTATGAAAAACTAGGGTGCAGCCAGGTAGACTAGAATAAAATAACTGGAAATTGGCGCTACTGCATTTTAACCCAGAATCCATTTTATGTAGCCTTAGATTTATTTTATTCCATTTATTTATTTATTTATTTTTATTAACATTTTACAACAAAGTTGAAAAGTGTTTATGGTTTTGGTCTGTCTGTCCGTTAGCATGATAACTGCCGTAAAAATGACTTAATCAAAATGAAATTTTAGTATATTGTTCAGAGAGTCTGTAGGACCTATGGAATATAAATGAATAATATCACCCAATTAGTTTTGAATTGAACCCTGCATGAAAAAATGAAATACATTAAACCCTATGGAACCTAATTCTTCAAACATTTTTTAAGCGGATTTAAAATTCACAAATTTCTTCAAAGATTTTAGGTAATATCCAAATTATTCAATAAAATATATAAAAAAATTCAGCAAAATATATTGAGCAGTTTTTTAAATAAAAATTAAAATAATAATTACACCTCTTATATGAAGCGATCACGTAACCATGATATGAAAATATAACGTGATCCACTTCAAAATGAATTATGGCATCCATCTTGTCTCAAAATCGTGATTTCTCAAGTTCTTTTTAATTCATATTGAGTGTTGTATCCGTCCTAAAACCGCTTTATTTTTGCTTAAATTCTGTGCAACTACATACTGAAACAATGCAATTACAATATATATGAGCTTAAATGATCATCTAAATTTGATTATTTCTACAACGAAGCCTATTTTTCACTTATGTAAAATGTAAACAGCAAAATATGTAGAATGAGTTGTATAAGAATTGCTGTATTTATTAACGCACAATTATTTAGCTCATGGAGTCTGCATAGCTGATATGAATTAAATATTCACTGATTTTACGGAGAGAAGGATGATTTTTTTCGATGAAGTTTCAAGCATAGAGTTTAATTACTTGTAGATCCATGGTCTTAATTTTTTAAATAAAATAAATTAATTTAGTACTGTGAGGAATTAAATGAATGGGAAAATGTTCATGAATGAAATGCTGCTTTTATAGAGAGAGTCAGGCGTGTTATTTTTTCTATTACGTCATTTGAATGAATTTCAGTTGTTTTTGATGAAGTTTTCAAATATAACAAATTATTGTAGCATTATGATAATTTTAAAAATTTTACCGATGAATATATCGCATTTTAGAAATGTTTAAACCAGGCAATTTATATTTCAATACCGTCATTTGAATGAAGTTCATTTTTTTCTATAAAGGTTTAAGTTTTCAAATATAATAAATTAATATAGTATTGTGATAAGTTTTAAAATATTACCGAAGAATGTACTGCCTCTTAGAGATGTTTCAATAAAATTGCATTGAAGTTGGAAAGTGTTTCATAATCAATGCTTTAAGCATGATTGATCTGTCTTGTTTCAATTTTTTTTTTTTTTTTTTTTTTTTTTTTGCAAATTGTACAAGAAATTTTGTGAAAAGACTGTGTTGGTCCAAACGATCACAATAAAATCAGATTACTCTTCGTTTCAAAAATCTTAATCTCAGAGGCTCACTAATGGTTAAAATCTTTTATCCAGTGTAATTCAAATAATAATGAAATTTAATAAAATTAAAACAGTTATATTAATTCAATTGAGGTATAAACTGGGATGATTCAAAATATTGGTATTTTCAAACCTTTACTGAATATAGAGGTTTGTCAATATAAAATTATTTACAAGGTAAACAATGATAGCCATCAGTGTTAACTTCCACTATATTTTTAGTTTTAACGAATTTAAATTTTTGTTTAAAATTAAGTATGCTTTTAAAGATGAATTCATTACACCTTTCCCATGTAATACTGAAGAAAGTATTGATTACAAGACATATTTAAATCTCTGTGGAATTACACTTTCATATTTCTATTCTGACTTTCCATTCATTGGTATGTGTGTTCTCCAAATGAAAAGAGTAAAATTTCGAGGCGATAAAAATCGCGCTTCTTTTAAGATGATAGTGAAAACTTTCCTTTATGCTTGCAATCTCAATATTTGCCGACAGACTGATCAAACATGGCGGTCTGTACAAACTTCGAGCTCTACATATCACATGCTTGGTTTTGCGGAGAATCGGAAAGTTCACAAACGAATTGAATTTCGGAAAATGTCATCAAAGGATTGGAGGATTTTTAGCTATAAACTATATGGAAATGATTTTTTATCATCTATATTAGGGCCTTTTGTATCACTTCATCATATTCATTGTCTGTATGATAGAGTATATGATGTGTGTAGCACATGGTTATCCCTGCATAAGTGAACACCTTTACTTGTTACATAGAATACATTAACCATATACATTAACGATTTACATTATACATAAACGATATACATTATACATTAACGATATACATTATACATTAACGATATACAAGCGCCAAGGCACAATTTTTTTGATGGTGAAATGTGCATTAACATTTGACGGTTTTCTGGATCTCAATGTGTAAAACTATTTTGAATGTGCGCAAATTTAACATGACAATCAGAAATATTGATAGCAACGGCTAAACAATATAATCCGTTAAGTTATTTTAATCATTAATAAAATATATAATTTTCATCAATTTTGCAGTCAATTTTGTTAATTAGGCGCTATTTTTATCAATTTAGAAACATTTCTGTCAATTTCGCAACATTTGTCAATGTGGAATATACAAAATAATTTTGATATTTTGATAATGTTTTATTATTCTACTTATTTTCTACTGCACTTTGTTAACATGCATTTGAAGTATATAATCCAAACTTTAATGTATATATGTAAGGAAAAGCAACAAAAATAATCAATAGAACGCATACTTTATATATCAATAATTTAATAATTTGCGCTTGCAAAACTCTTATAGTTTTCGATTAATTGCCTTGTAAAAGATTAAACATTTTCTGTGTTTAGTGTTTTTAATGTTTATACTCAAAAAACTAACCATGTCAACCATTAACAGTAAACGAATAGCTAGCTAGTCCATTGAAAAACCTACAAGGAAATATTTAGATATTTTAATATTTTGAATTATTTTGAAACGTAAGTTCTCCTTTCGATATTTTATCTTGCTAAGAGCAACTTTCGAAACATTTATATATAGTACACTTTGAAATCCCTGCAATAAAATATAATTGGATTTGGGATCCAGTGAATACTTTTTCAAATATTGTGGTTATAATTTTTTAGATCCTGTAAAATATGCTACACGCTTACAGACGTTTAGAGACTTATCATTCGCTTGCTACTTAGAATAGGTTTCATATTTGTATATCACTTTGGTTACAATAGAACAATTTAAACTTTTGTAAATGGTATAAGAGCGAAAGCAATGATACCAATAAAGATAAATCATGTATAAAGCATTGATTATGAAACACTCTCTAACTGAAAGGCAATTTTGTTTTAACATATCTAAAATGATATATACTCAGCGCTCAAAATTTTAAAATTATCACAATATTACAGTAATTTGTTATACTTGTAAACTTATAACTACATCAAAAAAGGCAATGCTATAAATCGTCCGCTCTCTATGTAAAATCAATGAATACTTCCTTCACATCACCAATATTCCAGACTCCATAACTGGATGATTGTACGTGAGAAAAATTCAGCAATATATATATATATATATATATATATATATATATATATATATATATATTGCTGAATTTATATATGTATATATATATATATATATATATACCACACGAATCTTAACCGTAACATATTATATACGGACTTGCACGTAATGGAAAGTCAGTGTTGATATGGATGGTATAGGTCGTATAGACATCCATGTTGTATTGCTATTCGTATTGTTCCATTTTATCGATCTGGGTCCTCATGTTCGGTTTTCAATGGATTGGATTTTGCTTTTCCAACGTCGGCATGTAGAGGTTTGCTTCAGAAGAGTCTGGTTCCGGGAACGTTTCCTGGGATTAAAAGCGTGCTTCAACCGGGAACAAGGGGTCGTAATCACCCTTGGCCGTTCGACTTCCCTGTAAGCATCCACATTCTCCATTTGTTCTTTTTTCATTTCCTAATCATTTGATTCCATATATATATATAGCTCGATATTATATCCTTTTAACTTTATTAGCTTGCTTAACTATTTTACAATATTGGGATTTTTAGGGTTATTTTGTAAAAAAAAAATAAAAATTTCATTCTTCGATCCCCCAAATTTTGAAGGATAATGTTTTCTAATAGAAATTGTGTACTAAATTTCAACTCTCTAAGACGCAGGAGAGTTTGCCAGCAAATAATTTCCAGAAGAGCAGACAGACAACTACACTGAAACGGACAGGCTACCACACATCGGTCATCGTGAATTAGAAAAGTTTTTAAAAATAAATTCTGACATCGTTTTGTGATTCAGTGGGTTTAAAAATCTTCGTTACCGAACCAATATTGACATTAATTTTGCCAAATATTAGCACTTGTTGTTATTACCTCGCTTGGCGCTGTTTCCCCAGAAAACCTTATATATTCATTTTATAGATACTTCTTGTAAAATAGAAAATAATTAATTTTAATGATTATAAAATAATACTGAAGTTAGCAAGTATAAAGGAAATAGCATTCATTGGTCGAGGAATTATTTTTCTACATTAATTTCAAATTAAACATCGCATTTTACCTTTTGAAAACAAAAGGGAATTGTTATCTCTTTTGAATTAAATAAGGAATAAAAGATGGAATACTTAAAAGACATATTTTATGGTCAAAATAAAGTGTATTATATTGTTTAAATGCATATGTGCATAATATTATAATGTATAAGTGTCATTTATAAAAGGAACCACTATAAATAATATTTTGTGCCCCATCTTGAAATGGAATTTGTCAGGATTATATTACATGCGTTTTATTTATGTTGCGATAGGAATTTTTTATTTCAATTTAAACTTTTTATGGTTAAAATAAAGTTTATATTTAGTACTATAAGACGCATAAATGGTGGTATTCTTGAAATATGCTTCAAAAGTGTTTTTTACTTTCTCTATATACATGGTTTATTGTATAAGTAAATTACTGTGAAATATGTGTATATAAATGTGTGCGTATAGGTAAATTAATGTATATATAAATAAAAATTACTGGTCCGTAAATTCGAATTTCTGCAAGACTTGTGAGAGTATGCCAGCAAAGAACTTGATCAGACTGACAACTGCACTTAAACGAACAGGCTACCACACATCCGTCCTGATGATTCAAAAAAAAATTTTAAAATAAATTATGGCGTCGTTTTGTGATTCAGTATGCTTAATTTCTGTTACAGAACCAGTATTGACATTAATTTCGCCAAATATTAACACTTGATATTATCACCTCGCTTGGCGTTATTTCCCCAGAAGACCTTATGTAATCATTTTACAGATACTTTTTCTTGCAAAATAGGAAATAATAAATTTTAATCATTATAAAATAATAAGTTAGCAAGTATAAAGGAAATAGCATTCACTGATCGAGGAATTATTTTTCTACATTAATTTCAATTTATAAACATCGAATTTTACACTCCTTTTCATTTAAAAAGATAATTGTTATGTCTTTTGAAATAAATAAGGAAGAAAGGATGGAGTATTTAAAAGACATACTTATTCTTTAGCAAAAAATGCTTCTAATAAGACATCTGCATTCATTCGTTTGTTTCTAAGTTGAAAACAATAGAATCTTGCCGGAGTAAAAATTACTCATCTTTTGTGGTGTCGCTGAAAAACTATTTCCTCGGCTCTCTTTTGATGTCAATATTTGCGGATGAAGAGATCAAATACCGTCGTTTGTTCAATATTCAGGTGTCATTGTACGTATATTTCTTTACGTACAGGTACGCAAGCTTAAAAAAAATGTACTGGTTAATTGATGTTCTCGGTCGCTAAAAGATTGTGGAGAAATTTTAACTTTTTGTAAAATACATTGTAAATGTAAGAGGAAAATATAATGTCGGTGAAATGATTTTTAAAATAAATTACTAACTGCTAAAAATTTTTCTGTTTTTAGATTTCGATAAATTCGTTACTCTTCTAACATGCATATAACTAATTATGTCGGAGTCGCAAATTCGATGTTGAGTTTTCGACGGAAAAGACCGTTTTAAGCATATCTTAACTCGAATCCAACGTCTTTGAGGTGATGTCTGTGTGCACGTTATTGTGTACGTATGTTTTTTTTTGTGTGTATTTATAACACTTTGTTTATTCGTGAAACTGCGGAATCGATATCTCAAGCACAAATGGATCGATTCTAAAGAATTTTGTACGATTATTACAATAACTACTAGACGCTTATTGTTCTCAAACGCGATCGAACATATGGGAGACTCCCACCCTCCCATTTTTCGAATGATTCTTTTAAAAAATCATAAAAATGTAAAAACATTCAGTAATATTAGGAAAGTCATATGCTGCCCACATCAGATTTTTTATTATTCAAATCGAAAAATAATACTGAACATTGACAAAGGCATTTAATTCCTTAAATTTTATAAAAGTATAATAATAATTGACTTAATAAAATATTCATTTTAATGAAATATTAATATTTCAATTTAATCTCTACTTATAATAAAACAGAGTGTGTGTTTGACGGGGAACGCTTCCGGGACGTTCCACTCGGGAACGCTTCCGGAACGATCCACTCCTCAAAGGGATAGACAAATCATGAATGTTTCATACATGAATTTAAATGGAAAATCTATCACCATGGTTTATTTTTCACAAGTTTTTAAGCAACAATGAAAAGTATTAAGAAATCGAAATGTTTATTTAATTTAAATACCTTTGCTAATGTTTATTATTATTCTTTAGATTTGAATAATAAAAAATCTGATGTTGGCAGCACATGACTTTCCTTATATAATGCAATGAATTTACTACTGTTGCAGTAAAAAAATAGGTCATTCTTATAGTAGATATTTATATTCTTTCTAAGACAATGAATTTTCGTCACTTAGTCGTCATTTTCCTTAATTTAGAGCCATTTTTATCCACTTGGCGAGATTTTCGTTAATTTGGCAACATTTAAAAATGTTGCCAAGTTGGCGACATTCTGCCAAATTCGTAACCAAAATCTCGCCAAGCGTTATGGACGGAAAAATAAGTAATTCTTATAGTAGAAAAATGACTATTGGCATTCAAATACAAAAGTATTACTCAAAGTATCTTTTCTCATGAATGAAACGAGCTAGATCCACGAGTGTGGTGTCACCAAATTTATCGCATATTACAAATGAAAAGTGAGCATGTTTCTTAGCAGTTAATATTGTTTTTTAGTTTATAAGATTTTTTGATAAATTTATTAGAAAAATGTGCGATATTTCGAGAATGGCTCATGCTAGCGTTCAAAAATTTATGTCAATCCTTTTCTAATGAAAAATTACATAATAAATGACTATTTGCGTAACTTTATTAAAGGTTTTAATTTGTATATGATTTTGTCAAAATTTCACTCGAATATTTAGGGGGGTTCAGAACATCCAATTGCGTGTAAAACAATAGACTTCCAGTATTCATGGATTGTAATTTTTGTTCCAAATTTTGTTCGAACCGCTCCATCCGTACGTCAGTTATCGTCTCCAGACACACACACACACACACACACACAAACATCACCTCAAAAACGTCTGATTCGTGTTCAGGGATGCTTGAAACGTGCTCTCCCGTCGAAAACTCGAATTCGGATTTTCGACCCCGTCACAATACATTCCTTATACATTATATAAAGAAAATAATAAATGGATATAAAAATATATCTTATAAATGAACGGTTGGCTTTTTTTTTAAATAATATTAATTGCGGACTACGTGCATCATTTTCATTTATTTTGGCAAAGAGTTTTCAAGCATATATATTTTTGTTTAGCTAATAAAAATATATATTGTGTTTTGCCAATAACTTCATTTAGCCGAATGTTGAAACAGAAAAAGAGTAGAACTGGTATATCTTCTAATACAATTCCAGTGTTTTCACTTAGTGTATACAAACGCGATCAGGATGTTGTATGCAGATCTGCAAATTTAGAGCTACAAATTTGGCGAGATATCGCTAACTTGGCAACTTTTCCTAAACGTTGCCAAATTGACGGAAACGACGCCAAATTTTTGAAAAACGACGCAAATCAAGGAAACTAAATTTGTTTTGTTAGCAGAGAGTACTGAAATGATATTTCTTTTGCATTTGTCTCTCTGTTCAACCGTCCTACTCAGTAAAACCTTTAGCGAATTTTTAAAATGTCACCAAATTGATATTAATATTTATAAATCCATAGAAATATCTTAAAATTGATGAAATTGCGCTAAATAAATGAAATGAATTGCGTTCTGTTAGGGGTAGTAATGTGAGGATGTTGTCGCCAAGTAGGCCTGTCAGCTCTACAGTCCCACTTGGCGATAATTTCGGCGATTATTCAAAATATCGCAATTTGACGAAAATGTCGCCAAACCTTCCATAGAGATAGCATTATTCAGACGACATTTTTCGTCTGTCATGCAACATCTTAGCATGTCTCTTAGCTACAGATTTAAATCCAATGTGTTATGAGGCAAACGATTTTTATTAAATCCTTTCCGATTTGAATAAAGAAGATATGTATATAAAATAAATTTAATTTCTATTGCATTTTTGACTTGATAATATCAATTACGGTCTTCAGGTTTAAGCATTATTATCATTGATATTTTCGGGGATTATTGATTCAGAGATTATTGATATTTTCAAGTTATTATAGCCATTGTCTTATTGCGGCAAAAATTGTTGAAACTCATATATTGCACGTTGTACAAGTAATCTTCTACAAATGCAAGGGTATATCTTCTGATCTACGAGAATATAAGTAGTGCAGGTATATTGGTATATATTTTGACATATATTGGCATATATTGGAATCAAGTATGGCCTTCTGGTATGAAGATTACGGGGATTATTGATATTTTCAATTTATTATCTCATATCTTTTATTTTGGCAAAGATTTTTGAGACTCATATTGTAATGCGGGTAATCTTCTAAAACTCTGACATAACTTATAATCTAATATTCTTAAGCTTCTTTTTAGGAGCATTAAATGAAATATTTTAACAGAATATTTTCATTAGAAATATCATTTAGTGTATTATAGGAACTTGCACATGATTTTAAATTTTAAGTTTATATTATATACTCCGTACGATGAATGGGTTTGCTACTAGTGATATAAATAATTCCTTTTAGTGGTAATTTTTTGTTTGAAAACGTTAAATATTAATACTTTATTTTATTGACAATTTTTTATTTGAAAACAAATAACAAACTTCAGAACGATCGATTGAATCATTCTCGAGATATTGGATGTTTTTCAAATAAATTTTTATAAAAAATACATGAAAATGAAAAGTAGAAAGTTTCGTCAAATATGTAGCACTTTGCGAAAATTTTTCCGAATTTAGTAACTCGTTTGGGAAAATATCCCCAACTTTCTGACTTCTTGAAAATGGGGCCAAATTGACCAACATGTCGCCAAATTGACGAAAACGATGCTAATCTTACGCAAATAATATCAAATTAATGAATTAATATCCTTTAATATATGGACTATATTGCTTAGCATATTCTAGCAATACATGAAATTGTCATATTATATTTGGGCGAAATATAATTTAATTTGGTACCCTGAAATTGTTTTATATGGGTCATTTTCCGTAAATGGGAGTTTTACATGTCCCAGGTGTTTTAATAAAAGTTTGTATGACTGATTTTGGATACTGATCAGTTTTACTATATTGTAATTTATATCTGTTACCCATTAGCTAAAAAAACAATTTATATTTTTAATATTTAAAACTTTAGTTTTTTTTAACTGTCATTCCCCAGTGTGTCCTGACAGCCAAATAATAAATTCACAACTTCATTTACAAGTCTTCACTTTCTAATTATCTTTTAATTTGATGTTTTATATTAAATTAGATAATTTAAAATACAAACAGTAATAAAAATTCCACTATGCATTACAGCAATAGTTTAAATTATATTTTTACAACTGTTCCCTAGCTTTTTTGTCATTCTGCTGCTAAGAAAACAATTTATATTTTTAATATTTAAAACTTTAGTTTTTTTTAACTGTCATTCCCCTGTATGTCCTGACAGCCAAATAATAAATTCACAACTTCATTTACAAGCCTTCACTTTCTAATTATCTTTTAATTTGATGTTTTATATTTAATTAGATAATTTAAAATACAAACAGTAATAAAAAATCCACTATGCATTAGAGCAATGGTTTAAATTATTTTTTTACAACTGTTCCCTAGCTTTTTTCTCATTCTGCTGTCTTTAAATTTTAACACCTCATTCAATACATAGATGACAACATAATATAATTAAAGTATTATTATTTTTTACTAAAATCCATATTCAACATTTCAAGAGTTTGATTAAGCTCTAGCTGCCATTCAGTGCAGGGAAATATTATAAAACTGAAGAATTGTGGGTAAGTATTTTCATTCCTTGTCATTCACCTGCCTTTAATTATTATCAGAATAAAAAAGAAAATATTTTTTTAACATATATGTGTGCCTAGTTTGTGTATAAAACTGGATATCAAGTTAGGCTTAAACGCAAATAAAACTCATACAATCAGAAAGTAAAATCACACAATTTGTCATTCCCCTGTCGTCATTTACCTGCCATATTGGTAAACAAGATGCTTGGTAGACAACATTAGAACAAGTGAATTGCATTTAAACTAGATTTTCTTTTTAGAAGAAATAAGAAGTTAATTCTAAATATAAGATTGCAAGTAAAGAAAAACATTTACTTTTTATTTTTCTAATGATATATATACGTATATACATACTAACAAAGCAGTTGTCTATATGAAGTGTCATTCCCCTGTCATGCTGTCATTTACTTGTCTTGAAAATAAAAATTCGTTTTTTCTATTTAATTTTTCCAAAATGATCGCTGCCACTGTTTGTTTTTTATTTTAAACCACTCATCTATATATATAAAGAAGAAAAGTGTATATGTGTGTATGTATGATCCACCATAACTGGAGAATGGCTGCACCGAATTTCATGAAATTTATCTTGGTAGTCTTGAAATCGCTCCAGTTAATAGATAGGCTATGTTTCGAGTTTCTAAGATCAGTGGTTCTCGAGATATTAGTGGAAAACGGATTTCTACTCTCTAACTCCATGATTCACAACGGAAAAGGTTGGATATTGTTGGATTAAAACGTGAAAGTCAATTAAATCTCTGAGTTTTGTGGAAGTTTATTGAACGTATTAGACACTTTTGAAAATCGCAGTTTTGAGATATGAACTTAAATGGAAACTATCACCATGGTTTATTTCTCACAGGCTTACTCAACAACGAAAAGTATTAAGGAATCACAAAAAAGATCAATCATGCATAAAACATTGATTACGAAACATTTTACAACTTTAATTTTATTTAAACATCTCTAAAATGCGATACATTCACCGGTAATATATCACAATCGGCCCTATATGTTCCGGTGTAATTTTTATCATAGTTTTGCTTGGTAAATCCCGAGCAACGCCGGGTAATCACTGCTATGTTAAAATATAATGCAGAAAACAGGTTGAAAAATGGAAAAAAATAATATTGTAGTAAAAAAGATGAAAAAGCCCGTTTAGAGAAAATGATCCATATGTCATCATCCATAAAAATGAGAAAGGTTATTGTGCAATTCAACGGTGTAAGCAATGTGCCGTGTACCCTGTGCATAATTATTTCAGTGTGAAAGAATTAAATTTATTACATTACGTAGTGAAAGTCATATGCTGCCCACACTGGATATTTTGTGTTGTATTTGTGTATGTAACCTAGTGTCTGTAAAGATTATGTATACAATGTAGCTCTAAAACTATTAATAATTAATTGGATATCATATAGTTCATGTGTTGCCAGCCATTATGTTGATAAATCTTAGTGTCATTATGCAATGTATATATCTTAGTGCCATTATGTGTGTTGCCATTATGTTGATAAATCTGTCATTTCATTTTTTCAATTTTATATATAATTTTGAGCAGTATGACATATTATGGTACTTTAGGACTAAATCAGGCACATAAAGTGTTTAAGGGCCAAAACCTTTAATAATGTTACGCAAATAGACATTTCTTATGTAATTTTTCTTTCGAAAAGGATCGACATAAACTTTAAAACGCTAGCAAGGACCGCTCTCGAGATATTGCACATTTTTCAAATAAATTTATAAAAAAATTCCATAAATAAAAAAAAAATATATTAACTGTTGAGAAACATGCTCACTTTTCATATGTAATATCATGCAATAAATTTGGTGACATCATTCTCGTGGATCTAGCTCGTTCCATTCATAAGAAAATATACTTTGAGTAATACATTTGTATTTGAACGCCAATAGTCATTTACCTGCTAGAAGAATAACTTATTGCTCCGTCCATAACGCTTGGCGAGATTTTAGCGACAAATTTGGCGGAATGTTGCCAACTTGGCGACTTTCAAAATGTTGCCAAATTAACGAAAATCTCGCCAAATGGATAAAAATGACTCTAATCGATGAAAATGATGACTAATTAACGAAAATTCAATATCTTGGAAAGAATATAAGTATCTATTATAAGAATACCCTATTTTTTTGCTGTTTAAGTAGCAAATTAATTGCATTATATAAGGAAAGCCATGTGCTGCCCACATCAGAGTGTTTTACATAATCTGTCTGCATGCAGGAATTGCCATTGAAAGTTGTATTTGTTTGTGAGTTATAGTATATCCACACACACACTTACACGCAAGAGGGCATATGTCCTACAGTGTTGGAAGTAGTATCAGAAAGTCTTAAAAAGGACTTATCCGTCAAACTCTCATATTCGAATATTTTCGGGAAAACAATACTTTCTCTTCAATAATATGAGAAATTATAAATAAAGGAATAAAAAGTATTAAATTTCGGAATAAAAATATAAAAAATAACAAAACAACGATAAATGAAAAGTAAAGGAGTGCAGTAAAAATAATTTGAACTTGTGTTGAAAATCATAGACCACATCAAAAAATGTCCACCTCAAGTTTACTCAAATTTTCAACCGCCATATGTAAAACTACCTTTATTACTTTCCCTGCAATACATGGTACTGTACAGGGAAAGTATTGAAATCATGCCAAAAATCGCAACTTAAGTTTTCGACAAATCTACACGTTTCGAGACGTCTAGAATACGAAAAAACTATTTTTATCGTGACGTCTGTGTATGTGTCTGTATGTGTGTCTGTCTGTGCAATATATGTATCCACTCTAACTCTAAAACTAATTGACCGAATTTCCTAAAATTTGGTAGGCAAATCACTTGGGTGCGATCCTGGTGCTGATTAGTTTTTAGTATGCTTTGGGATAAAAGAACCCGCCTTTTAAGCGAAATGGCCCTCAAAAATTAACTTTATCTACTCTAGCTGAACAACTAATGGACCGAATTTCACAAAATTCCGTAGATGACTCGCTTGTGGCTTACTCTGGTGCTGATTAGATTTTGGTATGACTCAGAAAAAAATAACCTGCGATTTTTTGCAAAATGGCCCATAAAAATCGTCAAAATCTAAACTAAAAAACTAAGTATGCTCAAATATATCCATTAAATGTAATAATAAATAATTCTATACGCATAATTAAATAATTTTATACGTAATTTTTAACGATGAAAAGAATAAGACCAATCTCATTACACTAGGACTGGTCGTTCTAGAGATATTTTACTTTTTTCGTATTTTTTCTACGCCACCTTTGAAAATAATTACAGTTACAGAATGAGAGCGAAATTTTAATAAAAAGTTAATTAAATTTAATTAAAATAAAGAGAACGTGGATATAAGTCTGCAAGGAAAGTCATGTGCTGCCCACATCAGATTTTTTTTTAATGCAATTGTAATCTCTGCCTATCAGCATCAAACAATAAATTAAAATTCAAAAAAGGTGCGATTTATTTATCTGCAGAAATACTTATATTTCGATTAAAACTTTCTATTCAAGTGCGTGTCCTCAACTCGAAAACAATGGTATCTTGCCTTCTTTTGTGGTGATGGTGAAAACCATTTTTTTCACTTCTCCCTCGCTGTCAATATTTGCACACAGCCAGATCAAACACCGTGGCCTGTTCAAAATTCAAGCTCTACTGTACATACGTTTGGGTTTGCAGAATTGCCCGAATGACGCCAATCATTTGTGGCTCCGAGAAATGTCGCCAAATGATTGGGAGACGTTTAATTTTTCAAAAATACTTAGTATGCAAAATGTAACGAAGATGCAAATTGTAATGAAGATGCAAAAAGAAGTTATTTATAGTCCATAAAATATGAATTTACAGTCCGAATAAAAATATCATTTGCGAATCAGAATCTCGTCATCCAGAACACAAATCGCCCTTTTTTGAGCAACATTATGTGTATGTTATGTGCATAAATGTGTTCAACTATAAGACTTTCTTTGCAAATAAACTCATTCTTGCTCACAATCTAAAATCTTGAGACGCTACCAATTATAACTCGCAATCTAATATCTTGAGGGTTTACCAATTCCATTTCAGCTCGCAATCTAATATCGTGCTTGATTACCTAACCTTGACCGCAATCCGATATCTTGAGCGACTACCAATTCTAGCTCACAATCTAATATCTTAATTACTTATTATTGATCGCAATCCAATATCTTGAGTGATAAATTATGTATGAACGTAGTCTAATATCTTGAGAAATGACTTATTGAAATTCGCAATCTAATAAATGGAGTGATTACTAATTATTTCTCGCAATATAATATCGTGAGTGATTACAAATTATGCTCGCAATATAATATCTTGAGTGGTTACATATTCTTCTTATAAATCTAATTTCTGGTTGAGTGATCACTTATTCTTACTCGCAATCATGCCCGGATATGGCCTGCGAGGACTCTACAAATTTTCCGGTGGATAGGGCTTGCTATATTTATTTCATTTCTAAATAGTAAATAATCTAAACCGTATAATGAGACGAAGTTGAAATGATAATTTTGCCAGGGCCGATCTTTGACCTTGTTCGTATCCGGCCCTGCTACAGATCATAGTTCTTGCGTGATTGCTCATTCTTGATTCCAATCTAATATCTTGAATGATTAGAAAACTCTGCTCGCAATCAAATATATTGAGTAATTATTAATTATTGAGTGATTAATTATTATTTCTCGCAATTTCATATTATGAGTAATTACTTATTCTAACTCGCAGTCCAATGTCTAATGTGCTTACTGAGTATGCTTGCAATCTAATACCTTGAATGATTTCTTATTATTTCTATCAATATAATTTCTTATTGAGTTATTGTTTATTCTTAATCATAATCTAATATCTTGCATAATCGCTTATGCTTACTTGGATTCATTCCGGATATGGCCCCTGAAATCTCAGGAGGTTTCCTGGTGGACCGGACCCGTTCGATTTAATTTATTTCCAAATCGACTATATGTACGATGGGCCTAAGGTGAATGGACCTTCCATGTTTACTTATCCTTGGCTGATCATGCCTTTTTTACCAGGGCCGATCATACTCATTTTACAAGGGCCGATCATACTCATTTTACAAGGGCCGATCATGCACGTTTTTCCTAGGCCAATCTCGGGCCTGCTCGCAATTTAATGTCTTATGTGATTACATATTCTTGATCACAATCTAATATCTGAAATGATTAGCAACTTTTACTTGCAATCTTGTTTGGATTAATAAGTCACGTTTTTGTTCAAAATTTATTAACTAACTAGCAGTATACGCGTTCTTTGTACAGAATAAATATTATAAATTTACTTAAAATTCACATTTATGTACAAATTACTCTAGTTGTCAAAATGACATTGTTCTAAAAGTCATTTGATTAAAATGTATAAAAGGTATAAGAATCCCTGTTCTCGCTAGACAGAATTATCTTCACAGTCAGATCTGAGGAATAAAACATCTTGGTCCAGTTTGTAAACAAAATTACAAAAGATATGAAATCGGATCACTATATGCCGAAATGAAAACACTAAAATGGTGTTAGAAGATATACTCGTACTACCTGTATTATGTTTCACCAACTGGTTAAATTTATTAGTAGCAATTTTTGATTTAATTGGCAAAATGACATAAGCTTATATGAGTTAGAGCCATCTTTGTCAAAATAAAACAGATGACGTAAGAAATTGAAAATATCAATAATTCCCGTAAGCTGTAAACCCGGTAGCCTCAATTGATATAATCCAGTCGAAAAGGTAGTATCATTTATTTATAAAATTTATTTTTCTATCAATTTCTGTATTATTTATATTGGAAAAAAATTAATAAAAATTGACGTACAAATCACATTTGGTTTAAAGGCATTGCTGATAAGCCGCATGGCATAATTTTCTTCAAATAAATTTGAAGGAACAATATAGTCTACATAATGCTATATGTATAGCAGGTTTTATTGTGCGCTTTTTTTAATACCTCGACAACTCCCGGTCCTTGAAACTCAAAACATAGCCTAAATATTAAATATTGTTATTCTAAAGCTACCTACAAAATTTCATGAAATTCGGCATAGCCATTCTCCCGTGATGGTCAGAAAAGCAGACAAATAAACACGCAATACACAAACATACACATACAGACATATTTTTAATTGTATTTATATAAATTGTTTTATTTATTTTGCTTTCAATGAAAAATTGTCATTTTTTACTATTTTTTTAACTACCTGATCATTTTCTAATTACTGATAGCATTTAGATTCTAGTGCACTTCTAAGTCTATAACAAATAATGAATTTAATATTTTATTTATAAAATTATATAAATTCTCATAAACTGTGCAGATAGGCTTCATTTTATGTATAGAACATTTGGTAAAGATTTTATAACTTTCCTAATTAAATTATAGATTCTTAATTTTATGGAGATGTTTAATTATTCTTGAATAATGTAGGATTTGTATTACTTAGTTTTCTATGTTTTATTTGTTATTATTTCTTTTGTTATTGTTATTATGTTTTATTATTAGTTCGGTGCTATTCTGTTTTAGAGTTCTTTCTGTGTTGTTCTATTTTATTGTTATTTTTGCGATCTGGACTACGTGAATAATAAATAAATAAAATTATAAACATTTATGATAATAGTATATTAATTATTCTTTAACGTATTTATTACTTGGCTATACAGAATTTCAATAATTATTGAAATACTCGTATATTCTCTAATAATATATTTTATTTTAAAAATTTTAATAACACGAATTTATTAAAAACTTTCAAACTCGGCCGTTTTTATCAAAATTATGTTATTTTTGAACACATTATTAATAACAAATATTTATAATTATAATTTAAATATCAAACATAATTCTTCGTAGTTTGGTAATAAAAACTGTGAAAATATTTTGAATTTATCTTAATTTATTTGCTTTTGATTAATACAAACAAAAATGTATTCAAACTACTATTTACTCAACGACATTTTTCATTATTTGTACCAAGTCTATTTTATTTCATCGTTTAATACCTTTAAAAAATAAAAATAAAGCGATAAATCGCCAAAGACTTCCACCCTCCGTATGTAAAGCACTACTGACAAGGATGCAAATTATCCAGGGATTTCAATTCAAATTGCAAGTTATTCCTGCATACTCGCACATACATAATTCTAAGACGCGCACAAAAGCCATTGTGTCGACTCACTGCAAACACAGTCGCATTCATTCCGGTTCGATCCGCGCTCTTCGAGAATTTTCAATGAAAAGATGTTTGCAGAAAGAAGATCACTCGACCACTAATGCTTTCCAAAAACGCTAATTACCCTAAATCGTAGAAGCCATCAGCTAATAATAAACATCAGAATAGCGGAATTTTGATTTATAAAGGAAGCCACTACAAATACATTTTTTTTTGCCCCATTTTGAAATGGAATTTGTCAGGATTATATTAAATGCGTTATATTTATGCTACGTTAAAAATTTGCTATTTTAATTCAAGCGTTTCATGGTTAAAAAAATGCGCATATTTAGTACTGTAAGATGGATGCAAGGTGGTATTCTTGTAATATACGTATCTTAAAGATGTTTGTTACTTTCTCTACATAGTATAATATTTAAGTATATTACTCTGAAATATGTATATATAAATGCGTGTGCATTTAGATACATTACTGTGTACATAAATAACAAGAAAGATCAATCATGCTTAAAGCATTGATTATGAAACACTTTCCAACTTCAATGCAATTTTATTTAAAGATCTTTAAAATGCAATACATTCCTCTGTAATATTTTAAAATTTATCACAATACTACATTAATTTATTATATTTGAAAACTTAAACCTTCATGCCAAATTGGTAAAATTGCTGCCAAATTTGTAAAAATGACCCTCCAAATTGATGATACTCTAATATTTTCTAATAATTACACACTTTTAATATATATATCTCCGGTCGTCCAGATTGATGCTCTAAGTCCTCTGGACGAGCCGGACGGCCTGGGGCTTTCACACTTTTAATATATGGACTATATTGTTTGTGTTTGCTTGTTGTTTGCTTGTTACCCTTGGTCTAGAAATATCTAGGATTAAGTCCATTAGCCCATTGCGAATATTTCGCTCGGTCTTTTGTTCTTGTTTGCCTGAGAACTGTCGCAGAAAGACAAGCAAACAATCAATGATATGACTGCAGATAGAAGAAGTAGAACAAAGGCAAGTTGATAAGCACTTTACTCCACTCTTAAAAATTATATACCTCGTATGTCCGCTTCTGAGGTTAGCCAGAGTAGTCTGATGACTCAGCTCAGCTGACAATATTGATGATAATAATGCCAATAATATTTTTAGTTGTTCAGTTAGATGTGAGCGAAATCGGAATAGTTTTAAGTATTGCCAACCAGAAAAGTTCCGAATGTTAATCAAGTGCCATCGTTCAAAACATTATGACAATTATCTTGTACATTGTTAGTTGCTGTGAAACATGTGAAGTAAAGTAATTGCCTTATGTAGGGAAAGTCACATTCTGCCCACATCAAATGTTTTATATTTACTGAAGACTAAATGTGTTTCAACATAAAGTGCATATATATTTTAAGAGTATATTAATTCAATAGAAAGTTTTACTATAGCATATAGTAAAATATAGGAGTTCCAACCTTTCAAGCAAGAAGTATGACTTTACCTAAGCATGTTCGGTAGCTGCGGTAGATGAGATATGTATGTATGCAACTAAAGAGTCGAAATTCACACTACAGATATTTTTATATGTTTTGTAACCTTTGAAATTTAACATTCACACGACATGTTTTTATATATATTTTGTAAGCCATAAAATACACACCAAGGATAATTATGTATATTTTTACAAACAGTAAATTCCTTACTACAGATATTTATGTATATATTTTTGAAAGTTTTGAAACTTTAGATATTTATATATATTTTTGAGCCTCAAATTCTACACTGCATATATTTATATATATTTTTAAGCCATTAAATCCACATTACAGATATGTATATATATTTTGTACTATGTACCCCTGAACATCTACATTAAAGATACTTGTATATATATATATATATATATAATATTAGGTTGAAAGTCCAATGATAGAATAGTGAGAAGCTGCAACTCGATAAACCTATTTTTCTAACAAACCTACAAAATAAAAATATAAAACAGCAAATCTTCAATCAAATGAAAAAAAAAGTACAAATTTCGAGTCATCAAGTTAATAATAATCAATGGTATGGAATCGAGAATAGAAAAACATATAAAATCCAAGCATTAATGCGATAAACGTGGAAAAGGGCCAGGCCTAAATAATGGAATTGTTCATTCAGCCAAAACTCTTCATCGGGTCCAAGTATTTTGTCGAAGCAAACACAAAATATGTATGTTTCTGAAGAAATAGATAGATGATATCTAAAAACTATTTCTACTTGGACAACATACATAAAGAAGGAAAAATAAAAGGACTAAAACTGGACTAAAACTGCAAATGCCCGAAAGGAAGGAATAAGGGATAACCAAATGCTTTGCATTTGATGGTTGGGGAGGATTGCGACTCCCCCTCCCGTTTAAAGCTGCTTTTCCAGCCTAGGCAAACGCTCACGGTACCAATACAAAGCAAAGGTTGGTCCCCAATGCGTGCTAATACGAAGGCACTCGGATACGGAAAAAGGAAAAATAAGGGAAACAAATAGAATAAAACTGCAAATGCCCAAACCAGTCGAACCCTGTAACCCTGAATGAAGAGACCAGTGTTGCCATTCGCAAAGAAAAAAGAAACGATCTACTGTTGCCATTCGAAAGAAATAAATAAGAGTAATGAAAAAAGGCAAGAAAAAGTTATAAAATACAATAAGAGCTACAAAATAGGGGGCTTATAATAGTAAGGCTTGTGTTCAAGTGGATGTAAAATAAAAGTATTATTAATACAAGAGAATGAAATTTATATATATATATATATATATATATGTATATATATATATATATATATATATATATATATATATATATATATATATATATATATATATATATATATATATATATATATATATATATATATATCATATAAAAGCCAGTAAATAAATTCATAGTTGAATTTATTTCCTATGCATATCCACTAGAATCTTATGCACTACACCGGAAAAGGCGCCGAGACGCTCTATACTCCGAAGCAGATAATAATCCAAGAAAAAGGAGAATTGAATAAATAAGGGATAACCAAATGCTTTGTATTTAAGGGTTGGTGAAGATTGCGACGCCCCCTCCCGTTTAAAGCTGCTTTTCCAACCTAGGCAAACGCTCACGGTACCAATACAAAGCAAAGATTGGTCTCCAATGCGTGCTAATACGAAGGCACCCGGATACGGAAAAAAGGAAAAATAAAGGAAACAAGAATACCTAGAATAAAACTGCAAATTTCCTAACCAGTCGAACCCTGTAACCCAGAATGAAAAGACCAGTGTTGACATTCGCAAAGGAAACAGAAACGATCAACTGTTGCCATCCGATAGAAATAAATAACAGTAATGCAAAAAGGCAAGAAAAAGTAATAAAATACAATAAGAGCTACAAAAAAAGGGGGGGGGCTTATAATAGTAAGGCTTGTGTTTAAATGGATGCAAAATAAAAGTATTATTAATACAAGATAATGAAACTTTATATATATATATATATATATATATATATATATATATTAATATCAGTTAATAACTACAGTACCACAGATTCAATATAGAACTAACATTTGTAAATTTGGGCATATGCAACAGATATTTTACAATGTGGCAATAATAAATAAGATAAAATTAAAAATAAAATTAAAATAGTTATACTAATTTAAAACATGATCAGTGTCATACCCTGGTTCAAAAACAATACGGAGGAAAATTAATTAAATATGATATGATAGGAAATATCAGACAAAAGGAAAACAATGCTACCATAAAAGACAAAATGATCTTAATTTTAAATATGAATAATACACATGAATTTATCAACATTCAAGAGCGAAGCATACTAATCAAGTTCAAACAACAAAGGATTATCAAAATCTGGAGGCTCAAAATATTAAAATGACAAAATAAGAGAAAAGATACAATCCGAAAATATGAAATAGGATAGAAGCTCTGTGAATCCAGCTTATCAAGGATCTTTGCATCCACAGAGGTTCCAAATGTGTTTCGCTCAACGATACAGCCACATGGCCGAAATAACGTCAAAAGATCCGACACATTTCCAGACTATAACATAAACGAAAATAACAAAAAATAAGCAAAAGGAAATTGGATGGAATATAATGAAAGTGCATTAAGCAAACATATAAGCAATCTAACCAACAATCCACAATGATTCGGATAGAATTAAAGTCATACCTTTCTTCACCATTATACAAGACACATTTTCGTTGCACTAAACAATGTATTAGGAAAGAGTACAAGAGAGCGCCATCTGATGTGAATTATAGGAAATACTTCTGCATGTTTAACCAAAGGACTATACAAATTTATAAGTTTCAAACCCAAAAATTAGAGATGTAAAGATAAAAAAAAAAAAAATAAAAAATAAAAATAAAAAAAAATAAAAATAAAAAAAATACGCAATAAACTCAGTAATAATTAATAATTGACAATTATATAATATGTATCCAAAACTTATTACTAAGACAATAAAATCTCAAAGAATATTTTAATGTTCAAAGTACACAATAGCAATTTCAAATTAGAAAAAACAATAAATAATATATTATAAATAGTATTCAAAATTTCTAAAGTGATATTTAACAAAATTAACTGGATATGATTCAGTCTTACAGTGTCGAAATAAATCTGCAAGATTGTTACTGTATTGTGTATTTTCACATAACCTAAAAACCCTATGAAATTGATTTATTAAAATATTTTTATATACCTGTTTACTCATACATGAGTTAAAATTGATTATCTTGTGAATTTTAAAAGGAAAACTTTTTCTTTTATCATAAATGTTTGACAAAAATGAATATGCATTATCAAGAGATAGAGTTAAATCTAAGAAATTAACGCTAGTCGAGAAGTTGCTTTCGTTTGGTAAAAGGGATAAATTTGGAGGATAAAAATCAAAATCTATATCATTAGATGAGGGAGCTATTTTAATGAGAATAACATCGTCAATATATCTGTAGAATGTATATGCAGAGTTTATAAAATTTGACTCGTAGAAGTGTAGATAAAGATTTGCGAGAGCTGAACTGGCAGAGCCACCCTGTGAAACACCCTTAATTTGCATATACATTTATTGCCTTGCATCAAGTAATTATTAAATATTACACACTTGAGAAGGTGGTGCACGAAAGAATGATCTATATCTAAATTTTGTCTATTATAGAAAGATTTAATAATATCCCAAGTTACTTTATATAGATCTTTTATGTCAATATTGTTGAAAAGGTCCTTAAAGTCATACGTTTTAAAACCCAAAATATTAATCGTATCCAACTTTTGAATTAATTGATAACTGTTAATAATAATATGAGAAGTTGAATTATCATTTATATTAGAGATGATTTTATTAAGAATAACCAAAAGAGATTTACTAGCGACAGTTGCATATGATTTATGTCCTATAGTTACAGATCTAAAAGAGATAGGATTTTTATGAAATTTTGGGATCATGACAATATAAGGGAATCTTAGATTGTTGCAAGGTAATTTTAATAATTTATGAAAAGCAATAATTTTCTTAGATATGGATGTTGCTGAAGAATCAATTTTTTTAAAAATATCATGGAGATTTAAGAAATCGTTTAAGATTTGTACATAATATTTTTTACATATGATGGCGTAATTGTTGGCAGCTTTATCCACATATGTGATGACAAATTGTGATTTTAATTCATTAATTTCCTGCTTCAAGTTTGTATAGTTAAATGTAGGTTTAGTTATAGGCAAGTTACTTAAAAGATGTTTGATGTTTGTCAGAATGCTAACCTTCCACATATCGAAAGCTTCAATAGGATAGTTTTTACTGCAAGCAATTTTGTATATGAATTTTTCTAGATCAATATTTAGTTGTTTAATTAAAAGAGAGTGATATAATGTATTTTGGATTCGGAATTTGGTACCATAAAGCATAAGATTTTTAAATGCTACATTTTGAACAATATTGAGATCACCAGTAATTATGTGTTTATGATTGCTGTCTATATATTTAGAATAGTTTGGCTGGTTACAGACACATAGTAAATTGGGAGAGGAATTTTGATTTATAATAGATTTAGATATATCATTGTAATTGAAAATTTGCCTACCTAAAGGGGTATTATATTTAAATGTTTTGAAAATTTGAGTATTAGGAACAGGAAAGCAGTGTTTATACTGCTGAAATAAATAATTAAAATTTATATTATTGTAAAGTGAATTTTTGTAAATAATTACACAATAAGTATTATATGTTTTATTTGGATGATAATTAGAGGTAGAAAAGGGTTGAATGTACAGATGGAGGTTTATAAAATAAGCTCTTGTTATAATTAGATCATATAAAAGGTGTGAAAAATGCTCATCCTGATTAAATGACTTTAAGAATATATTATAAACTTGATTTAATATTTGTTTTTTAATATTGAATACCCAGGTTTTTAAAGAATTTATGTTACATGAAGATTTAAAGTTTTTTCTTAACTCAGTAATTTTAGCTTTTATGTTCAGATTTTGACACTTTTTGTTGTTGTAATTTCCTCGCTTAGATCTTTTTGATGAGGCACTAAACGAATTATAATTAAGGATGTTAAATATAGAGATATCAAAATATGGATTTTTATAGGTAGTTTTTACTACATTTTTATTATTATACATTTGATTTAATCCATATGGAAAAATAGTTTTATGCTGTTTGATTAGTGAATTTTCAAAATATAATCTATCAGCCGGATTCTTTACCATATCTAGAATCGAAATTGAAATATTATCAATACCATGATGGTCAAAGTGGGCATATTCAAAATTATTACCAGTGTGATGATATGCAGGAGGAGGAAGTTGTGTATTGAGTGATGCTCGAGAACTAAATTTCTTAATATGGTTACGATGAACATTAAAACAAAGGTGAAGAGGGGTGCTTGTTTGTCCAATATATGAGATATTACAAGATACACAAGTTAATTTGTAAATGCAGTTATACACTTTACAAAAAGTTAAATATTTAGGGTTATTATTATTAATCTGAGAGGGTAAAGCTAAAGGACAGGTCTTACAACGTTTATCCCGGCAAGAACGAAAATACATGAGTTTTGGTGAGTAATGATGGCTTGACATCGAAGAGTGTCTACAAAACATGAAAGAGAAATAATTGGTTGCTTGATATCGATCCCCTATATCCCAATTTATATAAGTTACCGGGCACTAATGTATTGATTAACAATTACACTATTTTGCCAGGCGCTAACAAAAAATAATAAAACTAATCATAGTAGAGATTTTCATAGAGTTAATAAATGTACAAAGTATAAAGGTTAAATCCAATATTTAATTATAAATAAATGAGAATATATAATTTCTTGAATATATATAAAACTAAATATAAATATTAATATATATTAATATAAATATAAACTTGATTATTATAATATATATACACTCAAATTACTTAGAGGCAAAGAGCACTAAAAGATAAAGAGAGAGAGCTCCACTGATAAATGCATTTTTACCCAAAACTAACATGAAATTCAAATTATCACTAAGATGCCAAAAGGGGGACAACAAGTAAGGAAAGAGAGGGTATGAGATACTACAGTATTTGAACAGTACTAAAATAAAATAATCAAATTTAATTACAGGAAACAAAAGACAGTATATGAACATTAAAGTAACTAAAATTAAGAAGTATAAACTTATGTATAAAAACATATACACACATAAATAAGAATACATATCCATTCATATATATATATATATACATATAAGTGAAAAAAAAAAATTAATAAAATAAAATAAAGAGGGGGGAAGAGAAAGAGCCAGTTAAATTACAAATAGGCAAATTGCTAAGAGGTAATTAGAACACAGGATAGACAAGTATTTCATGCGGAAAATTATGAATAAACTCAACCTGTAATGTCAAACATTAAAAATATGAAATATAATAAACAGATAATATAATAAAAGGATTACATAGACTTTTGAAGATAATTCTAGCACAATTCAAAAGGTCACATAAAACTATTATAAAGAATTTATATACTCTAACCATTAAATAATATCTAACCATTATATACTCTAACCATTTTGCTTAATGCACTTTCATTATATTCCATCCAATTTCCTTTTGCTTATTTTTTGTTATTTTCGTTTATGTTATAGTCTGGAAATGTGTCGGATCTTTTGACGTTATTTCGGCCATGTGGCTGTATCGTTGAGCGAAACACATTTGGAACCTCTGTGGATGCAAAGATCCTTGATAAGCTGGATTCACAGAGCTTCTATCCTATTTCATATTTTCGGATTGTATCTTTTCTCTTATTTTGTGATTTTAATATTTTGAGCCTCCAGATTTTGATAATCCTTTGTTGTTTGAACTTGATTAGTATGCTTCGCTCTTGAATGTTGATAAATTCATGTGTATTATTCATATTTAAAAAAAAGATCATTTTGTCTTTTATGGTAGCATTGTTTTCCTTTTGTCTGATATTTCCTATCATATCATATTTAATTAATTTTCCTCCGTATTGTTTTTGAACCAGGGTATGACACTGATCATGTTTTAAATTAGTATAACCATTTTAATTTTATTTTTAATTTTATCTTATTTATTATTGACACATTGTAAAATATCTGCTGCGCATGCGCATGTTAATGGTTAGAGTATATAAATTCTTTATAATAGTTTTATGTGACCTTTTGAATTGTGCTAGAATTATCTTCAAAAGTCTATGTAATCCTTTTATTATATTACCTGTTTATTATATTTCATATTTTTAATGTTTGACATTACAGGTTGAGTTTATTCATAATTTTCTGCATGAAATACTTGTCTATCCTGTGTTCTAATTACCTCTTAGCAATTTGCCTATTTGTAATTTAACTTGCTCTTTCTCTTCCCCCCCTCTTTATTTTACTTTATTAATTTTTTTTTCACTTATATATATGTATATATATATATATATGAATGGATATGTATTCTTATTTATGTGTGTATATGTTTTTATATATAAGTTTATACATCTTAATTTTAGTTACTTTAATGTTCATATACTGTCTTTTGTTTCCTGTAATTAAATTTGATTATTTTATTTTAGTACTGTTCAAATACTGTAGTATCTCATACCCTCTCTTTCCTTACTTGTTGTCCCCCTTTTGGCATCTTAGTGATAATTTGAATTTCATGTTAGTTTTGGGTAAAAATGCACTTATCAGTGCAGCTCTCTCTCTTTATCTTTTAGTGCTCTTTGCCTCTAAGTAATTTGAGTGTATATATATTATAATAATCAAGTTTATATTTATATTAATATATATTAATATTTATATTTAGTTTTATATATATTCAAGAAATTATATATTCTCATTTATTTATAATTAAATATTGGATTTAACCTTTATACTTTGTACATTTATTAACTCTATGAAAACCTCTACTAAGATTAGTTTTATTATTTTTTGTTAGCGCCTTGCAAAATAGTGTAATTGTTAATCAATACATTAGTGCCCGGTAACCTATATAAATTGGGATATAGGGGATCGATATCAAGCAACCAATTATTTCTCTTTCATGTTTTGTAGACACTCTTCGATGTCAAGCCATCATTACTCACCAAAACTCATGTATTTTCGTTCTTGCCGGGATAAACGTTGTAAGACCTGTCCTTTAGCTTTACCCTCTCAGATTAATAATAATAACCCTAAATATTTAACTTTTTGTAAAGTGTATAACTGCATTTACAAATTAACTTGTGTATCTTGTAATATCTCATATATTGGACAAACAAGCACCCCTCTTCACCTTCGTTTTAATGTTCATCGTAACCATATTAAGAAATTTAGTTCTCGAGCATCACTCAATACACAACTTCCTCCTCCTGCATATCATCACACTGGTAATAATTGTGAATATGCCCACTTTGACCATCATGGTACTGATAATATTTCAATTTCGATTCTAGATATGGTAAAGAATCCGGCTGATAGATTATATTTTGAAAATTCACTAATCAAACAGCATAAAACTATTTTTCCATATGGATTAAATCAAATGTATAATAATAAAAATGTAGTAAAAACTACCTATAAAAATCCATATTTTGATATCTCTATATTTAACATCCTTAATTATAATTCGTTTAGTGCCTCATCAAAAAGATCTAAGCGAGGAAATTACAACAACAAAAAGTGTCAAAATCTGAACATAAAAGCTAAAATTACTGAGTTAAGAAAAAACTTTAAATCTTCATGTAACATAAATTCTTTAAAAACCTGGGTATTCAATATTAAAAAACAAATATTAAATCAAGTTTATAATATATTCTTAAAGTCATTTAATCAGGATGAGCATTTTTCACACCTTTTATATGATCTAATTATAACAAGAGCTTATTTTATAAACCTCCATCTGTACATTCAACCCTTTTCTACCTCTAATTATCATCCAAATAAAACATATAATACTTATTGTGTAATTAATTACAAAAATTCACTTTACAATAATATAAATTTTAATTATTTATTTCAGCAGTATAAACACTGCTTTCCTGTTCCTAATACTCAAATTTTCAAAACATTTAAATATAATACCCCTTTAGGTAGGCAAATTTTCAATTACAATGATATATCTAAATCTATTATAAATCAAAATTCCTCTCCCAATTTACTATGTGTCTGTAACCAGCCAAACTATTCTAAATATATAGACAGCAATCATAAACACATAATTACTGGTGATCTCAATATTGTTCAAAATGTAGCACTTAAAAATCTTATGCTTTATGGTACCAAATTCCGAATCCAAAATACATTAAATCACTCTCTTTTAATTAAACAACTAAATATTGATCTAGAAAAATTCATATACAAAATTGCTTGCAGTAAAAACTATCCTATTGAAGCTTCCGATATGTGGAAGGTTAGCATTCTGACAAACATCAAACATCTTTTAAGTAACTTGCCTATAACTTAACCTACATTTAACTATACAAACTTGAAGCAGGAAATTAATGAATTAAAATCACAATTTGTCATCACATATGTGGATAAAGCTGCCAACAATTACGCCATCATATGTAAAAAATATTATGTACAAATCTTAAACGATTTCTTAAATCTCACTGATATTTTTAAAAAAATTGATTCTTCAGCAACATCCATATCTAAGAAAATTATTGCTTTTTATAAATTATTAAAATTACCTTGCAACAATCTAAGATTCCCTTATATTGTCATGATCCCAAAATTTCATAAAAATCCTATCTCTTTTAGATCTGTAACTATAGGACATAAATCATTTGCAACTGTCGCTAGTAAATATCTTTTGGTTATTCTTAATAAAATCATCTCTAATATAAATGATAATTCAACTTCTCATATTATTAATAACAGTTATCAACTAATTCAAAAGTTGGATACGATTAATATTTTGGGTTTTAAAACGTATGACTTTAAGGACCTTTTCAACAATATTGACATAAAAGATCTATATAAAGTAACTTGGGATATTATTAAATATTTCTATAATAGACAAAATTTAGATATAGATCATTCTTTCGTGCACCACCTTCTCAAGTGTGAAAGCCCCAGGCCGTCCGGCTCGTCCAGAGGACTTAGAGCAGCAAATTGGACGACCTTCTCAAGTGTTGAAGACCCAGGCCGACCGGCTCGTCGACAGGGACATGAGCAACCGATTAGCCGGCCGGGACCTTCTCAAGTGTGTAATTTTTAATAATTACTTGATGCAAGGCAATAAAATTTATATGCAAATTAAGGGTGTTCCACAGGGTGGCTCTGCCAGTTCAGCTCTCGCAAATCTTTATCTACACTTCTACGAGTCAAATTTTATAAACTCTGCATATACATTCTACAGATATATTGACGATGTTATTCTCATTAAAATAGCTCCCTCATCTAATGATATAGATTTTGATTTTTATCCTCCAAATTTATCCCATTTACCAAACGAAAGCAACTTCTCGACTAGCGTTAATTTCTTAGATTTAAATCTATCTCTTGATAATGAATATTCATTTTTGTCAAACATTTATGATAAAAGAAAAAGTTTTCCTTTTAAAATTCACAAGATAATCGATTTTAACTCATGTATGAGTAAACAGGTATATAAAAATATTTTAATAAATCAATTTCATAGGATTTTTAGGTTATGTGAAAATACACAATACAGTAACAATCTTGCAGATTTATTTCGACACTGTAAGACTGAATCATATCCAGTTAATTTTGTTAAATATCACTTTAGAAATTTTGAATACTATTTATAATATATTATTTATTGTTTTAGTCTAATTTGAAATTGCTATTGTATACTTTGAACATTAAAATATTCTTTGAGATTTTATTGTCTTAGTAATACGTTTTGGATACATATTATATAATTGTTAATTATTAATTATTACTGAGTTTATTGCGTATTTTTTTTTTATTTTTTATTTTTTTTTATTTTTTTATTTATTTTTTTTTAATTTTTTTTTATTATTTGAATTTTTTTAATTTTTTTTTTTTTATCTCTATATCTCTAATTTTTGGGTTTGAAACTTATAAATTTGTATAGTCCTTTGGTTAAACATGCAGAAGTATTTCCTATAATTCACATCAGATGGCGCTCTCTTGTACTCTTTCCTAATACATTGTTTAGTGCAACGAAAATGTGTCTTGTATAATGGTGAAGAAAGGTATGACTTTAATTCTATCCGAATCATTGTGGATTGTTGGTTAGATTGCTTATATGTTTGCTTAATGCACTTTCATTATATTCCATCCAATTTCCTTTTGCTTATTTTTTGTTATTTTCGTTTATGTTATAGTCTGGAAATGTGTCGGATCTTTTGACGTTATTTTGGCCATGTGGCTGTATCGTTGAGCGAAACACATTTGGAACCTCTGTGGATGCAAAGATCCTTGATAAGCTGGATTCACAGAGCTTCTATCCTATTTCATATTTTCGGATTGTATCTTTTCTCTTATTTTGTCATTTTAATATTTTGAGCCTCCAGATTTTGATAATCCTTTGTTGTTTGAACTTGATTAGTATGCTTCGCCCTTGAATGTTGATAAATTCATGTGTATTATTCATATTTAAAATTAAGATCATTTCGTCTTTTATGGTAGCATTGTTTTCCTTTTGTCTGATATTTCCTATCATATCATATTTAATTAATTTTCCTCCGTATTGTTTTTGAACCAGGGTATGACACTGATCATGTTTTAAATTAGTATAACTATTTTAATTTTATTTTTAATTTTATCTTATTATATATATATATATATATATATATATATATATATATATATATATATATATATATATATATATATATATATATATATATATATATATATATATATATATATATATATATATATATATAATATGAAAATACCGTGAAATATAATAAATATTTTTATCAGAAATCACACTTAAAAGGCGCAAAGCTGCACTAAAAAGAGGATTAAAAATATGTTCAAAATGAAAAGAGGTATGGATGGATGCATTGTACCAAAAGAGGGCCGGGGGGAGTTGTGACCCCCTCACCCCGGTTAAGCATGCTTTGTGTCGCAACAACACTCCCGGAGAGCCGGTACATTGCAATATAGATTACGAATGTATCAAGTTTTAAGATGAAAACCAGACATTATACACAAACAAATATAAGAGAGAATTGTCGAGATCCAGCCATATCAAAAATCACTAACAGTAAATGTTTGAAATTTGTTCACTAGTATAAATGAGCAAAATAACTTAGCTTCTACTTAAAGAAGACTTTAAATATTGACACTTAATAGAACAATAATAACAAAGTCTATCTCTAAAACCATTTACCTCAATGACAGTTAATAGTATCATACATGTAGATGTACATCTTTCATACCGTATCATACAAGTTGAAGTAAATCTTCCATACCGTATCATGCAAGTTAAAGTAAAACTTCCATACCGTATTACACAAAAGACCCTATTCAAGAGGTCCCATATCAGATATCACTACGCTTTACCTGTGACAATCCAGTATGTATATTGCCATCAGTTTTATTTAAATATAATCTGTAACAATCGGTTACAGTTATTTTATAAAATTTGTAGATAATGTTACATAAAAATCGCTTAGGAAAACCTTGTGAGATGGTGTTTTGTAGGAAACGAAATTCGCATAAATATCGATCTTCCGTTTCACTGTTTATTCTCTGACTACGCATTAATTGTCCTAGTATAGTATTTCTAAAAACATTTTTGTGCATACATGAGTTCCAGTTTACGATTTTTTTGTATTTCTCACTTAGAGATGACAAAGGTTTAAAATATCTATCGACTTATACGATATAGTCATGGAGATTTACGAAAAATACAACCTGCAGTCTATTATCAGTAAATATAAATTTAAAACATTAGTAGAAATGGTTTTATTCGAAAGTGTACTGTTTGATGGCAATTCTTATTTTAAACAATTACATGGTATACCCATGGGTGGTGGTTGTTCATCAACACTTGCTGATATATATCTGAATAAATATGAAGATGGAACGCATATATTAAACGAAATCCTGGTCATTCGCTACGTTGACGATATTTTAATAGCATATCCATGTGAAGCATATCAGATGGATTTTAGTTTCTATCCACAGCATTTAAAACTTACTGAAACTCCCTACAATGTCAACAAAAGTCTAAATTTTCTGGATCTAACAATATACAAACAGCCAGGTGGTTCTATTGGTTTCCGTTTGTACGATAAACGCAACGACTTCCACTTCAAAATCAATTATATCATAAACTGGAACTCATGTATGCACAAAAATGTTTTTAGAAATATTATACTAGGACAATTAGTGCGTAGTCAGAGAATAAACAGTAAAAAGAAAGATCGATATTTATGCGATTTTCGTTTCCTACAAAACACCACCTCACAAGGTTTTTCTAAGAGTTTTTTATGTTACATTATCTACAAATTTTATAAAATAACTGTAACCGATTGTTATAAATTATATTTAAATAAAACTGATGGCAATATACATACTGGATTGTCACAGGTAAAGCGTAGTGATATCTGATATGGGACCTCTTGAATAGGGTCTTTTGTGTAATACGGTATGGAAGATTTACTTCAACTTGTATGATACGGTATGCAAGATGTACATCTACATGTATGATACTATTAACTGTCATTGAGGTAAATGGTTTTAGAGATAGACTTTGTTATTATTGTTCCATTAAGTGTCAATATTTAAAGACTTCTTTAAGTAGAAGCTATATGATTTTGCTCATTTATACTAGTGAACATATTTCAAACATTTACTGTTAGTGATTTTTGATATGGCTGGATCTCGACAATTATCTCTTATATTTGTTTGTGTATAATGTCTGGTTTTCATCTTAAAACTTGATACATTCGTATTCTATATTGCAATGTACCTGCACTCCGGGAGTGTTGTCGCGACACAAAGTATGCTTAACTGGGGTGAGGGGGTCACAACTCCCCCCGGCCATCTTTTGGTACCATGCATCCATCCATACCTCTTTTCATTTTGAAAAAAAAAAAAAAAATATATATATATATATATATATATGCATATATAATTAAGCCTTAAAATCCATGCTGCAGGTATATATATATATATATATATATGTATAAATCCTAAAATCCACACTGTAAATATGTATATACACTATCTGACACAGAAAATGCAACACCATGAAATAGCGAATAGAGTGTGATGGTAAAGGACATACAGGCATGGCATATTTAAATGAGTGATAATAATTTCAGAAGGATAATGGTATAATGAAATAGCATTGATAGGGTGATCAGTAGGCAGTAGGACTATCTCTTGAAGGCGATACAAGCAGCAACTCTTCGAGAAACACATGCAATGAGCGTGTGGGTAGTTTCCTGAAAGATGGATGGACATATGCCTTCAGCCATCCTCCACAGCTCGTCCCCTGTTTGATTCGGAGGCAGGGCAGTCAAGCGAAGGCCAATCATTTTCTATACATGATCAATGATATGGAGACAGTGGAGGCCAATGAAGCACCGGGAAACCTTGCTAGGCTTGTCTGCTGATAGTTACAGTAAGAAGTCGCACTTCATCTTACTGGGAAACTGCATTTTGCAGCCGCTGACGTTAGGGCAGTTACCGGCTCCAGTACCTCATTCACATATCATCGTGCGGTCATTGTACCTCTAACACAAACCAGAGGTGACCGGCTATTGAAGCTTGTGGCACACCAAACTGTGATGCCGAGTTGTTGAGCAGAATGGCGTTCAACAGTCGCATCAGGGCTGGATCTATTTCTGTGTCATCTTCAGACTGCCACACGACGATTGTCTTTCGTCAAACAGAAACGATACTCGTTACTCGTTGCTGAACACTGCCATGCCCCATTCGTTCGTTCAAGAGGCTCTTGTCCGACACCATTCCAATCTATCACGTCGTTGTCTTGTCATCAATGTCAGCCTTCGTAAAGGACGGTATGAGTGCAAGTCGCGTTCGGCCAATCATCTAGAAACTGTTCTCGCTGATATTGGAAATATAATTACTATGTAAATTCTACAGAATGTCGAAAGTTGTCGTTTGTGGGGCCGCTACCGCATCCTTTCGAATGCGTCGATCAATGCGAGCTGATGTGCGTATGGATGGACCTGTACCACTGCGAAGATTCGCATGCCCTTTCAATCCATCGTCTCCAAATTTTTTTCACAGTAGACGCATCTACAAGTGTTTCAGCGTCAATACGCCGATACGACCACCCAGTCGTACGCAGATCTTAAATGAATTTCCTCGCACGGTCGTGCAAATGTTGAAACGGACTTCGTCATCAGTCAGGCATCTCTTCAACAACACGTGTCTTCTGAGATATAAAACAGCTCGTAAAACCGTTTATGTAGGCAACAGACACTGACAACTGTTGGCTCATCTACCGTTTCCATCCCTTTTATCCTGCGCTCTAATCACGTGACCTACTTGCATTACAGATCATTTGCATATATCGGCCAGATGCTTTTTATCTCGTAATTTGCATAATTATACTGCAAACGCTTTATGGTATTGCATTTTCTATGTCGGGTAGTATATATATAGCAAGCCTTGAAATCCACGCCTACTAGATTGTCCATTCGCTTTCTAAAAAATATTAAATTTTTAAATAATTGTTTTAAAACTGTCTTTAAAAATCCTATAAAGAGCGATATATCACCAAGTATTTCTACCTATAAAGATGTATCCCTATCGTCACGTAGAAATCTAAATTACCTTAGGGATTTCAATTCCAACGGCAAGCCGCCGTCTCCGCATACTCGTGGATACATAATTCCAAAACGCGGAACGGCTCACACAAAAGCCACTGTTCCGACGCACAGTAAACACGGCTGTATTCAGTCCACCGATCCACACTCTTGCAAACTTACCATTGAAAATATGTTTGCTGAAATATACTCACAGAAGCGCTAATGTCTGCCAGAAACGCTAATTACTATGCATTGCTGAAGCCATCAGCTAATAATAAACATCACTGAATGGAGGAGTTTCCATTTCTAAAGGAAGCCACTATAAATATGCTTTTTTCCCCATCTCTAAATGCGATGTATCGGTAGCATATTAAACAGCTTGTATTTGTGCACAGAGAAATTTGCATATTTCAATTTAATCGTTGCTGTTGAAAAGAAAGTGGATATTTAGTAATGCATAGCGACATATATGGTTGTATTCATATGTAAGATTTTTCATATGTAAGGTGCCTATTTGTATTTGGGTTCCAGAAGAAAGAATATATTTATTCCTGTTTGAAAGTTTTATATCTTGATGAACGTAGTGTCAAAGGGAATAATTTTGAATATTGAGGAGCATTTTTATTTTGAAAGAGAAATGGGTGGTTGGTTGTATCATTTTATATTCTAGCTGAATTAATTATTCACGTGAGCCAATAATGAAGAGTTTTCAGTGAGTAATAGCGATTAGGTTTGAAAGTTGAAGAAAATAATGACTGGCGAGTAGCTCAACTAGACTTTCTCATATCAGAATCCATTTTCAAATTACTTGTGGTTTTATTTCTGCAACTTCTACAAGAATTTTTTTTAAATACGTAATGTTGGTTATTTGATCACAATTATAGCATGTTACCCTCCATTAAAAAAGCTTGACAAAAACTTTCGATTGATATCAAGTTTTTAAAATGTTCCCCTCCGGATAGGTATCTTGTACGACGAGGGAGAGGTCAAATGATGCCACAAACACAAATACCATATTGTTACAAATTTTCGCTACAGTAATTGAAACAATAAAGTGTAGTGATTACTTCATAAATAACTCTTTAAGTGCACGATTATGTCAAGCTTTGTCCTATGCTGCCATGGTGAAGAAATATAAAATCACACGATTTTAAAAAAAAAATATTTAGATCTATGTTTTTATAACAAAACAGAATATATACATTTCAGAATATGGGGAAACGAATGACGCAAAAATAATTAGTTCCACAAATGACCGATAGGGGAAGAGACGGCGCTGCGAACAGACCCTAGTAAGAGTTGAAAATTCTTGTTTATTATACATATTGTTTTAGTTTTTGAGATGTAAGAGATTACAAACTTGAAAAACGGAAAAATTTCAGTTTTATTCATATCGGCAAGACGATTACTCAATATATATATATATATATTTATATATATATATATATATATATATTTATATATATATATATATATTTATATATATATATAACACTGTAAAGGAAAAGGAAGTAGTCATAAGAGCCCCAAATCTGCGTGGTATGCATTTCAGAACATGGGAGAACGAATGCTGCAAAAAATTAGTTCCAAAAATGACGGATAGGGGAAGAGACTGCGCTGCGAGCAGATCCTAGTAAGAGTATAAAATTCTTGTTTATTGTTCATATTGTTCATATTGTTTTAGTTTTTAAGATGTAAGAGGTTACATACTTGAAAAACGGAAAATTTTCAGATTTATTCATCTCGGCAAGACGATTACTCGATATATACATATATATATATATATATATATATATATATATATATATATATATATATATATATATATATATATATATATATACATCAATTTTTGTTTACAAATTTCAATACAGATTTTTAATAACAAATCCTAAAACCATCTATTTCATTTAAAAAAAAAAATTTTAGCTAGGGCAAAAAAAAAATATATTATTTATTCTAAACCGTAACCAAAATCCATAAAACATATACACGAAGTTACAATTAAGTAAAGCGTATGGCGTAAAGCATGCTGAACCGGGGTGAGGCGGTCACAACCCCCCTCTGCCAATTTTTGGTACTTTTCTTTTTCTTATTTCTTGTATCATATTTGATTTTCAGATTTGGAAATTTCCTTTTGGATATATATATATATATATATATATATATAACACTTTAAATATATATATATATAACACTTTAAATATATATATAACACTTTTTAAATAACTTTAAACAAACAGTGCAAATAGTAAGCTTTAAGTTCAATTTAATTTTGCATATATTTTTGTACCATAATTTGAATACAATAAGTATCTTTATTACATCTGTATTGTGCGAGCTCTTAATATCCTATTCGACATAAAATGTGTCAAGTAATCAAAGCCGTTTTTTTTAAAATCAATTTCCAAATATTTAGCATCTTGGAATTCACTATCAAGTCGGGAGAAATAAATTTTAGAAACGAAATATCGAATTCACACAATACAGCAGATAAACCTCTGTCAACGTCGCTTCCTAATTAAAATTTTAATGTTGTCTGATTTCTGAAATAAAAGAACATATCAAAGCATTTTATGCATTTTTCAGTGCATACCTCGTATTTTCAGAAAATGAATATGTTTGATGCATAGGTAATCGGATTAATTAATTATGTACACTTCTTCAAAGTTATATTAATGAAGGTATTAGGTGAAATATATTAATGAAGGTATTAGTTGAAAGGAAATTATAATTTAAACTAGCATGGATTTTAAGATTACTTAACGGTTCATGGCATATTTATTGCAATATTTGCAAGTCTTGTGTCAAAATATTTGAGGAAAATGTTTATATACAATGTTAATAAGAAAGCTTTAAAGCACCTTAATAATTTTGTATGGAAATGTCTATGAGTATACAAGTTTACAGCTACTTCAGGATCCGTGATAGATAATTTAATTTGAATTAGATTTTGAGTTATTTTTAATCCCATCTTCATAATTGATCAAATGTTTCTTTGCATATCACACACTGCTCCAATTGAAAAATTATGTTTCTGATGTAATCCGTTCTCTTTTTATGAATTTTTATGTAAAACCTCAAACTTTTTCTAACAGGATGTGTGATAAAAGAAGTTAAACTACCCCCCACCCCCCCGTCCTTACAAGCGCCTTGAGACGGGGCCACGAGTTAGAACTTCCCTGCGAAGTCAAAAAATTATTAATTATATATTAATTTTTATTATTAATTGTTAATTAATTATTATTATTAATTTTTTAATTATATATTACTATTTAATTATATATTATTAGGCGTATTAATTTTTTACATCTTTAGGGCATATCAAATGAGTTTATTTAAGGTTTATCTTCATCATTTATTTAAGGCGTATCAAACGAACTTAATCAGGGCGTACCAAAATAGATTTGGAGGATATATCAAATAAGCATATTTATTGTATATCAGAAGAGCTTATTTAGGGCGTATATAGCTGCGTAGAGGGCTAAAGGCGTAATTAGGTCGTAATATACAGTCGTGTTGGGGCTTAGTATTCGATGTGCCCAGCGCAGTGGGTCAGACAGTCCAGTGGTAAGTGCATGGAATTGCACTCGGACGATGCGAATTCGATTCCTGGCTTTCCCCAAACTGTCCGTCTGTTGACGCAGAGTACGGGCACGTTAAATATGTGGTTCCGTAAGTCCTTCTGAGAGGTTCGCGGTAGGGGAAGGAGGGTACGGGCCCTGTGGATACCGCCCTCACTGGGTTCCGTTCTAAATTGGGTGGCACTATCCCGGCCGTTTAACACAGATACCTTCCACCTTCGGGAAGGTCGGACTGTCTGGGTTGAAGCAGACGAAGATGTGCCCTGTAACGTACTCAAGAAGTGATCCAATGTGTGAATAAGAGCTTATTTGGGGCGAGCATGTGTTCCTGTGTGTTTTGTAATTTAAGTGCGTGCTTCATCAGCTCGCGATTATACATTTCGAGAAATTTAATGCATGAATTCAATTATTCCCTGTTTTAAATCCCGGGCAACGGCGGGTACAGTTTCCAGTATTTGATAAGGATCGACATCAGTAACACACGAAACGCTTATATGAAAGCAATAAATACCTATCAAAAAGTCGTATTATCAGTATCTATAACACGGCGATACCTGCAATGCTTTCCAAAGTACGAGGTCATATTCGTTTCCGAATTCAAATGTCCATTTTTGTTAACGTCGGTCATTTTGAATAGGTTGTACATGTATGTGTTGTCTATTTTAGCATTCCTGGAACAGACAGCAATTCACCAATAACCACATTGTGTCTAATAAATTAATTTTGTAATAGATTATGAATATTAGATTAATACTAATAAGACAATGTTATACAAATTTAAGTTGGCTTTTTCTTCTACTGCGCTTCGTTCGTTATCCTAAGTTTTGCTTTCTCATATTATAGAATAGTGTATAGAGAAAAAATTGCTTTTACAAACATTTTCGATTTCGAGATTTTTGATGCCAATATATTCTAAACCCGTTTTGACTATTTTAGAGTAATGTCCGTCTGTCTGTCCCTTGGGCATCTTTGCTAGTTTCTTTGTCTACACGATAGCTGATACAAATATTAATAGGTTTCTACAAAACTTCTTACACAGGTTAGTTAATTAAAAATCTAGAACTGAATAGAAATTTTTTTTAATTCGAGCAAAAGCTTCGAAAATTATAGTGTTATGAACGTGAAAAATGCTTTGGCGTCTCTATTCTCCCTCTCACTGAAGTACATTTTTAAAACCAGACGAAGAAAACACCCGTACAGACATACTTTCCCATGGCGTGATTCTAGGGTTGCCATACGAAGTTTTTAGAGTCGTGTTTGTCTGCAGTCGATATTTTGTATACACGATAGTTACCACAAATATCAGTGGATTAGCTTAAAAATTTGTATCAAGCTTTGTTAATGGAAAATCTAGAACTGAATAGAATATTTTGTAAATTGAACAAAAACTTCGAATATTATTAGGAATATAATATTCTCTTAACATGGCAGCATAGGACAAAAATTTACATAATCATACATAAAAGGGGTTATTTATGATTCAATCATCACGAAACTTGAAAATGTTAATTATTGTAGCGAAAAATAGCCGCGATGCAATTTTTGTGCGGGTGACACCATTGGCTCCCCGCGGGCGTACATTGTCAAACTTGATATTAATTGAAATATTTTTCAAGGCATGTAAAATGAAGGATAATGCTATATTTGTGATCGTATTGATCTACAATATAGAGTTTTCATTTTCTTTTTTTGGCAAAATTTGAAAAGAAAAAAAATACAAACTTTTCAAAAATGGATTCTGGTATAAGAAGATAGGGTTTAAGCCACACCCAGTTAATTTAACTTATCGGCTGAGCAATTGCTGTTAATTTTATTCTACTATCGAATATGATCGCTTTACAATAGATAGACTTAATATGTGCACTCATGGACATTTCCTTACAAAGTTATTGTGGTGCTTAAGGGCGTTTCTAGTAACCTTGAATAAATTATGTGGAAATACAGGTATCTGCAAAACACAGCTTTTAAAATATTATAAATGGCATCAAACGAGTATTGTTATTTTTACGAGCGGATAAATGATCAAATTCCCCCTTAACGCGCATTCTTCTGCGCATATTCAGAAAGCAATGGATTTGTGAATGAACCATTGTAGAACTTGTAAAATTTGCAGGGTTTAGATTTTACCAAAATTATATTTAATTAATCATATTTAATACTATTTTGTTATGTAAGAGCAAAATTAATTCTAAAATAATATTCCAAGATGCATAATATTTCTAACCATAACTTTTAGATTTTTTTGCACAAGTAGTTGTAAACTCATACTATGAGGATTTAAAATTTATTGAAGTATAATATTAATTTTATTCTCAAATGGTTTTGTTAACACTTGCTTACGTTCTATTTAAGTTACAATTTAAATAGTTTTCATCCCTAAATAAGAATATTTTTCAATTAATTTGAAAATACTGTTTGCAAACATTTAAAAAATATTTTAAATGTTTCAACGTTTCAACAATTGTAGCAGAATTACACTCATTTATCTTCTTCAAATCTGTCTTCTTCAACTACATTCCTCAAATAACTTAATTTTTATGCGCCCAATACTCTTCTGAACAGATCGCAAAGTTCCTCATGCTGTGAACATTTTTTTCAAGACGGCAACGGCATTAAGTGGGAATTTGCTCATTTATCCGTTCGTGTTATTTTTTAACTTTAAATTCAATTTCATTTAAATAATAACATTATAATATATTAATAATAATAATAATAATAATCATTTCTTATTAATTTAGATAAAAAATATTTAAGTGTATATCGTGCAATAAATATTTAATACCTCATCTGGATAAAATTTATTAATTGTTGATGACTTTTATAAATTTACTGCAACTCTAAACTCCCTATCAACCCTGGAAAATAAAATTCTACAAATGAAATATCAAAGGGATACTAGAAAGCAGATTAAAGTATCCGACAACCTGACACTGTAATTTAAAATTTTACGCTGATATGTCTGATTTTTGAAATAAAAGAACATATCAAAGCATTCCTCGCATTTTTAAGAGCATCCTAGTACTTTCAGAAAATCAGAGATTGCGGTGTATATATATATATATATATATACATATATATATATATATATACATACATATATATATATATATATATATATATATATATATATATATATATATATATACATATATATATATATAATCGGATTAATTAGATATGTACACTTCAAATGACGAGATTGTTAAGATATCAATAAACGTATTAGATGGAAATAAATTATAATTTAAATTAACATGTATTTTAAAAGATTCCCTAACGATTCATATATTTTTGAAATATTTTACAAGTGTTGTTGTTGTTACCCAGACCGTCCGACCTACCAGAAAGGTGTAAGGTAACTGTTTGGACGGCCGGGAAGTGCCACCCAATTTTGACCGGAACCCAGTGGGGGAGGCATCCACAGGGACCGTACCCTCCTTCCCCTACCACCAACCTCTCGGAAGGACTTACGGACCCACATGTTTAACGTGATCGTACTCCGCGTGAACACGGCGGCTGTTTTGCCAGTGGCTGGAATCGAACCCGGGCCTACCGAGTGCAACTCCAGCGCGCTAACCAATGGGCTACCGCGCCCATCTTTACAAGTCTGAAGTATTCTTGTATAATAAATTATATGATTGCGTGTCTGTGTGTGCGGCTTGTAACGGTAAATCTAAGCGTTGTACTCGGACGGCCATGAAATTTAACGCACAGATACTGCTTCGGCGTACACAGGTGCACCTTGACGATATTTTTACTTCCCGGCAATGCATGGTAAGATATAGAGAAAATATTGGAATCATGCTGGAAATCGCAACTCAAGTTTTCGACGAATCTACATGTTTTGAGACCTTTAGAAATTAAAAAAAATGATTTTTAGCGTGATGTTTGTGTATGTATCTGTGTGTCTGCTTGTCTGTTTGTTTGTCTGTATGTATCCACTCTAACTGAAAAACTAATCGACCGAATTTTATAAAAGTTATTAGGTAAGTCACTTGTGGTTGGCCTTGGTGCTGATTAGATACTGGTTCAATTCAGGATAGAAAAACCTGCCTTTTTTTTTGCGAAATGGTCCGCAAAAATCGCATGTATCCACTATAGCTAAAAAAAACATTGCCAAACTTCACAAAATTTGGTAGATAAATCACTTGTAGGTTAGCCTAGTGCTGATTAGATTTTGGTACAATTTGGAAAAAATAAATTGCAGCTGTGTGAAATGGACCGCAAAAATCGTTAAATCAAAAAATAAAATACTAAGTGTGCTCAGATATATCAATTATGCTTATTTTATATGTATTTTTTGACGATGCTTATCAATTATGCTTATTTTATATGTAGTTTTTTATATTTTCTCTACAACAACTTTGCATATAAGTCCAGTTACAAAATGAGAACGAAATTTGAATTAAAAGTGAATTAAATTTAGTTAAAATAAAGAGAACGTGAATATAAGTCTGCAAAGAAAGCCATGTGCTTCCCACATCAGATTTTGTAAGAAAAAGGTTGTTATCCCATTAATTAATATCCTTTATAAAGCAGTATTCATCCTATCAATCGTTCAAATCCAACTTTAACTAATAAAATTCATCTTGACAATATTCTAAAACTTGTCATTAGTCAGCAACCCTTCAAGAGCCAGACATGCACTTCTCTGTCAACTTCTCTCTCTCCCATGTCGGAATAAATCTCCATTAAAGTTTGCTGAAGGCTTTCCTAAATATCACTGTTCGGATGAGTTCGAAGTTGCCTATCAGCATCGCAATCTAAATGAGTAGGGTGACAGGTTGTACAAGTGCCTCTGGCAGCTGAAGAGGATATAATAATTTGGCAAAGTCCATTTAAACATGAGAGCTGTATTTTTAGCGACATTAAATTGTCTTTATCGGACTATAAACAGGTGTAAAGAGCTGCTTAGATTGGCGACACATCACGGTTTTAAATACAAATTACCAACAAATGACAAATATCACAGATATAATAGTCATATTATTTTAAAATCATCCTGCAGCCGCAAAAATAATAGCCAAAGCACTTTCGGGCATTTTACATGTCCATCCTCAGTGGCAGTACAATTAGAAATGATGCCAAAGTGCTAAAATACATTTCAGTACTTTCAAGAAAAATTTGCATATCATGAAATTGTCAGTTATACAAAAAGGTGGGTGATGAGTCAGATTATAATTTATACAAATACGCCAATAATTACATGCGTATTTGCTCTTGAGTTTTGTATAAATTATATAAAGCGCTTTGGCTATTATTTTTACATCTGTAGAATGATTTTAAAATAAAATGACTAATAGAGCTGTGAGATTTGCCATATGTTGGTAATTTGTAAGTGTAAAGTACCTTGCTGCTCCAATTGGAAATCGAATTTTGGATCTACTAGAAGACCAGCCGATGATATACCGTTGAGTTACTGGGAATAAATTGCAAGCTTCAAAGTGAACTCTGCATTCTCCACCCTCTAATGCCAGATTGGTGTGCAATTAACAATTTGATTGACAACTTCTTGTTATTTTTACCTCAATTTAACCTCCTGGCACTACTATTATTCCCCAGGATAGTATCCTAAGTGGTCGTTATCCTGTCAATTTGAAATCGTCCCTCAGTCTTCCAGAGTCCACTGAATCCATACTACTCGTACTAGAATCACTTTTAGACCTCTGACATATTTGCACTAACCTATAGGGTTGAATTGTTCGGACGTCATTGGAAAGAGCCTTTCTGCCCCAAACGGGAGTCGAACCCTTGATCGCCAAACCTGGTCAGCCGACCTTCTGCCCTTGAGCTATTAGGACGATATTGCAAGCGCTTATCTTCGAAGTGAACTCTGTATAGGACAAGAATGTGTTTACTGGAAATTTTATTTTGTGATCGAATAGTAGGGTACATCAAATTTTATAATTATACATTGTAACGAGAAATTGAAAAAGAAGAATGTCTTCTAGTTTGATGGCACTAATGTTACCTCCGAAATATATCACAAATATCGTCTGCCGCTTTAAATACGTCAGACGATAATTCGAGTAGCAAATAGTATGGGAACACGATTAAAAATATTTACAGTAAAGACTACATATTTAGTAAAAGGTCTTTAATACATCGCCATTTAGTTACCACTACGATGAAAATGAAAGGCCTGCCTAGTCTTTCCTTATTTGTAACAGACCAAGAGGCATATTTTTGTAGTGCATGCCAGTGATGAAGGACGGCGTAACATTCAAAGGCGCTCTTGCATTTTTGCAAATTTGTGTGCGTCTTAAATGGTGATTTATTAAAGACCTTATAATAAATATGCAGTCTGTACTGTAAATATTTTTAGATAATCACAGTGCTTCTTTCTATCAACCGAAAATATGGCGCATTCTCATAACTAATTAAATTTTATTTCAGAGCGATATTTCTATAGATCAATTTTATAATAGTGTCATTAGAGAATTTCGGAAAAGTTTTTTAAAAGTTTCAGCAAGGTAGTGTCTATTTTAGACAGTTTATCTTGAATGAAGATGTAAGGCCTGCCTGTTCTCGCCTTGTCCGCAGCAGATCTCGATGCATATTTTTGCAGTGCATATCAGTAATTCCCATTCAGAATTCAGAGGAACTTTGGAGCTCCTTGAGCCTGTTCTGAGGGTTTCGGGAAAGTTTGCAAAATTTTATCTTGCCACCTCTTTGTATTCAGATCAATTATTAAATTTTAACGCAAAATTGGTTTTTAATGTTATCTTACGATAAAACAAGGAATTATTTTAAAAGTTTGACTTGGTTAGATATATGTGTGTTCAAATTTAAGCAGCGACAGTTAGAGTTTGGAAGAGTAATTCTGTTTGAAGCATGGAACTTTTATAGCAGCGAGGAATTCCGTTAGCATTACCAGCACTCTTGACACACACACACATACACACACACACACACACACACACACATATATATATATATATATTTTACGGGGAGAAGCCAAACAATAATCGTGACAATTTGAAAGTATCATAAAACAATAAAATGTAACTTATTAACTTATTTTTTGTTAAATATTTTATGAAAAGGTTTATATTAACACATAATATTTGCAAAATGAATACATAATATTTGTTTGCAACTAGTAAGCCAGAAGCAAAATGGAAAATATCATATTTTATTAACAGCAATTATTGAAAGAGGCAATAAATAATTTTGTAATAATTTTATCAAAAGTACGAACTTAACTATTTTTATGAATTCTACTGCTTTACACGTATATTTTATAGTTAACCCCTGTCGATCCTAATACCTGACAAACAAGTGGGGTTTCCAAGACATTTTATCAATTATTTAAAGGGTCCTGCTTCTGATGAAAGAAAATATATTATGTGAGCATCCTACGACTTCCCTACAGACTCAAATTCATTTTTTCTTAAGTAATTAACTAAATTGAGTTTAATTGCACAAAATAACACCCATAATTAATCGAAATGATACAATATTGGCACTTTTAATTCAATTTCCGTGTTCATTTGGTAACTCGGTGTGTTTTCAAAGGAGACGTAGCAAAATTGCGAAGAGCTAAAATATCACTAGAACGGCTAGTCCTAGAGTGATAAAATTAGATTTTTTCTAATTATGTGTAAAACAAGTATAATTGCGTACAAAACAAGCACTTAATTGATACATTTGAGCATACGCTGTCTGTTATTGCAATAGTTCTTCAGTAAATTTTGCAGAGTTCACTTCAGCGATAAGAGCTTGAGATTCGGTCCCAGTAGCTCTGAATCACTAGCCAGTAGCATATGAATGACTAAAAATCCAGAGTCCGAATAAGAAGTACAAATTTCTGCTTTTTCTTACAAATTTCTGCTTTTAAAATTTATATGTAATTTCTTTGTGTGCAATTAAAATAATTTAGAAAAAATATGACTTATAGTTTTGCCACAATACACATTGCAGATTCCACTTCGGCAATAAGAGCTTGCAGTTTCGCCCCGGTAGCTCAACGGTAGAGCCTCGGCTGGCTGCGGTGATCCGTGTTTCGATTCCCTGTTGGGGCAGTAAGATTCCTTACAATGTCCCTCGATCAAATTAACCCAGCAGGCTAGTGTAAAGATGTGGGAAGTCTGAGAACGACCGTAGTACGACTATTATAGATTCAGCTAAGTCTGGTATATTGATCGTCAATTTCAAATCGGGAGGTTGACAACCACTCAATAAGCTAACCTCATGGATAAAAATCTGATGTGGGCAACACATGACTTTCCTTATATAATGTAATGAATTTACTACTTTTACAGTAAAAAAATAGGTTTTTCTTATAGCAGATACTAATATTCTTTCCAAGATATTGAATTTCCGACAATTAGTCGTCATTTTCATTGATTTAGCCTCATTTTTATCAATTTGGCGAGATTTTCGTTAATTTGGCAACATTTCAAAAAGTCGCCAAGTTGGCGACATTCCGCCAAATTCGTCGCCAAAATCCCGCCAAGCGTTATGGACGAAGAAATAAGTTGTTCTTACAACAGATAAATGACTATTGGGGTTCAAATACAAAAGTATTACTCAAAGTATATTTTTTCATGAATGGAACGAGCTAGATCCGCGAGAATGATGTCACCCAATTTATCGCATGGTATTACATATGAAAAGTGAACATGTTTCTCAATAGGATATATATATTTTTTCATTTTATATAACTTTTTAATAATTTTTTTTAAAAAATGTGCAATATCTCGAGAACGGTTCATGTTAGCGTTCTAAAATTTATGTCAATCGTTTTCTAATAAAAAATTACATAAGAAATGTCTATTTGCGTAACTTTATTAGTGGTTTTGATTTTTTGACGATTTTTTCAAAATTTTATTCGAAAATTCAGGGTAGTTCTGAACATTTGATTACGTATAAAAACAATAGGCTTCCAGTGTTTACGGATTGTGATGTTTGTACCAAATTTGGTTCGAATCGGTCCATTCGTTCGTCAGTTATTGTCTCCACAGTCTCACTGACACACACACACACACACATACTTTCACACACACACACACACATACTTTCACACACACACACACACACACACAGACATCACTTCAAAAATGTTTTATTCGTGATCAGGGATGCTTGAAACGTTCTCTTCCGTCGAAAACTCGATTTCGAATTTTCGACCCCGTCACAATACTTTCCTTATACAGTATGTATATAAGGAAAGTAAAAATAGCAGCAAAATGCTAACTCGGGTAAAAATAGCAGGAGGTGATCCATCAGATTGTCGGTTGCACGTCAATCGTTTGACATTCTAGGCTGGAGAATGCAGATTCCACTTCAATAAGAACCTTGCAATTCCGCCATGTATCTCCGCAGTAGATCGTTGGCCATCCAGCACGAAGATCCATGGCTCGATTCCCGTTAGGGTAAGCAGGGTTCTTTTCACTCTACGAATTCAAATTCTATCGAATTATGTTAGAAATATTTGAATTGCTCAGTTGTATTTATAATCCATAGAAATATATTGTTTTTAATAAAATTGAAGCTTTACTCACTTCATATCAAGATACACTAATGTCTGATGTTGTAAAGAAAGAAGTGTAAGTTACGTTACGGAAATAAAATATAAATTACATAAAAAATAAATTGCATTGGCGCAAAGGTTGCAAAGGCAAGCAACGAACGTATTTAAAAGTAAATATTTAATTTGAGATATAACTTTATTTTTTCAGAGATAAACAACGTTCTAAGTTTTACTTGAATTTAATATTTATTCTCTTCTAATTAGGGACGAAAAGCAGCTGAAATCTTCATTTGAATTTCCTAGAGTCTCTGGATATAGCAAAAGAAAAAAGAATGCTTCTTTATTTTATTTACTTTGTTCTTTTTTTTTGTCAACTTTCATTTTTTTTTTATGCTCTCGTCTCTGTTTATGTTATCCAAAAAAATTGTTTTTCATCCTGAAAAAGCATTTAAAGATGAAATAAATACTGCATAATTTGGAAAAGGCACTTTTGGAAGTGACAAAAATGTTCATTTGTTGTAAAATATTAAATCTTAAAAACGTAATATTTAAATTTAATCGCACGAAATATTTTAAATATATCTCCGAATAATAATTTTGTTAATAACACAGAAAATAACAAATTAGCATATATCATGCACATTATTCAACAATAAATGTATCACTGCAACTTATTTGTTATATACTATGCCTTTAAAACATATTTGTGTATTACAGTTATTGTACAGCTCTTTAATATCTTTAATTTTTTGTTATATACTGTGTTTGATATTTACTTTACAATAATTATTACAGTTATTTTTATATATTTTCTAATTTTCTATAAAATTACATTATAAACGGTCGTTTATATTTACTTGTATAGGAATATAATTTATTTTTATTTTCCTTATATGCATAATGTATAAGGGAAGTATTGTAACGGGATCGAAAATTCGAATTCGAGTTTTCGACGAGAGAGCGCGTTTCAAGCAACCCTGATCACGAATAGAACATTTTTGAGGTGATGTCTGTGTGTGTGTGTGTGTGTCAGTGAGATTGTGGAGACGATAGCTCACAGACAAATAGAGCGATTCGAATGAAATTTGGTACAAAAATCATAATCCATGAATGCTGGAAGCCTATTGTTTTAAAAGACAATCGAATGTTCAGAACCCTCTTAAATTTTCGAGTGAAATTTTGAAAAAATCATCAAAAAATCAAAACCTTTATTAAAGTTACGCAAATAGACATTTTTTATGTAATTTTTCCTTAGAAAACGATTGACAACTTTAGAACGCTAGCACAAACCGTTCTCGAGATATTGCACATTTTAAAAATAAATTTATCAAAAAAATCCCATAAATTAAAAAAAAATATTAACTGTTGAGAAACATGCTTACTTTGCATATGTAATATCATGCGATAAATTAGGTGACATCATTCTCATGGATCTAACTCGTTCCATTCACGAGAAAAGATATTTTGAGTAATACTTTTGTATTTGAACGTCAATAGTCATATTTATCTGCTGTAAGAATAACTTATTTCTCCGTCCATAACGCTTGGCCAGATTTTGGTGACGAATTTAGCGGAGTGTCCCCAACTTGGCGACATTTTTAATTGTTGCAAAATTTAACGATAATCTCGCCAAATGGATAAAAATGACGCTAATGACTATCAATAAAAATTACAACTAATTGAAAAAAATTCAATATCTTGGAAAGAATATAAGTATCTACTCTAAGAATACCATTTTTTTAACTGTAAAAGTAGTAAATTTATTGCATTATATAAGGAATGTGATGTGTTGCCCACATCGGATTTTTTGTGTAATAAATGATATGTATGATATTAAGGAGGTGAATACGTTTTTTATTTTATATTATTTGTGATACATTTACTTAAGTATAATCTTTAAAACTTGTTATAAAGCTGCGATTATATAAAAGTGGAGTAATCCCTAATATCATTACTTAAGTGTATATACAATGTTATTAACGAAATGTTTAAATTACAGTTATTTGAACAACAATTTTGATAGTTTTACTTATTTATTATTTTCCCTAAAGTAGGTGGTAATAAGACACTGGAATCCTGTCGATAATCACAACTTCTGTTTACCACAGATCTACGCATTTTGGGACTTTTAGAATACGAAAAAACTGTTTTTAGCGCGACTTCTGTGTGTGTGGTTGTGTATGTATCTTCCTGCGCAATGAACGTATCCACTCTAACTCAAAGACTAACTGACCAAATTTCATAACATATTACAGGCAAGTCACTTGTGGGTTTCATTGGTGTTGATTGTATTATGGTATGGTTCGGGTTAAAACAACCTATATTTCTTTGCGAAATGACCAGCAAAAATCGCATATATCCACACTAACTCACTTAATTTCATAAAATGTGGTAGATAAGTAACTTTTTAACCTTATTCTGATTAGATTTTGGTATTATTCGGAAAAGAACATGATCTTTTTACGAAATAGTCCACAAAAATTGTCTAAATCTAAATTAAAAGACCGTGTATGCTCAAATGCATCGATTAAATGCTTATTTTATACGCAATTTTTGACGAAGAAAAAAAATTAAGATCAATCCCATCACTCCAAAACCAGCCGTTCTCGAGATATTTTAGGTTTTCCGAATTTTTACTACGCCACATTTAAAAAAAATCTGATGTGGGCAACACATGACTTTCCTTATATAATACAATGAATTTACTACTTTCACAGTTGAAAAAAATATTTTTCTAGTTCAGATACTTATATCTTTCCAATATATCGAATTCTCTTCAATTACTTGTAATTTTCATTGATTTAGCGTCATTTATATCCATTTGACGAGATTTTCGTTGATTGGCAAAATATAAAAATGTCGCCAAGTGGGCGACATTCAGCGAAATTCGTCGTCAAAATATCGCCAAGCGTTATGGATGGAGAAATGAGTTATTATTATAGCAGATAAATGACTATTGACGTTCAAATACAAAAGTATTACTCAAAGTATCTTTTCTCGTTAATGGAACGAGTTAGATCCATGAGAATGATGTCACCAAATTTATTGCATGATATTACATAAGTAAACATGTTTCTCAACAGTTAATATTTTTTTAATTTATGGGATTTTTTTTATACATTTATTTGAAAAATGTGCAATATCTCGAGAACGGTTCATGCTAGCGTTCTAAAGGTGATGTCAATTGTTTTCTATGGAAAAATTACATAAGAAATGTCTATTTGCGTAACTTTATTAAAGGTTTTGATTTTTGGATGATTTTTTCAAAATTTTACTCGAAAATTTAGGGGGGTTCTGAACATTCGATTGTGTTTTAAAACAATAGGCTTCCAGTATTCATGGATTGTGATTTTTGTACCAAATTTCATTCGAACCGCTGCATTCGTACGTCAGTTATCGTCTCCAGAGGCTCACTGACACGCACAGACACACACACACACACAGACATCACCTCATAAATGTTCGATTCGTGATCAGGGTTGCTTGAAACGCGCTCTCCCGTCGAAAACTCGAATTCGAATTTTCGACCCCGTCACAATACTTTCCTTATACATTATGTATATAAGGAAAGTAATACGCTACCAAATGAAAACGAAAAATGAATTAAAAAATGAAAATTCAATGTAACTTCAATTAATTATACGTGTCATTTTGTGCAGTGAAACCAGATTTCATGAATTAAAGAAGTTATGAAAAAATTAATTTGTATCTGTAGAGAACGTCATCTGCTGCTCACATCAGATATTTATTTATACGTTGAATTAGTCATTTACACGGTTAGTCATTTTATATGAAAGTTTTAGTCATTTAGTCATTTAGTCAATATAGTTTTAGTCATTTTATATGAAAATTATTATTTAGCAATTTTGATACATTTATGTATTTTATTTACTATGTTATTAGTGAAGTGCTGGAGACTCTGCTTGGGAGGACTTATTCTGTCTGTTTCTATAAATATTCTTAAAAATTCGATGTGGACAGCACATGACTGTCCCTACAGATTCAACTTCATTTTATCTTTATTTTTTTTAATAATTCATTAAATTACACAATTAAGTTTAATTGCACAAAATAACACTGAATTTGCCTTTTTAGTCCAATTTTTTACTTTCCTGATATACAAAAATCTGATGTGGGCAGCACATGACTTTCCTTGTATAATGCAATGAATTTACTACTTTTACAGTTAAAAAAAATGTTATTCTTATAGTAGATACTTATATTCTTTCCGAGATATTGAACTTTCTTCAATTAGTCGTCATTTTCATTAATTTAGCGACATTTTTATCAATTTTGTCGTTACTGTAAATGTAGTAAATACATTGCATTATATGCACAGACATAGAAGTCATGCTAAAAGTAGTTTTTCGTGCTCTAGAGAACCCGACACGTGTAGATCCGTCGAAGACTCAAGTTATAATTTTCAATATGATTCCAATACTTATACATTACCATTTACAGCAGGGAAATTAAAAATGAATCATATAGCAAAGTATATTTTCATCATTGTAGTTATCGATTGTATTATGCTTTAGAACGCTATTCACATAAAAAGCGAGACACCTATTCAAGGATGCTAGTATCTATATTGAGATTGCGATAACACTGTTGTAGATGGATAACAACTAAGTATGAAATAGTGGCCTCAAGTTCGTTTTTAGCAAATACCACTTTCTAGACATTCTAAGATGAAAATCGTATTTACTCAGATCTTGATTATCATCAAACTCCTGATTTTACTACGACATGAAATTGCTGTAGTAAATGGATATACAGTGTGTTCCATAATAAACCTAGCATTTAATTTACAGAAAAAAGTTTTATTGGCAAAAGTTACATTTAGGGAATCAATTCTTCTTTGAAGTGATCTCATGAGGTAATTAATTGATAAGATTTTCAAAGTGTTTGCCTTCCGTTGAAACAAGATGGCGCATTCGAGTTTTAAAGTTCTCTGTGACTTCATTTTGAGTACCTCAAGTTGCATTGGAAAATGCCTCAGTGATGTTCCCTTTGAACTCATACACAGTCTTAGGGTCATCATCAGTCACAATCCCCTGTGTTTGTTCCACAGTTTCAGGTGTCCTGGCTGATCTTGGTGAACACACGTTTCCTTTACGAGCATCGGGAACACAACTAGTTCTCTCAAATTTCCTAACTATATATAGAACTGTTGATTTTGATGGCTTTGTGAGATTATTATAATCTGTAAACCACATTCTGAGTGTTTCAGATGGACTTTGGTTTGTTTGATACCGAATCTTCACAATAAAACGCGTTATTTGGTTGGGTACACCATTTTTAAAGTTTACTCAAACACAAGTAAAATCAACACTAAATCTACAAGCTAACCTACATGCCATCTAACCTACAAGCACCCCGGATATTTTGCATTTTCAGTGCATGTTTTCCTGCGGTGTTTCTTGTGCTCTGTTTTCCTTTGTATGTTCTTTTTTGTTGTGTTTGCTTTTTATTGTTTGCTTTGCCTTTTGTGTTTCGTGTTTGTTTTGCCCTTGTGTTTTTGGGTTTTTGCTTTTTGGTGTGCATTTCGATGTTTCTATGTTTGGATTGTATCGCCTGTGCTCCTGCAACTTGTTCTTTGAAACATATGTCAAATCATACTTAACATGTTGATGTAACCCTTCTGTAAATTCTTTTGATTCTTAAGCAAACTTACTGGTAGAGCGTTGGCCACGGGAGTCGGCACCCTTTTCTCAGCCGCCCAGATTGCTGCTCAAGTCTTCGGACGAGTCAGACGGTCTGAGTCTTCGACAAGTCAAATAACACTAAATCTACAGGCTAGCCTACATACCATCTAACCTACAAGCACGTGATCGAAGACATCTAAAACTGATGCCCTCTCGGGATTACTTCAAATATTATTCCCATTCAGTTAATTAATGAACACACTGTATTACTGAGTTCATTCCATTCACTATTTGCTCAGCTCAACTTCAGCTCTGAAATACACAGTGAAACCAAATGATACCTCAAGAAACTTTAAACGCGCTCTAAGATGTATATTTAACGATCGTCAGGGACATTTGCACAGCAAAATTGGAGTTTGATATACCGAATTCGGCAAGAAGACAGGTCTATTTACTAATCGAGATAGGATTAATGGCGGGTTTGCATAAGAATGTAATGTGTAAAGTGGAAGCATTAGTAATGGGTTTATTGAGTTTTGAATATTAATACAAGAGGTTTAGAAAAAGGCGTAACTTGACATTTAATAATGGAAATCTCAAACGAAGGTCAACTTTATGTCACATCAAGTTCAGCTTTAATAAATGCTACTTCCTAAGTAATCTAAGATGAAAACCGTATTTACTCACAAATGAATATCATCAAACTCCATTGATTTTACTATGACATATAATTGTGCTAGTAAAATGGATATACCCGAGTTCATGCCGTTCACTGTTTGCTCAACTTGCGCTTTCAAATACACAGTGAAACCACATGATACCTCAGTCAAGAAACTTTAAACGCTTTCTAAGATATATATTTAACGACCTTCAGGGGCATTTGCACAACGATATTGGAGTTTGATATGTCGAATTCGCATATTTGGCGAGGAGACAGGTTTATTTACTAGTCGGGATGGGATTGATGGCAGGATTGCTTAAGAATGTAATGTATAAAGTGGAAGATTTACGAATGGGTTTATTGAGTTTTGAATATTCACAGAGGATGCTTTAAAAAGTGTCGTAACTTGACTTCTAGAAATGGACATATTACAAATGTCAGTTTTATGTCAAATTATTAATCTGTTGGTACTAATTCTATCATTATCTATGACACGCAAAGTCATCTAAAATAGTTGAAGTGGCCTTGTTATCGGCCAGTCTCTTCCAAATACCCATTTTTATTTTCACTGCAATTACGGGAAACACGAAAAATATATTTTTAATGTGAAGCTGTACGCGTTCGTGTGTGTGTGTGTGTGAATGTGTGTGTGTGTGTGTGCGTACGTGCGTTTGTGTGTCTGTGTGTGTGCCTGTGTGACTGTGTGTGAGTCTGTGTGCATGTGTGTGTGTGCATGTCTGTGTATGTGTGTGTGTGTCTGTCTGTATGTGTGTGTGTGTGTGTGCGTGTGTGCCTGTGTGTGTCTGTCTGTCTGTGCAGATATTGTATCCACTCTAACTGAAAAACTTCGCAAAATTTAATAAGTCCCTTGTGGGTGACCCTGGTACTGATTAGATTTTGATACGATTCGATATAAAAGAACCTGCCTCTTCTTGCGAAATAGCTCGCAACAATTGCCTATATCCACGCTAGCGGAAAAGCTAATAGACCAAATTTCACAAAATTTGGCAAATAAATCACTTGTAGGTTAACCTGGTGCGGATCAGATTTTAGTACGATTCGGAAAAAAAAGAACCCCTTTTTTTGTAAATGGCCCTCAAAAATCGTTAAATCCAAAAGTGAAAGAGTGCGTATGCTCAAATATATCAATTAAATGCTTATTTTTGACGACGAAAAAAATATGAGCAACCCCATTACTCTAGGTCTAGCCGTTCGCGATATGTTTTAGTTTTTTTCGCATTTTCATTTTACCATCTTTGAAACTAAGTCTAGCTACCAAATGAAAATGAAAATTGAATTAAAAGTGCAAGTTCAGTGTCATTTAAAACCATTATTACTGTTATTCTGTTCAATTAAACTCAATTTAATGAATAATAGAATAAATAAATAGAACGTGAATATGAGTCTGCAGGGAAAAGTTATGTGCTGACCACATTCAATTTTTTAGCCTGCGTGTCAGCTGTTAAATGGATTTATTGAGTTTTGAATATTCATACAGGATATTTAAAAAGGCGTGAAGTTGATTTTCTATAATGGAAATAAGGTCAATTTTATGTCAAATTATTAATTTATTGGTACTACTTTTATAATTTTGTATGACACTCAAGGTTATCTAAAATAGTTAAAGTGACATCGTCATGCTCAAGTCTTCTTCAAATATTCTTTTCTGTTAGTTTTCTTTATGTCTGTATGTAAGCGGTCGTTTTCCAAAACAATATGCTTTTAGGATGAAACCGTCTTGCAAGCAGTAGCTGTTGGTTGTTGAGTTTAACAAGACAATTTTATGATACAAAGATACCAAGATGCGCCAGTTAAATGTAAATTTAAATTGCCTAGAACTTCCATGGTAAAGAGTGATATTTAGTTTAGATAATTTTGATCTTGTTCATTTTCAGTCTTACGAAATCTAGCAGTCTAACACGATATTGCTGATTTGTTGGAAATTACACAATGAGGAAACATCAACTGAAACTTGTCTTTGTTTATAAGATTATCTAGAACGTATTACCTAGTGTTACTTCAATCTTGAATAAGCGTCCACTTCTTAAATATACATTTAGAGAAACACCCACTTACTTTCCAGATAACCATACCAGTGTCAATTCCCCTAAGTTTTAATCCAAATATCCACGAAATTATAAATTCAAAATAGTTTCTTAGTTTATGCGCATCGCATTCAAGGACGGAAAAATGCACGTCTTCAATAAAAATTAAATCATTTCTACGCACACTCCGCAAACGCGGTAAAGGAATAAGAATAATGTAAAAAACGTACAAGAAAGATGGCATGACTTAATCCTACCCAAGCAAGTGCAGAAATACTAAAAGAAATGCCAAAGATTGAAACCGTCATCCACGGAAATGGATTTCTAGCTTTTATGCGTTCACTTAAAAAATCACCAAAATTTAAATACCGCATTAATTCCGAAGATTTTTTCGCTATAATTCGAAGATACACACGAAGATACGATTTTTTGCGATCTATTGAATTTCGCTAAAATTACTTTCTTTAAAGTGGCGAAAAAATATCAGATTTCAGATTAACGTATCATAAGTATTTAAAAAAACAAATACAAAAACCTTGTCCTAAAATTTTGGTTTAAATACCGATGGAAAGTACTTACTTCAGACTTGTAGTTGGTGTCAAGATAGAAACTCTATGATAATATTGTCAGTAGGAAAGTAATCGATTTGTGTAAAAATCGCTTAAAATCATGCTAAAACATAACATACCTAAAAACTATTTCGAATTTAAAAAAAATTCTCAGCAAGATGCTATTTTCCGAGTCCTAAAGTATCTGTATATAAAATTTTATGACCGTACGACTCTTATACTGCTCTAAAAACACTACACACACACACACACACACACAAACAAACACACACACACACACATTTTTTAATATGTAAGATGAGTAAATAAGTTTCAACAATGAACATACATTTGTTCTTGAGAAAGGTTTTAGCTGGCAAAGAACACAAGAACGGATAGTTAAAGAAGAATTTCGCATGGCAAGATCATTGTAAGGAAACTGAAAACAGAATATCTTGCCTATATTAAAATATTTTGACTTCATGTTTCTTTTTTTTTTTCAGAAATTATGATTTATCGGTACAAAAATTTCACAGATGAAATATTTAACACTTGTACAAGTTTTAACAGTTAATTTCTACTTATTTAGAAAAGAAAATTAAATCATGATTTCTAATTGCTTATTTAAGTTCAAATTGCTGGAAGTAGTAACTGAATAATCATTGGACAAAAATTTACATTCGCGTATGATCTAACCACATTTTTAAATGCATAGTTGAGTTCTTTTGTACACACTGTCTTATGGTAGATCATATATTATCTTCGTTTCCGATTTCTGTAATATTAATATTTTTGGAAATGTAACAGACAGATAAATAGCACAAGCTAAAATCCGAAATTGAAATTATGATATTTAACAATCGCTACTTCTTTGACAACCTGAGTTGTAAATAGTTGTGACACTAAACTTTGAATCATCTAGTATCTTTAATTTTACTTTGATATAATAATTGTTCTAGTAAGTTTATATATTTCCGAACTAATAGCTTCCACTATTTGTTCAACTTGAGCGCTGGTGAGTACAGTAGAAGATGATTACCACGGATAAAAAATGTTAAAGTTCTAAAATCTATAATTAACTATCTTCAGAGACGTTAATATTGGATTGCGATATAGTGAATTTTGTATGTTTCACGATAAATCAGATATATTTGCTAATACGGATAGAATAAATGGCTTGATTAATTAACGATGCTCTACGTATGTAAAATGAATGAATAGGTTTATTGAGTTTTAATCTTGATCTTAAAGTAGAATCAGCAGGTGAGCATAAAATGCATTTTGTGACAAAGAACAAATAGAAATGAAAGAATGATGATGACAAGAAATTTAGGTATCATTTGGAAAAGCAAGGGACATATATTAACGTTAAAATTATTGTGTAATTTAATACGTATTCCTTATCTATCAATTGTTTTTCATGATAGAAAGAGTAAAATATTTCAATTATTTATCTAAAGCTTTTATTTAACTTATAACCGATGCATGCATCAAAATCTATGACAGCATTCTTATTAATTTTCATCCCTACATTTGAAAGAGCTGAAATATGGTACAAAGCTTATTTTGAAAGAATATTATAATCTATTAAATTTGACGGTTTTCATAAAATAGGATCGGATAGAATATATAGGGAGATTAAAAAAAGATGGGAAAAAATTTACGAGGTGGTTGTACGAGACATTTCTGTTCATACATTACCGGATAGGAAATGAAACGTAAAGACGCCAGTGGCGCTTAATGGTGAAACCGATGAGGCGAGGTGAAAACACAACATTGATTTAGAACTCATTTACATTTAATAGAACGGTAATTACAGTAATTGCTCAACAGTGCGACCGCCAACTTGAATGTACGTCTCATAGCGGCGATGAGTGGTTGGCGAAGTCTCTCGTACAAACAAGGCGTGTCTTGCACTTAGTTAACAGCGACCGAAATTATAGCGACGAATTCATCTTCAGATTCAAGGGGAGTGTCATAGACGAGATTCTGGTGATATAACAAAAAAAAGTTAAGACAGGACAGAGTGGGCGATCGTGAGGTAAAGCTGCGTCACCTCTTTGCCCAATCCATTGGCCCGGAAAAGTGAAAACCAGATAGTTCCTTACCTCTCTCACAAAATGGACGGGTGCTCCATTGTGGTCCATTCATATTTTCAGCTCCATAGATGAAATGCGTTTCGGCTTTTATCCTATATGTAAATTCCTCCATTGTCTCAAATGTTGGAGCTGCAAATAAATTCTGCAAACTGATAAGGCCGTGCAGTCGGTGTTACGAAAACTTGCATACGGGTTCTTTCTTCTTTTTCACCAGATGAAATTTTCATACGTGGTTTATTTACTTCAATCAGAAAATAACAACTAGACTGACGCTTTTAAGTTTGCGGAGCAGCCGCTCCCCAACGAATAAGAGCCCTGCAACGCTTCTACGTTTCATTTCCGATCTGGTAAACTATGAAAAAAACTGCTTAGTTTGGTTTGTACTACCATAATCTCGTAATGTTTGGACCAACTTTTTGAATCACCCTGTATAAAATCGTATAATCGTATATATATATATATATATATATATATATATATATATATATATATATATATATATATATATATATATATATATATATATATATATATATATATATCTGTATATATATATATAAATGTATATGTATATGTATATATATATATACATATATATATATATATATATATATATATATATATATATATATATATGTATATATATATATATATATATGTATATATATATATATGTATATATATATATATATATATATATATGTATATATATATATATATATATATATATATATATATATATATATATATATGTATATATATATATATATATATATATATATATATATGAAAAGATCGAGATGTGATATAAGTACCAACAGTATATAAGTACCTATATGACTTGGCAATTTCTATTAGTTTACAATCGGGTACGTTTCGTACTTTGGTATTTACAATATTATATATATATATATATATATATATATATATATATATATATATATATATATATATATGTATATAGATATGCACTCCTGCACATTTTGGTTATTATTATTTTAATTTATATAGGATATATGTGTTTGAGCAAATACTTTATTTGAAATTATATATTTTTTTAATGGCAGTATAGGACAAAATTTGACATAATCATACATTAAAGGGTTTATTAATGGCCCAATGATCACGAGACTGTATAGTTTTTATTATTATTGTGAAAAATAACCGCAATACAAACTTTTGTTCGTGACGTCATTAACTATTATCCGGTGGAAAACTACCCGCCCCTCAAAGGGTACATTGTCGAGTATGGTATCAATCGAAATATATTTTCAAGCTTTTTAAAACGAAGGGTGATAAGCTATAATTGTAATCATTTGGACCCATGATATTGAATTTTAAAACTTTTTCTTGTAAAATTTGAAAGAAAAAGAAGCTACTAAAGATGATGAGAAGGTCGAGTTTAGCCACACTCAAGTTAATTTCCTTACACATTTCACATTATCTACCCTTTCGCTACCACGAAATATTCACTGTTGAAAAATATATAAATGTAGATAATATTAAAGCCTTCCGAAGTTCGTATTTAACAAATCTCACTTGTCTGACAACCCGAAATGAAAATCGTATTTGCAAAGAGCTGACGATCATTCCAATTGCTCTGACTCTGTTTTGACACATAATTGTCCTAGGAAGCGGATTTATTTCCAATCTCATATTCACGGTGACTATTTACTCAATTCCAGTCGTGAAATATATAGCAGCAGCCTGAGCTCACCGCAGATACCTATTTTAATCGTTCCGAGATATATATTTCACGAGATTCGAGGAGTTTGAGCAGTGATATATTAGATTGTGAAATGCTGATTACGTGGCTTTAGCGGAGATTTCTTTATAAATAAGGGCATAATTGATGGTATGATACAGTAACACTGATGTTTTTAAGACTGGGAAATGTACGGCTGTACGTTGTAAATAATGTACGGAGTACGTTACGCAGAAAGTTGTAAAGAACCTTGCAGACCCAACCGGAAATCGAATCTGGATTTCCGAACTGGCCAACCGACGCTCTACCCCTTGAGCTACTGGGACGAATTTTCAAGATCTTATCTTTGAAATGGACTTGACGTGGATATCTTCGAAGTGCACACTTTGAAGTGGAAATCACATACTCTATTATAGTCCTCTTGACTAAAGTGTTTTGTCAATCAGTTCACTACTTTTCAATAACGACAGATTTTACAAATTATAATCCGCCGCCCAGGCGGTCAAGTGGATAGCGTCTTCGGCTGCTGTCTTTAGGGCTCAGGTTCGAATCCCGAATAAGGCATGGATGGTTATTGAGGATAAAGTCAGTTTTCCGTCTTCTGGGTCCTTGTCAAAATGTGAAGCTGCACCCCCCCCCCCCCCCCGACCTTCGTCAGTGATGCGTTCTTGTAATAAACTTTGTTCTTGTTCTCTCGTCTTGTGTCTTTCTTCGTTCTTTCCTGCTTCTTGCGTCACTGGTCCTGAATCGGCTCTGCCGAAACAGGAGGTCAACAGTAACAAAAACAACAAACTGTAATTCAAGTTGATGTTTACGAGAAGAAAATAAGATCTTTGTATTTGAATGAGGGACATCTACATGTCTATTTAAACCGCAAAGGCCGCCATTTTGAATGAGCTATTATTTAATTTTAAGTAACTTATTTGATGCTGGTTACCTGCAATTGAACGAAAAATACCTGATAACAATAATTAGTATATTGAATTGGTATCGTCTTCTTTCAGCCATAGAAATATGAATATCATCAAAAATAATCCTGCAAAAGTTATAAACACTTCGTATCAGCATTTAAATGCACCTCCTCAAACCCTTCAGAATGCTGGCGTCTTCATCGAATGCCTAATTAGCATATATCCGAACAGTCAATCTGGATTGGCTGTAACATACGATATTTGCATACTGCCATCTACATCCGCAACGATTTTCAACCACTCAAATTCAAATACGCTTTCAAAAAATAAAAAGTTGCATTGCGTGCTATAACCGTTGGCAGTCAATGCATAAAAAGTGGACACACTAGCATTTTTTTAATTTTATGTGATTTTTTGATAAATTTATTTGAAAATGTACAATTTATTGAGAAATATTTATTCTGGCATTCTAAAGTTTATGTCATTCGGTTAGTAATGGAAATTACAATGATCATTATTATTTTTCAATAGTTTTTCAAAATTTTGTTCGAAAATTTGGCGGTCTTTTGAACATTCGATTACTTGTAAAATCAGTACGGTTTCAATATTCACCTATTGTAATATTTGTATTAAATTTCTCGATACGTTTAATTTATTCTTAAGATATCGCGTCCACAGACTCGCGGACACACGTACACATGCATACGCACATATACATTACCTCATAAACGTTTGATTCGATTTCAGGGATGCTGGGAATGTGATCCTCCTTCGAAAACTCTTATTCACAATTTTGACCCCGTCACAATACATTCTCTATACATTATATTTTGTACATAGGGAAATTGAAAGTACTTGGTATTCGGGAAATTGATTTTAATAAGTAGAACACATAAGACAAGAAAAATCAATCATGTATAAAGTATTAATTAATTATCAAACACTTTCCAACTGAAATGCAATTATATTTAAACATCTCTAAAATGCGATACCTTCAGCACTGTTTTCATTTTTACATTATCACAGTACTAATAATTTATTAAACTTGGAAACTTAAAACTTGGCCTATCTATTTAAAATCAATGAATATATCATTCATATCACTTATATTCTAGCCTTATGAGATAATTCATTTCGCGTGAAAAAAATTCAGCAATTCTTATACAACTCACATTATAATGGCTTGATTTGTTTACATGCTACATAAGTTAAAATTAGGTTTTGCTGTAGATATAATTAAAGTTTAGGGATTATTTAAAATCAGAAATATTGTAATTGCATTAGCACAGAATTAAGATACACAGATATTACGCAAAAATAAAGCGGTTTTTTGACGGATTCAATACTAAATATAAATTGAAACGATCTTTAAACAACAAGATCTTTACACAGCAAAAAGAAGTGGATTCCATATTTAATTTGCAATGAGTCACGTGATATTTTCATATATCAATTATTATTATTATTATTATTATTATTATTATTATTATTATTATTATTATTAATATTATTATTATTATTATCATTTTTTAATATTATTATTATTATTATTATTATTTCAATTATTATTTCAATTTTTCATTAAAAAACTACCTGACATATTTTGCTGAAATCTTCTTTGTACATATTATGTGATAATTTGAATATTTTCTGTAATATCAGAAACAATCTGTTAATTTTAATTTCGCTTAAAAACTGTTTGAAAAATAAAGTCCCATAGGGTTCAGTGAATTACATTTTTTCAACCAGGGTTAATTCCGAAACTTATTAGTTGATATTATTCATTTTCATTCCCATATGCTCCAAGGAGCGACAATACAAAATTCAACGACATACTAAAATTTGATTTTGATAAAGTCATTTTTAGGGCAGATATCGTGCGAACAGACAGACAGAATGACCAAAATTATAATCGCTTTTCAGCTATGTTGGAAAGTGTTAATAAAGCTAGAAATCTTGATGGCATTGGTTACTTAATTTTGCTTCTGTTTTCTTTGAATCTGTCTTTCACAAAAAGTTATCTCATGACGGTGACGCACATTCAAGCACCCCGTGTGAAAGGACATGTTTGACTGCATTTATCAGTTCTCACTTCATGTCTGTTTAGTTTAAGCCCAGTTGTGCAGTTTCAATTGCTAGATGGAATGCAGATGTACAGTTATTTTCCTCAAGTAGTATATATATCTTAGATATTTGAAAAAAAAATATTTAGTGAAAATTGAATTTAGTTTTCCAATATTTAATATGACATTGATGCATTCATAAAAAACCTGATGTGGGCAACACATGACTTTTCCTGCAGACTTATACCAAGTTCTCACTATTTCAATTAAATTAAATTCACTTTTATTTCAATTATCTTTCTCATTTGGTAACTGGACTTATTTTCAAAGATGGCATAGAAAATACGAAAAAACTAAAATATCTCGAGGACGGCTAGTCTTAGTGTAATGGGGTTGATCTTTTTCTTTTCTTCATTAAAAATTACGTATAAAATAAGCATTTAATGGATATATTTGAGCATACGTAGTGTTTTATTTTATATTTTGACGAAAAATGACGACGCCATTTTGCAAGAAAAGGCAGGTTATCTTTTTCCAAAATGTACCAAAATCTAATCAGCACCAGGATGAACCATAAGTGACTTATCTACCGAATTTTGTGAAATTCGGCCCATTAATTTTTCCGCTAGAGTGGATACAAGCTTTTGCGGGCCATTTCGCAAAAAAAAAAGTCAGGTTCTTTTATCACGAATCGTACCAAAAAATTAATCAGCACCAGATTCGCCCACAAGGGACTTAAATACCAAAGTTTATAAAATTCGGTCAATTAGTTTTTCCGTTAGAGTGGATACAAAATCTGCGCAGACAGACAGACCCACATACGTCATGCTAAACATAGTTTTTCGCATTCTAGAGGTCTCGAAACGTGTAGATCCGTCGAAAACTCGAGTTGCGATTTTCGGCATGATTCCAATACTTTCCCTATACTTTAATAAGTATAGCAGGGAAAGTAAAAAACAGATTTGGCCAGACTTTCCCTACATAATGCAATAACTTTAAATATTTTACAGTTTAGCAATAATGTTTAAGACATACTGCACGAAGTTTCTAATGTTGGATTGTACATTTGGCGGTTTTTCGATGGCAACATATAAAACTATTTTGATGTATCCAACTAACTTATATTTCACGCAACTTTAAATTGAAGTTGGTAGAATCTACAATAAGCAATATGATCCATATGTTAAAATATTTTTATCATTATTTCATCAATTTGGCGTCATTTTTGCAATTTTAAAGTTATTTTCATCAATATGGTGCAAAATATTGACACATTGGCGATATTTCGCTGAAAGTAATCGCTAACTAAATTGATTGCGAAGCATTACAGACGAACGGAGAGAAAATTTCTTATAACAGTTTGCGACCGATCGTTAGGTGTTAAATTAAAAAATAATTTTACAAAGCACCTTGTCTAGTGAATGGAACGAACTAGATCCACAACAATGATTTTAACACATTTATTGCATAATATTACATAAGAAAAGTAAATATATATCAGAATAGTTAATACCTTTCTTAATTTTATGCAATTTTGATAAATATATATGAAAAAGTCCAATATCTCGAAAACGGTTTATACTAGCGTTCTAAAATTTCTGTCAGTCGGTTTCTAATAAAAATGTACTTACTAAATGACTATTTACGTAACATTACAGAATGTTCTGATCTTTTGATGATTTTTTGCGAAATTCCAATCGAAAATTTGAGGTTCTTTCGAAGATTCGATTTGGTTTAAAGTCAATAACATTCCAGTATTCACTGATTCTAATTTTTGGACCAAATGTTGTTCATTAGTTTTCTCCATTCGTTCGTGAGATATCGCGTCCACAGTCTCACGGGCACACTTACATATACACATAGACATGATCTCTAAAACGTTCGATTCGACTTTAGGGAGGTTTCAAACACGAATTCTTATTTTCACCTCCGTTACAATAATTTCCCTATACATTATACTATATATATAAGGAAAGTATAAATTATGATAACGCACTCTACATCAAAACGGGTAGAACGAAAAAAAGTTAAATAAAAAGTTGTAGAGGATCATTTAATAAGAAGGGTTTACATCTAGAAGCCCAAATATCGTATATAGAAGGTCAAAATATCTAAAATATTGTATCAAAATCTCGTATCATTAGGTCTTCTAACATGGTGACACCTACAATGGAGATCAAAGTGCGCAATATTACTCTTTCTGGAATTCAATTATGCATTGTCTTTGAAAAAGAGCATTTTCAACAGGTACTCGGTTTTTGTGTATACAAGTGCTGTTTTCTTAGCAGTACTGGATATTACAACAGCTCGTCAATAACCATATTTTGCCAAATAAATACTTCCAATTACAATTTCGCCATTATCAACGTTTTTGCAATTGACTTTTTTGTATGTTTCGCTTTTTTGCTCAGTTTTTTATTCTGCTTCATAAATCCTCAGCTACAGACGAGTCAATAATTTTTATTCGATAGTAAAAAATCACATTTGATCACTATTGATCAAAATCACATGTAATCACTGATCCTATTTGATCAATATTGATAGACCTAACGGTCGACGCACATTCGTGTACATTTCCTTACAAAGTTTTTGAGTGCTTAATGACCTTCTTGGAAATTTTGTTACATTTGCAAAGAACTTTACAGTCCCAATCGGGCATCCAAACAGATACCTTACACCTTTCTGGTAGGTCGGACGGTCTGGGTCGAAGAAGAAGAAGAAGTCCCAATCGGGAATCGAACCACAGATCTTCGTTCTAGCCAGCTGATGCTCTACCGTTGTGCTACAGTGACAAATTTGCAAGCTCTAATCGTCGAAGCGGACGCTGCATTCTCCACCCTCTAATGTCAGATTGATGTGCAACTGCTAATCTGATTGAGCCCCTCCTGCTATTTTTACCTTAATTGTTAACTTGAGGTACCAACTATTAAGGTCCTGATGCTATTTTCATCCTCTAGGTTATCTTTCAACGTGGTCATTAACCTCTCTATATGAAATCGACCCTCCATATTTCAAAGTCCACTAAATCCTTGCTAGTGGTACTAGAGTAACTTCCAAACCTTCGACATCTTTGCAAGAATCTACACTACAGGACTGATTTATTTGGGCGCCATTGTAAAGAAACGTGTTTCCCCAACCGGGAATCGAACTAATTTTATTCATACTGGCCAGCCGACACTCAACCGTTGAGCTGCTGGGACGAAATTACAAGCTCTTATCGTTGAAACTGACGCCGCATGTTCAACCCTCTACAGATTTAACAAATTGTGGACGACAGATTTAACAAATTGTAATCCGAGCTGATGTTTACGAGAAGAAAATAAGATATTTGTATTTCCATCTTCTGAAGCACTGTTAGAAAGCAATATAAAATTATTTTTTGCATTGCATTTCAATTTGTCAATATGTTTTCTTAATTGGAACTTGGCTAATTACAGAGGATACAGATGTTTAGTATGACTGAAACTATCGATTTATGATTACATCTTTTAGTAAATTGTCCAAGTTGTTGATAGGGATTTTTGTTGTGTTTATTATGCAGAATCGTCTTTATGTTTAATTGTTAGAAGCAGTTCCATACATTAATATGCTGTGTGTAACGAACCTGGCTGTCCCAACCGGGAATCGAACCATGGATCTCCGAACAGGTCAGCCGACTCTCTACCGTTGAGCTACTGGGACAGAATTGCAAGCTCTTATCGTCGAAGCTGAGGCTGTATTCTCCACCCTCTAATATCAGATTAGCGTGCAACAATATGATTAACCACCTCCTCCTATTTTTACCTCAAGTTAGCCTCCTGATGCTAATTTTGTCCACGAGGTTAAGTCCTATATGGTCATTATACTCCCGATTTAAATTCGGCGCTCCATATACCAGATTCCACTGAAGTTAAACTAGGGTAACTTTCAGACCGTTGTAGTAACCTACATAGTTGATTTTTTCAGTTGACATTGCAAAGAACGTTGTTTCCGCAACCGGGAATCGAACCAATTGTCTTCGGATGGGGCACCATCCGCTCTATTGTTGAGATACTGGGATAGAATTGCAAGCTTTTATCGTCGAAATGGACTCTGCACATTCTAATATATTTTCCAAGAAAAAAAAAATATTTCTCTCTAAACTTTGTTTATGGTAATAAAGATAGTTAGAAGATAAAAAATCTGATGTGGACAGCACATGACTTTCCCTGCAGACTTATATTCACGTTCTGTTTATTTTAATTAGATTTAATTCACTTTTAATTCAATTTTCGTTCTCATTTGATAACTGGACTAATTTTCAAAAGTGGTGTAAAAAAATACGAAAAAATTAAAATATCTCGAGAACGGCTTGTCCTAATCTAAAGGGGTTGGTCTTATTCTTTTCTTCGTTAAAAAATACGTTTTAAACAAGCATTTAATGGATATATTTGAGCATACGTAGTTTTTTATTTTAGATTTTGACGATTTTAGCGGGTCATTTTGAAAAAAAAAGGCAGTTTATTTTTTCCAAATCGTACCAAAATCTAATCAGCATCAGGCTGTCTCACAAGTGACTTATCTGCTGAATTTTGCGAAATTCAGTCCATTAGTTTTTCATCTAGAGTGGAAAAAAGCTTTTACGGGCCATTCCGCAAAAAAAGGCGGGTTCTTTTATCCCGAATCGTACCCAAATCTAATCAGCACCAGATTCGCCCACAAGTGACTTACCTACCAAATTTTATGAAATTCAGTCGATAAGTTTTTTTAGTTAGAGTGGATACAAAATCTGCCCAGACACACAGATAGACAGGCGCACACACAGACGTCACGCTGAAAATAATTTTTCGTATTCTAGTGGTCTCGAAACGTGTAGTCGAAAACTCGAGTTGCGATTTTCGGCATACTTTCCCTATATATTACCATGTATTGTAGGGAAATTAAAAATTAAATGTCTAATCTTCCTTTTGTTATTTTCAAAACTAGCTGTTTTCATTTCACTTCTTATCTTAACACTCTCTTTATTTTCTGGAGATACACTTTATAATCCTTTAAAACTTTCAGAAATACTTCCTGAGGAAAGAACTTCGGATATTCGTATTCATTCTGGCTTTGTTATTTTTTTTAACCGTGAGAAACAAGATGAGAAAATAAATCTTAAAAACATTCATAATCTGCGGATGTATTTTCTTTTACAAATTTACTTCCGAAATAAAAAATTCTCTCCAAAGTTAAGATTGTATATTTAAACATCGTATTTTCATAGAAAGAATAAATACTATATTAACAGCAGTATTTGATTAAATGTATCAAACGGTTTCCAATGGGAAAAAATATTATTTTCTTTTAGTAGAAAGAGCAATCACTGCAGCACATGTAGAAAAATTTCTGTCAATAGAAAAACGTCCACCTGACCCGGGATGATTGGTGCTGCCAATCGGAAAAATTAATACATTAACAAGACACAAAGGAGGTACCTATGTTAAAAAATAATTTGATATAGGCAGCACATGACTTTTCTTATATAATGCAATGAATTTACTACTTTTACATTGAAAAAATAGGTTTTCATTCATAAAAATAGATATTTATATTCCTTCCATGAATTTTCGTCAATTAGTCGCCATTTTCATTGATTTAGTGTAAATTTTATCCATTTTGCGCAATTTTCGTTAATTTGGCAACATTTTAGAAAGTCGCCAATTTGGTGACATTCCGACAAATTCGGTGCCAAAATCTCGCCAAGCGTTAGGGACGGAGAAATGAGTTATTCTTATAGCAGATAAATAATTCTTGGCGTTCAATTACAAAAGTATTACTCAAAGTATCTTTCCTCATGAATGGAATGAGCTATATCCAAGAGAATGATGTCACCAAATTTATCGCGTGATATTACATGTGAAAAGTGAACATGTTTCTCAACAGTTAATATATATTTTTTTAATTTATGGGATATTTTGATAAATTTATTTTAAAAATGTGCAATATCTCGAGAACGGTTCATACTAGCGTTCTAAAGTTTATGTCAATCGTTTTCTAGGGGAAAATTACATAAGAAATGTCTATTTGCGTAACTTTATTAAAGGTTTTGATCTTTTGATAATTTTTTCAAAATTTCGCTCGAAAATTTAGGGGGATCCTGAACATTGGAGTACGTTTAAAAACAATAGGCTTCCGGTATTCGCGGATTGTGATTTCTGTACCAAATTTCATTCGAATCGCTCTATTTGTTCGTGAGATATCGTCTTCACAGTCTCACTGACACACACACACACACATCACCTAAAAAATGTTCGATTCGTGATTAGGGTTGCTTGAAACTTGCTCTCCCGTCGAAAACTCGAATTCCAATTTTGCGATCCCATCACAATACTTTCCTTACACGTTATGTATATAAGGAAAGTAATAATGTATAAGATACACGACACGATGTTTTTAACGTTGAATTCTACACTTTTTATTCTGACCATATTTAAAACTATTTCGTACCCAATTAACTTATATTTCGTACAACTCTAAATTGACAATTATCAATAATGACAGCATTCGCAACAAGCAATATAATCCATACATTAAAATATTCTAATAGTTAAATTATCAGTTTTGCGTCATTTTTGTTAATTTAGCAACATATCTGCAATTTTGACGATATTTTCGTCAATCTGGAGTGACAATTCGTTAAATTAACTATACTACACTGGTTACTAAGTTCACCAAATTTATCACCAAGCGTTATAGAGGAACGGAGAGAGTAGCTTAACTGTTTTAAATGACTTTTAGCAAATTGTTAAGCGTTAAAATACAAAATAATTACCCAAAATATATTGTCTCGTAAATGGAACGCACTGCATCCACAAGATCGATGTTGGCAAATTTATTGCATAATATTACATACGAAAAGTTAACATATTTCATTATTGTTAATAATTTTTCATTTTATGTAATGTTTTATAATTTTATTTGAAATATGTGCAATGCCTCGAGAACGGTTATTGTTAACTTTTTAAACTTATGTCACTCATTTTCTAGTAAAAAATACATAAGGAATGATCATCAATCTAACATTATAAAAGGTTCTGTTTTTAATGATTTTTTCAGAATTTCATTCGAAAACTGAAGGATATTTCGAACATTAAAAAAATCAATAGGGTTCCAGTATTCACTAATTGTAATATTTGTACCAAATTTCGTTCGAAACACTCCATTCCACGAATGTCGTTTTCTAACATATCGTTCGCACACCAATTGAGACATTTTTTTTTATCGGCTGAACGGAATAAAAGTGATTTTGAAATTGAAATTTTGACGAATTTTTTGAGACTCTAAAAGTTCATAACTTTTAAACAAACAAAAAAAAAAAAAAAAAAAAAAAATCTCGGTTCGGTGCATCGTGCGAAGACGAAACCCATCAGTAGCAGATTTCACCTATTTCGAACACTTCGATTTTGCAATGCAGACGACATGCACACAGTATTTCTTTCAGGACTTTTCGGGCTAAAGGGGGGTTGGGCAGGTTTTCTATTTGCCCTATATAAATATATCTAACTGCTGTGTCACATAAATAGAAACTAGGTTAACATAATATGTCTCCGGAGGGGTGAAAACTCGCCCCCCCCGGAGGTAAGCCTGAGAGAAACACTGCATGCACAAATAGACCGGAACGTTTCTTGTTCTAATATGTAAGAAAAAGAAGATATTAAATTATGCATAATTAATTATAAGATTTATATGGTGTTGTGATTGGGAAATATATAAAACTGAAATTTATTTCTCGTCTTATCATAGAATCTTTCTTAGTAAATTTGGAATACCAGATTTCTTTCAGATTTGCATATATATCCCCAGAGAAGAACAATTCTTACTGCTTGTCTTCAGCAATCAATAACAGCCACCCCCTTCGAATGAACAACTGCATTCCAGACCTTATATACCCACGCATATACCAGAAGGGTACGGAATTTTTCCCGCCAACAAATCTCGGCGCATGCAAACAAATATCTTCAGATTCCGTTGCCTCCCAGGGTTTGTCATTTCGCACTTAAGTTAAGGCGCAACTTATTGAGACTTAATATTGCAGGGACGTCCATCAAATCCGAACCCCTTCCTAAGCGGGAAAGTTTCCCTTCTTGTTTATAGAGCAAGAGGGGGTTGTATTTTTTTCTGGGGGTTGGATTAAAAAATGGGAGGGGGGAGGGAGCTGCAGATATTGGACTAATAACATATGGAACGCTTTTGTAAATAAAGGCTAGGAAGAGAATTTTTTTCATTTTCAGCGAGTTTCAGATGTCTTCCATAGGGGATTAAATTCGGGGGAAATTGGTTTCTGGAGAGATGCTCGATTTTGTTTATGGTATGTGTGCAAGAAGAATATGAGGAGATTTCTTCTTAATAAACTGTTGACTGCAAAGAAGGGGGAGCTTATGAAAGTTTACTGAAGAAAGTTTATAAGCTAAATAAAATGTTCTGTCTTCTGTAAAGAAATGATGAGACTTAATCTAGCAAGAAAACACCCGAAGCATTCGGTCTAATAAAAAAAAAAATTACAACCAGAAGTAATATATAACAAACAAGCAGTTTATTTTAAAATCGAAGTCAGAAAACAAAATTTAACTTGTACTACGAATAGTGTAATCATAGAAACAAAAATCTGATGTGAGAACACATAACTTTCCTTGTATAATGCATTTAAATTACTTTTTTCCAGTGAAAAAAAATCTGAAGTGGGCAGCATATAACTTTCCTTATATAATACAATGAATTTACTCCTTTTACAGTAAAAAAATAGGTTATTCTTATAGTAGATACTTATATTCTTTCCAAGATATTGAATTTTCGTCAATGAGTCATCATTTTCATTGATTTAGATTCATTTTCATCCATTTGGCGGGATTTTCGTTAATTTGGCAACATTTAATAATGTCGCCAAGTTGGCAACATTCGTCTAAATTCCTCGCCAAAATCTCGCCAAACGCTATGGACGCAGAAATAAGTTATTCTTATAGAAGGTAAATGACTATTGGCGTTCAAATAGAAAAGTATTACGCTTAAGTATATTTTCTTATGAATGGAATGAGCTAGATCCACGAGAATGATGTCACCAAATTTATTGCATAATAGTACAGTTGAAAAGTAAACACGTTTCTCGACAGTTAATATTTTTTTTAATTTATGAGATTATTTGATAAATTTATTTGAAAAATGTGCAATATCTCGAGAACGGTTCGTGCTAGCGTTCTAAAGTTTATGTCAATCGTTTTCTAAAGACGAATTACATACAAAATGTCTATTTGCGTAACTTTATTAAAGGTTTTGATTTTTTGATGATTTTTTCAAAATTTCACTCGAAAATTTAGGGGGGTTCTGAACATTCGATTGTGTTTGAAAACTAAAAGCTTCCAGTATTCACGGATTGTAATTTCTGTACCAAATTTTATTCGAATTGCTCCATGCGTTCGTGAGATACTGTATCCACAGACTCTGCACTCACACACACACACACACATATTTTCACACACACACATACATACACACACAGACATCACTTCAAAAATTCTTGAAACGTGTTCTCTCGTCGAAAACTCGACTTCGAATTTTCGACCCCGTCACAATACTTACCTTATACATTATATTATGTATATAAGGAAATGTATATAAGGAAAGTAAAAATGATGTTGTTGTTGTTGAGACCCAGACCGTCCGACCTACCAGAAAGGTGTAAGGTAACAGTAAATATGTTGTGTAATGTCTACGGCATAATCTTACAGAAGTTACGGGGTTGGCCAATCGTAGAAAGCAGGGAACGGAGCCCCCCTAATAGACAAAATAAAATATGTCCTTAAAACGCTGACTATCATGTCTTCCGTACTCATCATGTACTTTCGCATCGGTCATGACTAGTGCTGTCATTCAGCCGTTTTTATCGATTTTCAGAAACCGGTTGTCAAATGTATGGAGTTTAATTAGACCATAATAACGTTAAAACTTAATATTGAAGGGATTAAAATTGATTGGAATCTTGGTCACAAAATATCTTATTTCCTATTTTCGAAATGCTATATCTACGAACTACAAAGAATTTTGATAGGTATCTGGGGGTTTGACACCCAAATATGCTCTTTGGTGACACCAATGACTTTTGCGTATATAAACTTCTAAAGTTTAATTTGTCACTTTTTCCTCTTTAGATGCCGTTGTAAAGGATTTTTACTTAATCTGTCAAAAGTAATTTAACTCAAACTTAGAGTACTTGATATTTCGACCTTTCTGTTCATGGGCAATAACACAGGACGGCACTGTTTAAAATAAAACTCAGTTTATTGGAGACTTCACAGAAATTACAGCAGCTTCATGTTTAAAGCAACGGATAATATAGGTACTAATTGTTATTACACATGCCCAGAATAAATGCCAAATATCCAAGCTACTACAATATACTTGGCTGGTGATAATGCTTACATGGATACGCATTTACAAAGCTTATACTCATATGCTCACCCCTGCATTTCGTTACTTCTCCCTTGTATCGTGGCCATATCTTGAATACTAAACACTTCCTAGTCATCGTTGTATCAAATGGGTATTCCCTTCCACTCGCTACTCGAATGCGTCATCGTCTACTCAAAACATCCTTCTTTCATTTCAAGAACACTACACAAGAACCCTCCTTTCATTCCAAGAACTCTCTACTCAAGAACCTTTCTTTCATTCCAAGAAGACTGAAAACCTCACGATCTGAAATATATTCCTTTTACTTTCCTTATATACATAATGTATAATGAAAGTATTGTGACGGGGCCGAAAATTCGAATTCGAGTTTTCGACGGGAGAGCACGTTTCAAGCATCCCTGATCACGAATCAAACATTTTTGAAGTGATGTCTGTGTGTGTGTGAGTGTGTGTGTGAAAGTATGTGTGTGTGTGTGTGTGTCAGTGAGTCTGTGGAGACGATAACTGACGAACAAATGGATATATTCAAACAAAATTTGAAACAAAAATCACAATCCGTAAACACTGGAAGCCTGTTGTTTTTATACGCAATCGAATGGTCAGAACCACCCTAAATTTTCGAGTGAAATTTTGAAAAAATCGTCAAAAATCAATACCGTTAATAAAGTTACGCAAATAGACATTTCTTATGTAGTTTTTCATTAGAAAACGATTGGCATAATTTATCGAACGCTAACATGAACCGTTCTCGTTATATTGCACATTTTGCAAAAAAATTATCAAAAAGTCATATAAAATAAAAAAATATTTCCTATTGAGAAACATGTTCACTTTTCATATGTAATACCATGCGATAAATTGGATTTCATCATTCTCGTGGATCTGGCTTGTTCCATTCATGAAAAAATATACTTTGAGTAATACTTTTGTATTTGAACGCCAATAGTCATTTATCTGCTGTAAGAATAACTTATTTCTTCGTCCATAATGCTTGGCGAGATTTTGGCGACGAATTTGGCGGAATGTCGCCAACTTGTCGACATTTTGAATTGTTGCTAAATTAACAAAAATATCGCCAATTGGATAAAAATGACGCTAAGTCAATGAAAATGGCGACTAATTGAAGAAAATTCAATATATTGGAAAGAATATAAGTATCTACTATAAGAATAACATTTTTTTAACTATAAAAGTAGTAAATTCATTGCATTATATAAGGAAAGTCATGTGTTGCCCATATCAAATTTTTTTACAGTGGGAACGCAGAAAATGCTAATTAGGTCTGTGATTCGTCTAACAACCGAACCAATTAGGATGGTTAGTTCAAAAAAACTTAAATTATAATGCAAACTGAGGGAAATAATAATCGAAAGGTTATTTAGACTTCACACAATGAAGTTATCTATCGCATGTGAGGTTGTTATTTCATAAACACTGACTAACATATCATTCGTACACGTTTAACATTATGTGGTTTTGCATTGTTCATAGCTACTGCTGTCTTTCAGCTGATTTCCATTGTCAATTGTAGGGAGCATAATTAGGCCATAATAAAGTCGAAAAATAATATAAATTTTATGTGATCTTCTACAAATTATGTAATAAATGGTCTTACTTTCTCTTCTTCAGTCAAAACTGAGTCAGCTGTAGAGTCCTGACAGTATTTGAATTGAGTATGTATATTTGTGAGGGTTCTATTATTTATTATCATTTTCTTCTAATTCTACTTTTCCTTATTTTAATTTATGTCCGAAACATCTCAACTTTCATTCCAAAGAATCGCATACTCACGACTGGCCAGAACTATAAGAAGGCAGACTTTAGAATTGCGTATCTGTCATTCTGTCGAGTTCGCGCGCTTGTGTGTGTTCTGATTATCAATGGAAGGTAGCATCGAGGTTATAGCCTACAATCGTGTGAGTATATATATATTATGTCATAGTTTGTTTATCATAGGTTCAGGTGAAAGATCAGTTTATTAATAGGATAGGGTTGAATTTCAGTGTAGAATAGTATGTCACGGATAAAAATGGTAATGCCAGCGTTGTAAATAATTTGTATATAGAATTGTATTTATATGTGTTTTTAATTCCAAGCGAAGTTAGTTGGAAATGAATTTTTTTTTGTTTGTTAATGTCGTGATTCCTTCGTCGAACTGTCATTAGGTTATTGGAAGTTAAAGTTAGAGTGGAGTAAATTACAAAGAGACATACAAAAGTCATGATCATGGGAAGTTGCAGAAGAGTATTTTACAACGTAAAATTGATAAACATGACCTACTGTGGTATAACTGAGAAATTTTTATGGCGATACTAATACTATACAAAATGAGTAAATAGTAATATATTACTGGTATATCTGGCGGTTTTCTAAGAAAATTGCAATTCACAGCTCTCATAATCCAGAACGTGTTGAAATATGATGCTGGAAGTTGTAATATTAGAGAAAGTCTGCATTTACAGATCTCAAGAACAGAAACATGTGTAATATAAAAAATATTCCTTAAATTATGTAAATCTTTAATCAAATTGTCTAAAATCTGTTTCCTAAATTGTCTAATAATCTAATTAAAGTATGTTAAAGATGTTCATTTATTCGTAAAACGTTGCTACATGCATTATGGTACCATATTGTAAATGTTATTTTTATCTTTTATTCAACTTTCAGTCAACTTTCGATCAACTTTTTAAACTATTTTTTTTACAATTATGCCAATCGGTTATTCAGATTAAATATCTGATTACAAAAAAACAAAAACTTATATAGTTGTCATAAAACTATTTTATGACAACAACTTTATTCCTAAGAGATCCTTTATTCTCCTAAAAATGTTCCTTAAATTCTGTAAATCTTTAATCAAATTGTCTAAAATATGTTTCCTAAATTGTCAAATAATTTAAATTAAAGTATCTTAAAGCTGTTCATTTATTCGTAAAACGTTGCTACATGCATTATGGTACCATATTGTAAGTGTTATTTTTATCTTTTATTCAACTTTCAGTCAACTTTTGATTAACTTTCTAAAATATTTTTTTACAATTATGTCAATCGCGGTTATTCAGATTAAATATTTGATTACAAGAAAACAAAAACTTCTATAGTTGTCATAAAACTATTTTATGACAACAACTTTATCCCTAAGATGTAAAGGAGAAAAAAAAACTCTCCATCTTCATATGTGAAATAAATTACACCACATAGTTCTGAGTACTTTATAGGTCAACTGGAAGTCATCAATTCACTGAAGATACATTGTTTGGATATCCAAGCGTTTTTCCGCTGCATTATCTTAGAAGTTTGCTCTGCATAGCTTAATAAATAAAACCCTACTGAATAGAGGAGTGTATATTCTTTGGTGCTTCTAAATGGATGCATGTATGAGAAATAAACTGTATTTAATAATTATATTTAATTATGTACTTATAAAATGTATTTAATTGCAGGATTCGGGATAAATATAAGCAAAGACACACACGTGTGTCTGCAGTTGTAGAATAAATGCATTTATAATTGTAGGATCAACTTCGAATAAATACGGGAAAAAATGATGTGGGCAGTACATGACGTTCGTTATACAGGGTGTCCTAAAAAGATTGAAACGCGCTTTAATTCTTTAACTGTTGAAGATAAGTAGGCAATGTAAATTGCAAAAATGTTGAAAGTAAGGTAGGAAATAAGACTACGTTAATGAAATTGTCCTCATTAATTTTCAAAAAGTTACACTTTTTACATTTTTATACGACCTCCTTATCCAAATTTGGTCAATCAGAATTTTTTTTATTTTTAACGCAACAAGATCATTAAAAAAACCGCATATCTGTATCTTTAAAATCAACTGAATTATGATAAAGGGGAAAAGCTGACTTATGCCACTTTTCTGTATCATGTGAAAGCTGTTTCATCAGTGAAAATTGGGATCATAAACAAATTGACGATGGGAATTATTTAGATCAAAAATACGTTAATATGTGTTAAAAATTTTTATCACAAATGCATCTAAATAATGTATTACACTGACAGAGATCATATAAAGCAGTGATACTCACTACGACGTTGGGTATCCTATGTTTTAGGATATCCAACGACACGACGTTGGGTATCCTATGTTAGGGTATCCTATGCCTTTTTTTTAATGATCTTGTTGCATTAAAAATAAAAATTTTCTGATTGACCCAATTTGTGTAAGGGGATTGCATAAAAATTTAAAAAGTGCAACTTTTTGAAAATAAATGAGAGGGCTATTTCATTAACGTAGTCTTATTTCCTACCTTACTTTCAACATTTTTGCGATTTACATTGTCCACTTATCTCCAACAGGTAAAGAATTAAAGCGAGTTTCAATCGTTTTGAGACACCCTGCATAATGCAATGAATTAACTTCTTTTACAGTGAAAAAATGATGTATTAAGACCTACGACACAATGTTTTTAATGTTGAATTGCACATTTGGCGTTTTTCTTAATTACAACATGTAAAACTATTTCTTAGAGCGTAATTATCTTATGTTTCACGCAAATCTAAATTGACAATTCTCAATATTGATGACATCTGCAATAAGAAGTATAGTCCATATATTAAAATAATTTAATAATTTTTCCATTATTTTTGTTCGGGAATGCTTGAAACGCACTTTTCCGTCGAAAACACGAATTCGAATTTTTGACCCGGTCCAATACTTTCCATATACATTATACTATGTATAGAGAAAAGGTAATAATCTTAACATTTTAACGGTGTAGTGTCATATATAGTTCAATGGAAATTATGGCGTCTATATAAGGAACTAGCACATCCTCCATTTTGTATCATACTTACTCACTGGTTTCTATTGCTCAGTGATTCGATAACGTGCATTGCCGGAAAAATCCGCAATAAAATGTGAAGATGTTCGACTGTAAATTTCTTTAATAATTCCCGAAAAGGAATACGCATGTTTAGATTCCTGAATTAACAAGTAAGAAGAAATAAATGGATAAACTGTAGAAAAGGTGAATACACCGATATCGGTTATTCGGCACTGTGCGCCAAAACAGGTGTGTCCCACTGAGATCAGCAAGGATATTAGTATTAGTTCTCACTTCTTGTCGCTAAGGGATTTCTCGCTGTGCAATACGCATGGTGGCTATAGGCCGGTGTTACCTCCTCTAATAGATATTGTTTCGTACACTCATGTCCAGAAGTTAAGCAACAAAGTGAAAAAAGCTGATAAAAAGAAAAAAAGTATTTATTCGAATTCATTGAAACTTTCACAGATCATGGGGTATAACAAAATACACTAGAGTGGGGAAATTCAAAGAAAATTATTTATAAGTAATTAAATAATAGAGATAAATAAAAATATATGATTCTGGGCGGCAATAAGTTCATTGGTGGAGGCCCGTCAGTAGAAGAGAAAGGGGCGTTCTGCGGCAAAGGAGGTATGCGAGGTATGAGGTATGAGGTAGGGCCGCCATCTTGGATTTTCGTGATCCTGGACGGGGGTGTAAAAGGGGGGAAACTGAAAAAAAGTGGGGGTAAAAATTTTGGAGAAACTTTTTGTCGGGTGGCAACGATGTCGTAGTCTTGTACGAGGGGTTGAGGGGGAAATAAATTTTTTGGAACGAGATTTTTTCTAAGTATGGAAGAAACTTTTTTCTGGATGGCAACAGCTGCGAAGGAGGTATGAAACCATCAGCGCCCCCTAGCGGTAGAAAGGAGAACTACCCAATACTTGGGAGATATTTCTAATTTTAAATATTGGAGTAATATTTGGGATTTTTTTCTAAGTACGGTAGAAACTTTTTTAGGGGTGGCAACGGCTGAGGTTCTGCGACGAAGGCGGTATGGAACCATCAGCGCCCCCTAGCGGTGGAAAGTGGAACTATCGGGGATGGAACTTAGAAATATTTTTTGTTTCGGTTGCCATAGCAACACCTGTGGGAGATAAACTTTTTTCGGGGTGGCAACACCTCCCCCCTCTGCGACGAAGGAGGTATGAAACCATCAACGCCCCCTAGCGGCAGAAAGTGGAATTAAAACTGGGGATTTTTCTGATAGTTGGGATTTTTTTCTTTTTTTCTAAATGAATGAAAGGCGTTAATGAGGATAATGAAATAAAGTAATTAAGGTCATTGTTATTGCATGCTAGGAGCGTGCCAATATACCTCCGCCAAGGACATGTTAAGGGTATACCAGCGGTATACTAAGGGGTATGCTGAAGGCATGCTAAGGTCATATCAATATCCCTCCCCTATATGGTGGTTACGAACTTAACTGCGAGAATCTTGTAGCGTGAGATACTTGAAAATCTTGTAGGGTGTAGGGGTATGCCAAGAGCATCGAACATTTCTGTACTTACTTGAATTTTACACGTTTGTAATTTTTTTTCAAAAAAATGTGGTAATGGGAAAAATTAACATTTTGTTAAAATGTTCCAAAACCGTAAAAAAGTAACAAAAAATGTGGTAATGGGCAAAATTAACATTTTGTGTCTTTTTTTTTGAAAATGTTAATTTCTCTATGGGAATTAACATGGGTTTTCACACTTTTGTAATTTTTTTTCCAAAAATGTGGTAATGGGAAAAATTAACTTTTTGCACAAAATGTCTCAAAAACGTAAAAAAGTAACAAAAAATGTGGTAATGGGCAAAATTAACATTTTGCGATTTTTTTCAAAATTTCAATTTCTCTATGGGAATTAACATGGGTTTTCGCACTTTTGTCATTTTTTTACAAAAAAATGTGCGTTTTTACAAAAATGTCACTAAAAATGTGGTAATGGGCAAAATTAACATTTCGCACAGAATGTTGCAAAAACGTCAAAAAACAACAAAAATGTGTGTTTTTTACAAAAATGTGATAAAAAAGCGAGTTTTCAAAGTAGCAGAATCTCGAGAATCTCGGGAATCTCGGGAATTGAGTGTATAGGAGGGGATGTGTTTCCCCAACCATTTCGATCTTGGAGTTAAAAATGTGTATACTACAATAGGGGGGGTTGCTTTATACCAACATGGTTTAATATGGGTGTTATTTTATGCATGTGTATACTACCATAGGAGTTTCTTTATACCAACATAGTTTAACATGTGTGTGTTATTTTACAAGTGTACTACTAGCATAGGCTACCATAGGGGTTTCTTTCAATCCTAACATGTTTTAAAAACCGCACGACAGACCCGAAGGCTTAGTGTAGCAAAGTGTGTGGCTGGTTAGTGTAATGTGTGTAAGTGAATATATTTTAATTTTTTTAATTGTGGTCCCACCTCCACCCGTCAATTTAAACTGGATAAAAAACAACAAGTGTTTAATATCCAATGTAAATCGACGCCACAATTGAACTGTGATTCTCAAATGAATGAGAATCTTTTTACAACTTCTCATCTCATCTTCTATTTAAAAGGCATATTTTTTCTTCTATTTTCTTCAAAATATCCAATATTTCTTGAAAGTGTAGGCCCACCACCAATCCCGATGTATATAAAATACATCCCTACACTTTATCTGATCTTCAGAACATCTTCTATTTAAAAGACATATTTTTCTTCTATTTTCTTCAGAGTATCCAATATTTCTTGAAAGTGTAGGCCCACCACCAATCCCGATGTATATAAAATACATCCCTACACTTTATCTTATTTTCAGAGCATCTTCTATTCTGGGATATTAAAGTGCCCATATGCCAAGCTACTGAGGCCATCTTCTAAAATGTAGCGTTTATCATCAAAAGGGGAGAGGGCTATTTTGTTGATTTCTATTGTATATAACTTGTGATGGTCGTGATTTATTCTAATCTGTTTTTCTCGGGTTGTTGTAAGGTTAAAAAGGCAGTCTCGATAGTCTTCATGTTTAATATTCTTTTGGACAACGCTTTTAGAAACGCCTTTAGCAGTCTTCTTTTCCATATGAGAAGTCTTCAAACTATACATTTTCGCTCGAAGTCCAACGAATTCCATGGCAGGGATGCTATTCAACTCGTCCTTCATCTTCCCGAGAACTTTCTTGTTCGTTGTAGAATGGAGGGGGTGTGCTGGAGGGTAATCGGAAAAATCGTAAAAGTCTCTGTGGTGGTGCATGTCTTCGTAAATATCGGGGGTTTGGATCTCGTAACAAAGGGAATCTGTGTCGGTGAAGAGGAGTGTGGCTTTTTCATTATATTGCTTCTTTATGTGATTGTAGTGAAAATCGTACATTAGGAGTTTAGATAGCTCGAGGATGGCAAAGCCTGCGTAAATGGGTCTATTCAGTAGAAGTGTGCTCTTGCATCTTTTAACGGCCACCAGCTCATTATCAAATATTTTGCATGAGTCGAATCGAGGGTCTGCGACTAATTTCTGGGCTCTTCTTTCTGTATTGACTAACTCAATATCCACTCGATTTCGAAGATTCTCCATTGTTTTACCAAACACAGCATTATTAAGTAGTTTAAAAAAATCTTTCTCAAAGTTGTTCTGGGCCTTCTTTCTCTGTTCTGTATTAAAATGGATGTATTTTTGCAGCCATGGCTTCTGTGAAAATTCGATCATCTGATGAACTTTCGTTAATTTCAATCCTAATGCTAGGTATAGTTTAAGGTTCCGATAGTGTAAAATATACTTGGTCTTGGTGTTCAAATTAGGTACAAGCTTTTCAGAGGATACAAAGTGTGGATTAAAGGTTGCTTCTAGCATTTTCTGAGCATAGGGGGAAAGCATTTCTCGTTCAATCTTCACCCTTTCAGGGGCTAGAGGGTAGTCATTATGTAAATTATGTAAGGATTCAGGATATTCCAGATCTACTTCCAAAATGTATCCTTTGGGTCCATCGTCGGGTATAGAGCAGATCCAATCTTGTGTAGCGTGTGAGGTAGGGATCCATTTAAAATCGGCGTAAGGGAGTGGCTGTGACATGGCCCATCCGTATAGGTTATTTGCATCCAGGTACATTATATAAGTGCTTGGTTTGCTGGGATCAAAATCAGGGAGATATTTGTTGTTTGCTTTGCTGTGGCGATGCGAAATCATAGAAATTCCACCTCTGATTCCTCGCTCGATGAAAAGATGCATATCTACATCTGTCAGTAATTCCAGAGGCTGGTCCAACATTTTTAAAGAGGCTTGCCAGGCCAGTCCAGGGGCGGTCATCATATGAGCAGCATCCAAATCATAATTCTTTTTGCAAATTTTTCGAAAATTCTCGAATACATCGGCCAGTTGCAAAACATCTGTCTTGACATACAAGTCGTGGTACTCTCCTAAATTTGTTATATTAAAAGTGTTCCAAACTGTTTGGGCATGTTGATAATCTTCATCGGATATGGGTTCGTTGCATAAGGTGTTGTAAAAAGCAGAAGGGGATGGTAGAGTGGTGTCCAGGAATTTTTCAAAATTGTTGAGATATTCGTAGGGGTAGATCCCTTTTCGGAGAAGCAGTTGTGTATGTTCAGGGATATTTTCCTTCAGCAAATTAAATTTATCTTCTTCTAAATTACTCACTAATTTTTCTAGAGATGTCGTCATAAATTGAAAGCTGTCAATAAATTGCAGTGAGATGGTTATTTCATTAAACTGTCTTCCAATCATGAAGGATATGTACTTTTCCATGTTGGTGGCAATGACATTCAGAGAATGGTCTTTTACTTTTCCAAGTCCTTGCATGATATGGTGGGCATCGTAATTCTTGAGATTGTGGAACACCACTGGAATAATCTTGGCGAGCTTAAATTGTAGATTACATTTATTGTGGAGAGCACCTCTAAATTGACCGGTAATATGGCAATGATCTTTCACTTTATCTCCATTCAGTTCTTTATGGCACACGTTACAATGGGTGGCGGATTCGAAGGCTTCGTCATCTTCCTCAGTCATGAAAATGGGGGTTATACTGGTTAGCTCTTCCCCAATCCAACTCATTTCTTCTAAAATATTTAAGATGAAATGGTTTATGGCATCAGGACCTCTATAAACAGAGATGGGCTTCACACTTTTTCCATCAGGCCCCACTATTAAATAGGCATATCCACAAGCTTCATGTACGGCTAATTTTTCCATATAAGCTAAGTGGGTGTCGGGTTGGCAGCTGGGCATTTCTACTATTAGAGCTTCAAAATCGGCATAAATAATATAAGGGATATTGTGTTGGTAATTAATATTGGTAAACTGGAGGTACTTCTGATCTTCTGAGGGCATCTTGATATGTTGTGGGCTATGTTCTTTGCAGTGTGGGATGTGTTCTTTTAAAAGATCGTCTCTACTGTAACGATGTAAACATCTATAACATATGTGAGTCTTTTCATGATGGTTAGTAATATCTCCCAACAGACGTGACATATTTCTAATAAGGGTGTAATGCTGATTGTTCTCTTCATCTGTAATGAGTAGTAAATTAATGCAGTCTTCATCTTCTCGTTCGGATATATGAAGTGGATAGATTTCATATTTTTCATGGCCATATACATTTATTCGTAAATTGTTCAATTTTTCAATCTGGGGAATCTTCACAACTGAGATAGGGTATTGAATATCTCCGAGTTTAATCTTGTCTTCATGGTTCTGATAATGCGATATTCTTTCAGGTTTATCTTCACGAGGGATGTTATATTTGTGGGCTAGCAAGCACCATACTAGGCATTTATTGTCTTCATTCTGTATATTTAAAATGGCTTTCTTGGCTGCTAGTTTCTTAGGCAAGGGGATATAAGATTTACCTTTTAACGGATTATATCGCCCAACATGAGCATCCATTTCCCGAATTCTATCCATCATCCATCCAGAGCCTCGGTGCGTAAATTCATCGAAATGCGTGTCTAGCAGATTAAACGCATCATCGATTTGAGATGGGAGTTGCTCTTCTCGCAGACACTTCATCGTTTTGCTGCGAAAATGGTGCAGAATTCTTTCGGTCTGGCCACTCTCTGACATTCGGGCTAGATACAAATTGGCCACGATATTCCATTTGATTTGCCTAAATTCATCCATTTTCCCTTGTAGATACTCCATTAATTCGTCTCGTGTTTCTTTAAAAAACAATAATAAATCTTGATGATTTTCGACAGTGGGATAGAAAGATGTCTCCTCAAAAGTATCTAAAGCCCCAACAGTGTCTCTATCATACTTTGGTGTTCTATTAGCCCTTCTCCTTCTAGATGCGGAGGGAGTAGGCGGGTGAGCTACTCTACGATGCTGGAGTAGATAAAATTTAGAAGAAAAGGACTTGTTGCAGTCTTCACATGTATGCAGGGAAGCATGCCTAGTCATATGACTTCTTAAATTATCCATTCTTGTAAATTTTGCATTACATTTTGGGCACTGCAAATCTGGCTTCTTAGAGGGTCCTGCTTGCCCGGGCATGTTCTCATGGGTCTTCAGATGACGATCAAGATTGGATTTTCGTGTAAATCCTTTGTCACATACGTCACAGGCAAAAGGCTTTTCTCCAGAATGTACTTTTAGATGTCTGGTTAGAGTATATTTCTGAGTGAAAGTCTTGCCACAAAGGGTGCAGGTCTGTCAAAAGACAAAAGACTGGAATTAGAATCACGCTATATTCCATACATTTTATATAAAGTATTTACAAGAACGCATGCGCTTAGAGCCGAACCTATTCGCTCGATAAAATGAAATAAAATCCATTCACCAAAATGAAATCTAACTAACACACTAATTCGTAAAGTGCTATGCATCTATCTTAATTATGCATTCTCTTGGATAAAATCAGCATCCTAACCTAACATTGAATCTCAAGCTCACAGCATTGCTAAAATCTTGAACCAACTAACAGCATTGCTAAAATCTTGAACAAACTAACACTTTAATCGTAAAAAACCGCCTCACTCTATTTAAAAAAAATGCCTACCTAAAATAAATCAATAAATAATACTTACATGGGCAGTCTTTCCAACAGCTCTCTTTTTCTCTGTAGAAACCATCGGTTGTGCGTCAGCGTCATCATCTACCTGTAAATAGAACAAAACAATTCGCATAAATATATAAGTTTGCTAAAAAACATTGAAAGTATTTCCCCCATGTAAAAACATTAAATTAAAAGATTATTTCTTCTTTTCTTAAAACGATCTTTGTAAAAGATCACTTTCCCTTTCTTTTCTCTCGTATTTTCAAAAGCCCTAAAACTATTTGGGGTTCTAGCAAGGGAGCTACGTGCATGAAAAACCACAGGCAATACCTTTTCGATATTCTCAACAGCTAATCCATCATTTGTAGGGGGTGGGGATGTCGTCGCTTGTGTGAAATCCATTCTTTCCCAATCGCTTTGTCGTTCTACAATTTGTACCACTTGTTCTTCCAGAGGCAACTCCGTGATATTCTGGAACTCGTCTTGGGAGAGACCAAAGTCGACAAAAACCTGTATTAAAAGATAGAAAAAAAAAATAAATAAATAAATAAGTAAATGTTATTTCTCATATACACAGTACGCTCTATAAAAACTATACTTACATTGCTAGTCGAATCCATTTCAGATGGTGAAACTTCTACGGATAAAAAAGAAAGAAATTTTAAGCTAAAAAACAGCTAACTCGATTGAAACAAGTCTAAGCAGGATTCCTTCTAAAGGCAGGGAGAGTCCTTCTCAGCAGGTCGATCAAAAGAAAGTGAGAGCGAAGTCCGTACGGTTGCCCCCTTATGTAGCACAATGGGGTTACCACATATGTGTGGCGAGATATGAAGTCATATTATGAATGGGAGTGGGGAAAAGGTTACCATATTTGGGGTCTTATCGCGTTATCATTATTTAGTAATAATTAAATACACTGTTTTCTTTCCTTGAGGGTATTACTATTTATAAGATTGGATATTTATTAAAATATATTCACGCTATTTCTATTGTCATTACCTTCATAAATGTGAATTCATGAGTATTATCAGATCGTTGATACCCTTGTTTTACAGAATGTATTCATTCAGTGTACATTATCCATACATAAATGCTTTTTAAAGGGTCATGTGACTCTTTTGGCGAGATTACAGCTCGTCACGTGATATTCGTGGCGATATTTTAGTGTATATAAGTGTATGAAGTCTAAAATAAGGTATTCACTCTGTATAGCTAGCACTCCATCAATTAAGCACTTGTTATTTCGTATCAGTCTTCAATAGTACTATTTTAACCTTAAACGTATTTTCATGAATAATCTAGAGATGTCTAGCCTCATCCTGCCTATTAAGCGCAAAGATATGTTTTATGCGCCAAATCCCTGCAAAAAGCTTTGCATAGACATGTCCGAAGATGTCTGTATGGACCCCGCACCTGCATCCAGCGAGACAACGCCCCATCTTGTGGAAACTGCCCAGACATGCCCAGACGATTCTTTGTTGGATCATCCAGACGATTGTGATAATTCCCTTCCTAATTCTGCTATATGTAACATGATGCTTGGATTAAGTATTCCTGAACCCATCTCACCTATTAGTGATTCGCCTAAATGTTCTACTACGACAGAGCCTATGACAGATTCAGCTAAGTGTTCTACTACAGCAAAGCCTAATCACTGCTATCTCAGTATGCAGCTTGGAGGTAATATCTTAGTTTCTGTAAAAACATTTAATAACCAAGTCAAGGTACACATAAGACAGTATGCTGAGAATTCCGAGTGTATGTTAAGCCCCACAACGAAAGGAGTTGTTATGTCACCCGCTACATGGGCTAGTTTTGTGCAGAAAATATCAGCTTTTAATACAACTCGATCAGAAACCTCTTTTATTTGCAATAATTCTATATTAGTGATTGCAGATTTAGCAAATGTCCATTTGCAGCAACTTGTGCAAAGTGAAAGATGTGGAGCATATCATCTAAAATTCACCTTTATTAGACTCACTCTAGAACAATTGGAACGTTTAAAAGGACTTACTTATGAAATTTCATCCTGTTTGTTGGAAGGATTGTTTCAACGGATCTTGCCTCACGAATTAAATGCATTAGAACATAGCGAATGTGTTTCATCTATGCTGTCCGAGGACTGTTTGTATGATAAGTTTATGTCTGTGGTTCGAGAGGATTTGGGATTTCAAATCAGAAATCTTTATACCTGTCATGGTTGTGCAGCTAATTCATATGCCCAATTAAATCATGACTGTTTATACAAGACGGATATGGAGAAGTTACGTACAATGGAAGATGAGATATTTCTGAGATTGGATATGCATGAAATTGCTCTCTCTTTAAACCAATTCAAGAATAACTCTTATTTTATATCACTCGCACGGAATATATCCACGGAAACTGTAAAAAGCAATGTTCTAACCTTAATGGAAAATGAAACGGCTGTGTAAATGTATTACAAGCCCTCCAACGATAAAACAGGTACAAATTCAAGAATGGACACGAAACGAGTGACCTCATTGTCTCAATACGTCACGCGTATTCAGGAATGCACGCGAAACAGCTGTGCCTGAATTCGCCCCCGCACATTCAAGAACGGGCATGAAGCGAGTGACGTCATTGTTTGAATACGTTACACACCTTTGGCGCCTTTTACAGAGGAAATGCCCTATATTGGCTACTTTTTAGACCTGTTACCGAACTTTTTCAAACGATTCAAAATCTATGTGCAAAAGAAGAATAATGTATATATATATATATATATGTAAATACTTATTTATTTATTTTTTAATAAATGTGTTTTTTCTTAACTTTGCCTTGTTCTTGGAAACTATAGATACACACCTTTCAGGTATTCGTAAAAACTCGGTAAAAAATATTTCTTTTTCAGGTATTATTATTGGGAAATGCAAAACGCATGGTATACATCTTTGTTTCAGCTATCCAGGATTTTCTTTTTCAGGTATTATTAGGAAATGGAAATAAGAATTTAATAAACACTTGGTAAAAAATATATTTAAACGCACAAGTACAAAAACATTTGTTTCAGGTACTTTAACAACTTGGTAAAAAAACATATTTAAATGCGCAAGTACAAAAATATTTTTTTCAGGTATTAACAAGCAATGCATAAGAACTTCAAGAGTCTCTCCCAGGCGAGAATAGCATTTCGCGATGGTCCAACACAAGCATCCGTAAAAAACTCTCCCCCACCACAGATGTTAACAATAGCAGCGAGGGCCGTTCAGTCGGCCCAACCCAACGCGGCAAATAGCCTCAAGTTATAGCCTGGTACCACTCTGATAGTAGTATCCCCATCTTTCCCGCACTGACCATACGATGTAACTATCCACATTTACGAGAGGTGGGGAGGGGTAAATCCGTCATCGTGATTTAATGCACTCTGCGGTTTTAAATAGGGGCTCCTCAATACTACGTTTCTTGCGCGTTTTTACTCTAGGCATCGAACAGGGGTTTTCTAAAGCAAAACCGTGTGTCTGGCTTTATCTTAAAACATGTTAGGATTGAAAGAAACTCCTATGGCAGTATACACTTGTAAAAACATATATATTAAGCCATGTTGGTTTAAAGAAATAACGCATGTATAAAATAACACCCATATTAAACCATGTTGGTATAAAGAAACTCCTATGGTAGTATACACATGTATAAAATAACACCCATATTAAACCATGTGGGTATAAAGAAACCCCTATGGTAGTATACACTTTCACGATTCTTTAAAACATGTTAAGATTCAAAGATACCCCCATATTTATTAAAAATATTTATTTTTGGGAATATTTATTAAAAATATTTATTTTTAAAATTTTTTAAACCCCCCCAAGATCGAAATGGTTGGGGAAACACACCCCTCCTATACACCCGATTCTCGAGATTCCCGAGATTCCCGAGATTCTGCTACTTTGAAAACACGCTTTTTTATCACATTTTTGTAAAAAACATACATTTTTGTTGTTTTTTGACGTTTTTGCAACATTTTGTGCGAAATGTTAATTTTGCCCATTACCACATTTTTAGTGACATTTTTGTAAAAACACACATTTTTTTGTAAAAAAATTACAAAAGTGCGAAAACCCATGTTAATTCCCATAGAGAAATTGGCATTTTGAAAAAAAATCGCAAAATGTTAATTTTGCCCATTACCACATTTTTTGTTACTTTTTTACGTTTTTGAGACATTTTGTGCAAAAAGTTAATTTTTCCCATTACCACATTTTTTGAAAAAAAAATGACAAAAGTGTGAAAACCCATGTTAATTCCCATAGAGAAATTAACATTTTCAAAAAAAAGACGCAAAATGTTAATTTTGCCCATTACCACATTTTTTGTTACTTTTTTACGGTTTTGGAACATTTTAACAAAATGTTAATTTTTCCCATTACCACATTTTTTGAAAAAAAATTACAAACGTGTAAAATTCAAGTAAGTACAGATATACTATTTCCCGAAATGTTATTTCCCTTCATTATACAAGATTCTCGCAGTTAAGTATTCGTAACCGCGATATAGGGGAGGGGTATTGTAGGACCTTAGCATGTCTTCAGCATATCCCTTTGGTATACCGCTGGTATACCCTTAACATGTCCTTGGCACGCTTCTAGCATGCGGATGGATAACAATGGCCTTTATATACTTAATCACTTTATTTAATTATCCTCATTAACACCTTTAATTCATTTAGAAAAAAGAAAAAAATCCCAACTATCAGAAAAATTCCCAGTTTTAATTCCACTTTCTGCCGCTAGGGGGCGTTGATGGTTCCATACCGCCTTCGTCGCAGAGGCGGAGGTGTTGCCACCCCAAAAAAAGTTTCTCCCCCACAGGTGTTGCTATGGCAACCGAAACAAAAAATATTTCTAAGTTCCATCCCCGATAGTTCCACTTTCCACCGCTAGGGGGCGCTGATGGTTCCATACCGCCTTCGTCGCAGAACCTCAGCCGTTGCCACCCCTAAAAAAGTTTCTCCTATACTTAGAAAAAAAATCCCCAATTTCATCTCGATATTTCCGCTTTTAGACGCTAGGGGGCGCTGATGGCTTCATTCCGCCTCTGTCGGTGTTGCCATCCAGAAAAAAGTTTCTCCCATACTTAGAAAAAAATCCCAAATATTACTCCAATATTTAAAATTAGAAATATCTCCCAAGTATTGGGTAGTTCTCCTTTCTACCGCTAGGGGGCGCTGATGGTTTCATACCTCCTTCGCAGCTGTTGCCATCCAGAAAAAAGTTTCTTCCATACTTAGAAAAAATCTCGTTCCAAAAAATTTATTTCCCCCTCAACCCCTCGTACAAGACTACGACATCGTTGCCACCCGACAAAAAGTTTCTCCAAAATTTTTACCCCCACTTTTTTTCAGTTTCCCCCCTTTTACACCCCCGTCCAGGATCACGAAAATCCAAGATGGCGGCCCTACCTCATACCTCATACCTCGCATACCTCCTTTGCCGCAGAACGCCCCTTTCTTTACTACTCCCGTCTATACGAAATGTGATGATCTCTTCTCGAAACACATGCCCAACAGCGTCGATTCATGCCAAAAATAAGATCATCTATGGCGGTTTGATGTATTTGTGCCCATGCACAGAACATACATGTTCTTAACTCGTAAGCTTCCGTGGGAGATCATGGAGAGGACTTAAATGTATCCCAAGTATGCCCATATATGCTGAATGGGATTCAAGTTGGGTGATCTAGATGGCCATTCCATACGAAGAAGTTTTTACGATTCTAAGTACTGGCGAAAATGCGATCCCCATAAACTTTCTCTTTATATTCCATAAAAATGGCATCAGCACCTCTGGCCTCAAGAAATGGCAAACACATTGAAGAAATATGATATCTATATACTGCTCTGCAGTCACAGTACCGAAAGGGAAGATGTGGAGTTCAGTGCAAGCGTCAAGAACAATTCTTGCTCAAACCATCAAACCACAGCCTCTCTATGAGTGAATTTCGTGGACGTTAGAGGCGTGATAGGGAGTTCCAGGCATCCCCCAGACAGGAATCAATCCGTACATGAAACCGGGACTAATCCGTGATAATCACAGTACCCCATTATTGTTGAGTAAAGTTGAGGTGATCTCGAGCCCAGTTTTAGCGGGTCCCTCTATGTGAGGACGTTAGTGGGGCGCAAACCACTGGACGTCTTGCATACAGCTGACCTGCAAGTAGCCATCTGTAAACAGTTTGCAGTGATACCGATCGTCCTGTCGACAATACAAGTTCAAAAGCCAGTTGCAGTGATTGACTTGTGGCGTTGTGCTTGCAGATACGGTAGACTGTCATTTGGAACAGTTGTGACCTTTGGACGTCTCCCCTTACTTGTCTTGTTCCTTCACGTTGATACCGGTTCCACAGGCGACAAATGACGGAATGATTGACATTCAGGCCACGACTGAATGATTGGCATTCAGGTCACGACTGAATGATTGGCATTCAGGCCACGACTGTCACTACTTCCGACTGTCGCTGGCTTCCTTCGAGGCGCCATATTACCTCCCATCGCTTTACGGCGCTCAGATGATGTTGCCTACTCAATTTTCAAAATTTGGCTATTTTGATTTTCTTTTGGAATCCTCAACGTGGAATTACAGGATCTGAAAAAAAAACAGGCCGTTTTACACCTAATACGTTTCCTTGTTTAAAAATATTGATATGCAAAATGTTTTCTCCGGGCTAATTTCCGCGAACGTGCGGTTGTCATGTATGCAAATTTTGTGGCTACACATTGTTTCCTTCGCCGAATATGCTAATTTTTTCGTTTGTTGCTTCACTTTTAGACATTAGTGTATATAGCTAGATCAATGTCTTAGTGGATATGGTATCTGAGCCAAAATATTTTTTTTGCAATAACACTCAATTTAACTTTGCAGGTTAGATGCAGCGGATGATTGAAGACTCAAATATTTAAAGTTTTCATTTTTCCAAGGATCCTACATTTTAGGGCGAAAATTTTCATTTCGTTGATGATATGATGAACATGACGAATTCTGCAATAGTTAAATGAGATGTATGCCTGTATGTGTGTTTGAATGCTTGTATCGCTCGTGGCGAAACCAAAACGGCACAAAGTCAAGAAATTTGATACAGAGATACCTGAGGACAATACATCTCAGCGAGATTATTTCCAATGAAAATCAGCTTGTGAGTTATTTAATGTTGAAGTGCAATTTCGAGCGATTATCGCAACAATCGTTTGTTTAACGATCGAAAATATTATTGCAGAGTTTTCATTTTAACACCATCGAAAGACTAAAAAATAAATACTATCGTTCCAACAATTTTTTGAACGGAATCCGTAAGACGATACATTCGGTTTTCAATAATTTTTTAATAAACATCAAAATATGTTTAGTATTTTTAAATTTGTGTATCTAAGAATTAAAGATTCGCCCAAATTAATTTTTTGCACGAATTTTGATAGTTATCGTGGCATTTTAATAAAATGATTTTTTTTAAATATGATCTATGTAAATTTATAATATGCATTTAAGTGAGAATACGAAATTTTATATTGGATCGATCGGAGAAGGTGAATGAATTTAGTCGAGAACATTTCCACCAACGAAAATGTGGTTACGTTAGGTTTTGTCCGATGGTTGATACTATAAGTGTGCTGTTAATTTCGATTCCATTGTCACACCAACTTTTCACCAAATTCTTCAAGCATCGAAGCGACCGATCCGTCAATAGTAAAAGAGAGCTTCTCATGTTTGGTGAAATCTAAGTTGTTCTTGTTGTTGACACCCTGCCCGTCCGACCTACCAGAAAGGTATAAGGTAACCGTTTGGACGGCAGGGAAGTGCCACCCAATTTAGACCGGAACGCAGTGGGGGAGGCATCCACAGGGACCGCACCCTCCTTCCCCTACCACCAACCTCTTGGAAGGATGGAGACAACTAAGTTGTTTTTGTTGTTGTTGCTGAGACCCAGACCGTCCGACCTACCAGAAATGTGTAAGGTAACTCTTTGGACGGCCGGGAAGTGCCACCCAATGTAGACCGGAACCCAGTGGGGGAGGCATCCACAGGGACCGTACCTTCCTTCCCCTACCACCAACCTCGCGGAAGGACTTACGGACCCACATGTTTAACGTGATCGTACTCCGCATGAACACGGCGGCAATCGTGGTAGCGTGCAAATCCAGCGCGCAAACCACAGGGCTACCGCGCTCGAAATGTGCCAACAGCACGCAGTGTTCACAGGTGGTCAACCACCCAAGCACTAACCGCGCCCGATGCTGCCTGACTTCGGTGATCTAACAAGAACCGGTGTTTTCAGCACGGTACGGCCGTTGGCCCCGGAGAAAACTAAGTGTAAGTGTGCAAGAAATTAGCCTGCTAAGCCACCGGGGGACAGCTGAAAGTGTCTGGAGATACTTTTCGAAAAAAAACACCATAATCTTCGATCCAGACGGGATCAAAAATTTGGCTACGTTAGGTTCCGTTCGATGGTTTATGCTATAATTGGACAAGTATTCAGCATTCTAGGTCACTAGAGAATTTTCTGTGGAGTCTGGAAGGACCCAAACACTGCAGACAATTATTATTTAGATTATTTTCGACGACAGTTGGAGATAATTAATATTTGAGATAATTTTTATTATCTATTAAATCCATTTTTATAGGTCTTAAGCCGTCTGTGTTACGTATTGAGGTAGAAAACTTTAGTATTCTAATTACTGCTTTTGAAGAATCAGAAAGAATAAAAATAACTAAATTAAAATGTAAACAGAAGTAATTGTTAAAAGGTAAATAGAGGAATTTAATCATGTCATTTTGAACATTGTCGCATCCTCAGAAATAAATCACATATTGCAATAATGTAAAAAGCCTTTCATAACATAAATGTTTTAAACATTTCAAAAACACATTATCGGGTTTTATATCCATTTCTTTGCATAATACCTATCAATGATACAAAATTAATTTCTGCATCGTGTATCAGAAAAGCAATAATGCCTATAGCAAGTTTTATTTATTCATCGACGTTGGCAACATAACTAAAATACGTAACATTTTTTTGTACTGTACTATCTTTACGATTGAGCCTGCAATGAATGCACCAAACATCGAACGCAGAAACCCATCGTAAACATAAGAAAAATATTTTATTACCGGGTGTTAAAGATAAAGTGGACGTTTTTAGGGCGAATAAATACTAATGTTGGTATTCAATAAAGTTATTACGGTGAAAACTTCTTCGTCGCTAATATTGGATATTCTGATATCTTTATAAAATGAACTAAAAAGGATATGTATAAGATTTTAGACATCAAAGTGTTCGATGTTTTTGAACTATTTTCCAAGGAATTATTTTATGTAGAGGTTAGATGACTTTGAAAATCAAGTTATGGCAGGAGTTAAGAGGTACTTGAAAGACATGGGTCAAAATATTTTATTATTTAAAAAAACATGTGGAATAAAATGAATAAAGAAGGCAAAGAAAGAGAGATAGATATTTCTTTAAAAAAAAAAACGTATTTTCTTAATTTAGAAAGAATTGAGAATAAAACAATGTGGAGGGCATATAATTTTCCCTGCATGATACAAGTACTTTACTTATTTCAATTCGAAATAATAATGTACTAGCTTCATGGCACAATGCTTCTAATGTTGAACAAAACGCTGACATGTAGAGGTTGTCTGAATGACAACTGGTAACATTACTCCAAATTCCATAACCATATGACGCTTAGATTTATCACTACAGACTGCACACACACACACACACACACACACGCACACACATGCAGAGGGAGAGAGAGGGAGGGAGAGAGAGGGAGGGAGAGAGGGAGAGAAAGACGTTTTCCTTTATTATGTAAGACGATTCTTCTCATATAATTTTGTGAATAGAGGAGATACAATTTTACTTATGACATTAATTACTTGTTGTGACATCAATTATTTGTGTGACTGCACACACACACACACACACACTCACACACAGAGAGAGAGAGAGAGACGTTTTCCTTTACTTTGTAAGATGATTCTTCACATATAATTTTGTGAATAGAGGGGATACAATTTTACTTATGACATTAATTACTTGTTGTGCCATCAATTATTTGTGTGACTGCACACACACACACACACACTCACACACACAGAGAGAGAGAGAGAGAGACGTTTTCCTTTACTTTGTAAGATGATACTTCACATATAATTTTGTGAATAGAGGAGATACAATTTTACTTATGACATTAATTACTTGTTGTGACATCAATTATTTGTGTGACTGCACACACACACACACACACACACACTCACACACACAGAGAGAGAGAGAGACGTTTTCCTTTACTTTGTAAGATGATTCTTCACATATAATTTTGGGAATGGAGGAGATACAATTTTACTTATGACATTAATTACTTGTTGTGACATCAATTATTTGTGTGACTGCACACACACACACACACACACACTCACACACAGAGAGAGAGAGAGAGACGTTTTCCTTTACTTTGTAAGATGATTCTTCACATATAATTTTGTGAATAGAGGGGATACAATTTTACTTATGACATTAATTACTTGTTGTGCCATCAATTATTTGTGTGACTGCACACACACACTCACACACACAGAGAGAGAGAGAGAGACGTTTTCCTTTACTTTGTAAGATGATTCTTCACATATAATTTTGGGAATAGAGGAGATACAATTTTACTTATGACATTAATTACTTGTTGTGACATCAATTATTTGTGTGACTGCACACACACACACACACACAGAGAGAGAGAGAGACGTTTTCCTTTACTTTGTAAGATGATTTTTCACATATAATTTTGGGAATAGAGGAGATACAATTTTACTTATGACATTAATTACTTGTTGTGACATCAATCATTTGTATGACTGCACACACACACACACACACTCACACACACAGAGAGAGAGAGAGAGAGAGAGACGTTTTCCTTTACTTTGTAAGATGATTCTTCACATATAATTTTGGGAATAGAGGAGATACAATTTTATTCATGACATCAATTACTTGTTGTGACGCCAATTACTTGTTGTGACATCAATTACTTGTTGTGAGAGCAATTGCTTGTGTGACTGCACACACACAGAGAGAGAGAGAGAAGGGGAGATAAGGAGAGAGAGTGAGACAGACGTTTTCCTTTATTATGTAAGATGATTCTTCACATATAATTCTGTAAATAGAGGAAATACAATTTTACTCATGACATCAATTACTTGTTGTATAGTTAACCAGATTCAGTTTAGCATTAGGATTGGTTCAACATAACTGCTTTAATGGAAAAAAAAACGTCGGCTTATATTTACTGCAGATCCCCGTTTGATTGAGCTATTAAAAATCTGATGTGGGCAGCACATGCCTTTCCTTATATATTACCATGAATTTACTTCTTTCACCTTGACATAATGATGTATAGGATCCTCAGTACCGTGCTTGTTAATTGTACATTTGGTGCTTTCCCTGATGATAACATGTAAAACTATTTCGTACCCAATAAACTTATATTTAGCGCAACTCTACATTAAAAATTATCAATGTTGATAGTTATCCTCAATAAGAAATATAGTAGATATACTCGTATTAAAATATTTTAATAATAAATTTATCAATAAGCCGTCATTTTTTGCAATGTTGATGATATTTAAAAAAATCTGAGGTTAGTATTAAAATATTTTAATAATAAATTTATCAATAAGCCGTCATTTTTTGCAATGTTGATGATATTTAAGAAAATCTGAGGTTAAATATCGCCAAGTTGGTCATATTTCGCTGGATTACTCAAAAGTTTAACAAATGTATCGCAACTGTTACAAACAAACGGAGAGAAGCGCATTTGTTTTATACGAGATGGTATGCTTGTCATATGACGGAGTTAAAAATTTGCAAAGAATTATTAGCATCATTATTATAGATTATTAGCAGATTATTTAGCAGATTTTTTATTATTATAGATTATTAGAAGATTATTTAGCAACATTACCTCCTATTTAGCAATTTGACGACATTTTCGTCACTTTGGCAACATTTTAAAACATCGCTAAATTGCCGATATCACACCAAATTTTTCGCCATGCCTTGCGGACGAAATTCTTATATTATTTCCAAAATATTGAATTTCATCTTTTAGTCATCATTTTCATTGATTTGGTGTCAGTTTCGTCCATTTCGCGACTTCTTTTATCAATTTGGCGACATTTTCATCAATTTGCAATATTTAAAAAAGTCGCTAAGTTGACAATATTTCGCAAAATTTCTTCAATCGTTACGGAACAAAAAATTAGTTATCCCTATAGTAGATTCTTATATTTTTTTCAAGATATTTAATTTTCTTCAATTACTTGTGATTTTCATAGATTTAGTGTCACTTTTATCAATTTGGCGACATTCTCGTCAATTTGGCAACATTTAAAAAATTAAGTCGCCATGTTGGCGACATTCCACGAAATTCGTCGCCAAAATGTCGCCAAACGTTATGGTCGGAGAAATAGATTATTGTCATAGTAGATAAATGAGTAATGGTGTCTAAATACAAAACTATTACAAAAAGTATATTTTCTCGTGAATGGAACGAGCTAGATCCACATCAATGATGTTAACCAATTTATCGTAAATAATACACATTGAAATGGAACATTTTTCACAATAGTTAATGATTTTTTATTTTATGTGATTTTTTTTATACATTTACTTGAAAAACGTGCTATATCTCGAGAATCGTTCGTGCTAGCTAAATCGATTTTTAATGAAATATAACATAAGAAATGATTATTTACATAACTTTATTGAAAATTTTGATTTTTGATAATTTTTTTAAAAAAAAATTAAAGAAGTTGAAATCTTCTGAACATTCTATTGCGTTTATAAATAATAGGTTTCTAGTATTTAAGTAACTTTATTGAAAGTTTTTTTTTTTTTTTGGGATTTTTTCACAATTTTTTCCACAAATTTTGAGGTCTTTTCAACATTTGATTGCGTTTAAAAGTAATAAGTGCACCAAATTTCGTTCGAATCGCTCCATTCCTTTGTGATATATCGCCGCCAATGACTCACTGACACAAATACACACACACGCACACACACACACACACACACACACACACACACATACACACACACACACAAACACACATCACCTCAAAAATATTCGATCCGTGTTTTCAGATGCTTGAAATGTGCTCTCCCGACGAAAATTCGAATTTGAATTTTTGATCCCGTCACAATACTTTCCTTATACATTATACAATGTATGTAAGGGAAGTAAAAATCTGTATTAAGTATAACGTAATCACTAACGCGTACGTATCTAATTGTTATTAAATTTTTTAGATATTTTTGCTTTGATGTACTCTGCAACGGTCTTGACATTTAAATTCCTCTAAGGGGTGTCTAACTGTAACATGGTATTACGTATAAATCATGAAAATTAAGTTTCTATCTGTAACCTTTTTCAAAACAGATAACAGTCGTTCTTTCGTGTTGACTTTAAGATTTTTGTTTTTTTTAAACTGGACTAGCATTTACATCGGCTATTGATTTCATGATAGTTTTTTGTATTAAATATTTTGTAAATCTTGGAATCTTATTTTCAAATTATTTTTCAGTTTATTTCACACAAATTGTTTCTTTTAATCATATATGTTATATACGTGTAAAATATCCATTGCTTCCACGTTTCACTTTCCCTACAATCCATAGAATAACCTTTAAAAATTCGGAGTTTAATCGGTATCCCTGAGTACAAAAGAATAATTTTGTCAATGATGTATATCTTTGTCTGTCTATTTATGATAGGGTGAGATATCTCTCGCAAGAATTAAACAAATCGCATAGTTTAGTACGATTACTTTAATTGAAGATACTCAGTAAACTTATTGAATTGTGATGTGGAGGAACACCAAAAGATAATTTTGTTTAATGTTACTCAAAATTTCATTTAAGATGTAATTTCTGTTCAGACTTATTTATAATGCTTCTTTCCGCATTTCCGTGCTACACTGTTATACAAACACTTATAAATTTGCAATATGTAATAGGTGACAAAATATATGTATCATTTAGTGGAACTATATGTATTAGGTGGCAAAGAAAATGATTATTATTATTGATAAAAATATATAAAATTATTTCATTGGAGGCTGTTTTGAAAACCAGATGGAGATAACACCTTTATAGGCAGCCATTTCTATTATGTGAATATAGAGTTACCATATCTGGACAATCGAAGCATGTTTGCCAGATTTAACGATTTATCGCCAATTTGGCGACATTTGGCGATTTCTCGAATGTTCTCGAACCTTCATGAAATAACGAATATTTATCGACATACGAGCCCCTACTGGAAGCTTCTATGGAGAGTATATAAAGGGAAACATCGTTGAGTGGGAGAGCAGTTGACGTGATACGAATTACATTGAATTGCGAAATATGTCAAAGTTTTGAGAGTGGTATCCACTGTTTTGCGAAATTAATGAAAATTGAATTGCCATTTTACTGTACCTGATAGTTGCTTGTGAGAAAGTTATCGAGATATATGATGTTTATTGTTCCTGTTTACGCTGCGCTTATAGACAAACGCGTTAGTTATTCAATAATGTGTACTCATTTGTGTATCCTGACAGTATACAATTTCAGAGTATACTTAGCAACATCATTATAAACTTTTATTTAATGGGGAATGACACTATTTATACGAAGTGGAAAATTTGCAGAACCACTACGCCATTTTAGAAATGTTCCGCGACTTGCATCTGAAGAAGAAAACATAAAAAATAAATTTATTTACTAGTATAAAATGAGTGAACTTGTAATAACTTTATATTAGGCATTAAAAGACTCTAGTGTTTAGGAGTTTTCATGATCCGTTTTCGATATATTGTTTTTTTTTTTGTTGTTTTTTAGCATAGAACGTGATTTTTCTTGAGCAAACCGTAAAAATATTGTTGCGATTATTATATTCCATAAACCTCAAAGAGCTATTAGTGTTTTGGGTGAACAGACCATATAAATATCTTCAGTTTTTTGTATTTTGTATCGAAAATCGAGAAATTTTTTTTAAAAGATAACGATCAATAAGTATAATACACTTAGTACGAAGGATAAGAAACATTTGAGCAACATATAAAAGCACAGACAACGCTAATGCAGCATACATCTGTTTCGAAAATACGCTGGTTCCCCTTCGTCAGTAAAATAAAACCAAGAATCCCGAAGTCCAAAAAAGGAGTGGGCGCGAACGTATTCTACTTAAACTAATTAATCTGACTTCAATGAAATTATTTCTTTAAAACAATTTTCAAAATAGTATTCGTCAAAATCAATTCAATGTTAAATCTTGAAATTATTAATTCCTTCAAAAACCTAAATAAAATAAAAAATATAATATTCTAAAATGCATTTAAAGGAGATTCTATACTTCACACGCCCCTATTCAAGTTAACAATAGCTAATTTATTATATAAAAGCAAAATATATACTGTTTTTTATAATAATAATAGAAACTATTTCTAATAAATCGATATTTTAAAAAATATGATACAAAGAATAATAAAATAGCGTGTAATAACAATGCAATCACTTCTTTTTTAGGAATTAAGAAGCAGTTTTTCTAGGAACCAACGTAAAATAGTAGAAGCAAACAAAAAGTATCATTCACGCTAAATATGAGTAGGAGTTACTAAAGGATTAGAGAAAATTAAATTCTCTACATCCATAAAAATATAAGGATATATTAAATAAATAAATATAAAAATATATAAAATATTATATATATAAAATATATATATATATTATTCTGAAATAAGGATGAAATATTAATTTACCATACCCTATAAATAATCCTATAGGATTATTTGATCCGCTTTAATGAAGAAATATTAAATGAAATACTACAACTAAAAAAATAATATATGGTAAAATAAATTGAAACGAAAAAATCGAATTAAAGTAGGATTACCTATGTTAGTGTGTTATATGTTAATATGTTCGAATGTAATTTTAATTAGAGGATTTTATCTTAAATCCATGCCGACACATTTTTTAATTCTTGCATAAAATTGTATGTAATTTTTTAATGTGCGTCACTATTTGTTAGATGTCCTTCAGATTGCGAAATATGATATTACTTTTACTTACCATTCCATTAATATTAAAATAATGCAGGGTCTTAAGGTATCGAATTTAAAATTAACTATCTGAATTGAATAATCTGATTCTGTTAGCTGTTGTAGAAACGATTAAACACAAATATTCGACAGAAACCGTTTAAATCATCAGACTGCTGCATCCGTGTCAAGTTGCAAGTGAACATCAGTAAACGAATAAATCGATTCAGTGCTCAAGTCGATGCTGAAAAGCCGTCACTAATGCGATCCAAAATTCATAAATCAGTGATTAAGTGAGCTCTAATCTGACGTATTTGCGAGATCACCAAGCGCCATAATTATTTCCACTGGGAATTAAAATAATCAGAATCAAGGCGTGTATGCTCAACAGTCATTGCCAACCGTTTCTGCGGTTTTTCTATCGCGACTGATTAAAATGTCTGACATATATATTTCTCTGATCGAGTTGCTGGGTTGTTTTAAAATAAATTAGTAGTCATTAAAATGGAAGTCTATTTCAAGGTCTAGACAGGTAATGAAAGATAGTTGTAATATTATATGAAGGTGTTTTATTTAGTGTAGATTAATGATGTATTGATATGTTTCTTAGGATGAATAATGGTGTATTATATAATATGTAGAAGTTAAATAGAATTTAGTTAACTGGGTATATCATTTGCCACTGTCCTAGTGCGATATATAAAGAAAGTATTGAAACGTGGTTAAAAAATTGAATTCGAGTTTTTGGCGAAAGTGCACGTTTTGAGCATCCCTGAAGTCGAATCAAACGTTTCTAGGGGGATACCCGTGCGTATGTGTATAAAGTTTTGGAGTCGTGGTCGAACATGTGAATTTGAGTTTTTGACGAAATAACGCATTTTGAGCATCCCTGAACTCGAACGTTTCTGAGGTGACATCTGTGTGTATGTATATGTATGCATGTTATAGTATGTATGCAAGTTTAGTTTGTATGTATATATAGTGTGTATGTATGTTAGTATGCGCGCATGTATGTTAAGGTATATGTAAATGCTATGTAGTGTGAATGTTAGTGTGCATGCATGTATGTTAGTGCATGTATGCACCTTAGAGTGTATGTAAGTGTGTCCGTGTATGCATTTTAGTGCGTGTGTGAGTCTGTGGACACGATATCTCATTCACAATTGGAGTGGTTCGAAAATAATTTGCTACAGCTGTTATAATCAGTAAATACTGGAGGTTTTAAATGTAATGGAATGTTCGAATATTTCCCCTCCCACTTCACCAATTTTTGAATGAAACTTTAAAAATATCAGGACCTTCAATAAATAATCATGTTTGGTGAAATGTTTCATTAGAAAGCGACTGAGAGAAACATTAGAAGGCTGGTACAAACAGTTGTCGAGATATTGCACCGTTTTTAATTTCTTTTTAAATCACTAAAAAACTGAAATCTTTAATAGTAATTATTTTTACTTCCCCTACAATACATGGTAATATATAGGGAAAGTATTGAAATCGCGTCGAAAAGCGCAACTTGAGTTTTTGACGGATATATGCGTCTTGGGACCTCTAGAACACAAAAAACTGTTTTTAAAGTGACGTCTGTGTGTGCAACGTATGTGTCCAAACTCAAAAAACTATTGGATCAAATTTCATAAACATTTGTAAGTAAGTCACTTGTAGCTTACCCTGGTGCTGACTAGATTCAGGTACGATTCTGGATTAAAGAAACTGTCTTTTTCGCGAACTGGCCAGCAAATATTGTATGTGTGAACGCTCGCTAAAAATGTAATAGAACAAATTTCACAAAATTTGGTAGATAAGTCACTTACGAGTTACACTGGTACTGATTAGATTTTGGACCGATTCGTGAAAAATAAGCCTGACTATTTTTTAAATTGTCCTCAAAATTGGTATGTATCTACTCTAGCTGAAGAAGTTATTGTTCATATTTGACGAAATTTGGTAGATAAGTTGCTTGTGGGTTACCATGTAAGGGTTAGGTACGATTTGTAAAATACGATGTTTCGGTACGATTTGTAAAATAAGTCTGCCGTTTTCGAATAAGTCTATAAGTTATATAAAGTCTATAATAAGCTTGAATAAAAATAAGTCTGCCTTTTCTTTTTCGAAATGACATTGATCGTAAAAATATAAAATAAATGACTAAAATTGCTGAAATATATTAATCAAATACTTTTTCTTTATGTAATTTTAACGACACAGCGAATAAGACCAACCCCATGACTATAAGATGAGCCTTCCTCAGGATATATTATTTAAATTTTGAAAATCTTAAGTATTTAGAGTGCACATTAAGTTGCTAAATAAAGCGAACATACATTAAAACTTCAAATTGGACATAATATCAGAAAATAACCCATGTTATTTTCTGTAATTGAACTCAAATTAGTATTTCATGAAGTAAAAATTAAGAAAATGATGTGCTGTCCACATCAGATTTTTTATACGAAATAATTATAATAAACTTATAGTTAATTCTTCCATAGAAATAATATTTTGCAAATCATAATTTTCCGAAACCTTATTCGGAGAAAATTATTATTATTAACAACAAAAATATATAGTGTCTTTATTCAACTCTATTAAACAAATTAAATAAAAATATAATGATATAGACATTAATTTTACAAATTAACGGTATTATATTTTCAGTTGAGTCGCTCCATCGTATCAGTTAAGACCTTGGGATACAGGATTACATATATTGTTAGCGTTTTCTAATTATTCAGTCATTTGATTTATTTTATCATATACATTTCAAATGGATATATTTCTATTGTGTTTAACTGACTGCTGAAACATAACGAAAATGGTATGGATATATATATATATATATATATATATATATATATATATATATATATATATATATATATATATATATATATATATAAATATATATATATATATATATATATATATATATATATATATATATATACATATATATATGTATACATATATATATATATATATATATATATATATATATATATATATATATATATATATTTTATATATATATATATATTTATATCGCCCCCGTACAAAAATATTTCCAATGAGTAAAATGTGTCCCATACTCTAATAAAGTGATGTACAAAATTTCCTTTTTTTCATAAAAAAACCCAGAGATATGAAAAGACAAAAACGTTGACTTAAACCACTTTTCGATGAATTGACATGGATTCTTAGAGGGGACAAATCATGTCGGCAGTTCGCGTTTCAGGGGTCACACAAATTAAGAAAGAAAATAATGATTACATAAATAAATAATAATTTTGCTATTCATTGGTACAGAAGTATCTACACGGTGTAGAAATAATAACTTTACACAAAGATAACAAAACTTGTTAAAATGTTTTCCTTCCCGGCCCAAATTCCATTAAAGAGGTAGATACCTGTATTATTTGCTCATGATGCATTTCTGCGTTGCGGCATTTGCACTCTTGCTGTAAATATTTACATTTTTAAATGTGATTAATCCCTCACCGAATTTGTTTATCCATATCTCTGGGACTTTTTATGATAAAATGCTGAAATTTTGTTCATCACCTTATTAGTGTATGGTGCACATTTTACTCATTGGAAGTGTTTTGGCACGGGAGCCGTATAAAAATTTTAATTTTGTATTTCTTCAAATTTAATCCTCTTAAAATTTTCATCGATTCATAAAATAATAAAATTCTGTACCTTTTTTACGCAATTTATTATACGTTGTAATATATTACTTTGTAATTTATTATATATGTCTAAGATCAATATTTAAGGAATTAAAGCCGAATTCAAAGTTTCTAGAACACCCTGTATATATATATATATATATATATATATATATATATATATATATATATATATATATATACTTTAAAAAAAATATGAATGAAAAGAAAGAATTTCAAAGACACTTTTCAAAAAATATTAATTATAATTTGTGCATATTTTTAATTACGATCAGCGGCTAGTATATTTGCTTTAATATATATATATATATATATATATATATATATATATATATACACTTTAAAAAAATATGAATGAAAAAAAGAATTTCAAAGAAACTTTTCAAAGAATATTAATTATAATTTGTGCATATTTTTTATTACGATCAGCGGCTAGTATATTTGCTAGTAATGCGATGAATGGTAAGCACAAAACAAGCCAATATAATGTATTCTGTATACATTACACGTTATTGTACTGGTCTTAAACTTTATGAAGTAATATGTTTCATATTGCATAGTAAAATACATAGAAAATACAAATACATTGAAAATACTTTTAATGACTCATTAACATGCCAAGATTGCTAAAGAATCATTAAGGCTTGTATCACATATACCACATATAAATATATTCCGTAGTGAAAAAATAGCAATTCCGTTACTCGTTCAACTGTAACCATAAATAATTTTAGAAATGATTTCAATTTTCACATATACTGCAATAATTTCCATGTGACAACTGGGCATACCAGTGCACATATGTTTGAATTCTGTACTTAATCTATCACTGAAAATAATCACCCCCCTCCCTCGCTCAATTCGAATTTCATAAATCAGTGATAAAACGAGCCCTAATCCACCACTGCGCCAGCGCATCACGAGTAATTATTATTTCTACGGGGAATTAAAATTATCAGAGCGAAAGCGTATGATTATGATGAACAGTTATTGCCAACCATTTCTAGCGTTCTTTCGCGATTAATCAACTGAATTAAAACGTCTGGCATGTAATATTCCTCTGATCGAATTTGTGTCACTTTAGGATGAATTGGGGCTGATCAAGATCAAAATTTATTTCCTAACTGCGTTCCGGGCTGATGCATGATGTAGTAGCTTCTAGTGTAATTAGAATCATTCGATATGCGAGGCGTTTGATTTAGTGCAATTTAATGGTGTTAAACTTGTACTGCAGGAATGCGCAATGTTAAATCCCTATGTTAAATCCTGCTAAGGGACACCAACAGTATTTTCTTTTAATTAAAAACGAAAACGCGTGAAATTTGAATGCATAATTTGCACCACAGTGGATTTTTTGCATTTCAGGTTCAGCTTCAAATTTTCAAAAAGTTTCCACGACCAAAAATATTTGAAAAAGACTGATGTAGATTGTTGCTTATAGCAGCTGCTTAGGTTGCTCGTCTAGCATGTTTTGATGCTTTTTACACTTCACACAAATGTTACACAATTTACTCTTTTCAAGAGCCATTGGTGTCGTATGAATTTCTTATCCAATTCAATCGTTTCTGGCCTCTGCTCAAGCTACGTAGCTGATGGTGTCAGCCAGGGTTAACATAGGAAAGATTAGACTCCATATGGATCTTGACACTCGAATGGTGACTTGACCTCTTTGCCATTGGCTGAAAAATTCTTGAACTCCTCCTATATATCTCTGTGACATTACTTAGATTAATTATGGGGCAATCTGAGCCTGATACATTTCATCTCACACTTGGGCTATATAACTGCCCAAGTGCATTCAGTTCTGAGAACTCCATCTCGATGATATCATTTATAAGTTGTCAATTTCCGATTAAGTTATCACTGTGTTAATAGATTTTTAATGCGGATTTTTTTCCCTATTTGACTCAAAAGGTACAGTTTCATGCTAAATTGAGGATTTTTTTTCTAACCTCTCTTATATAGCAAAATAAGATGACAGTGTGTATGTGTGTCGTCTGCAATGCGAAATTTAGTCGTCGAACAGCGATGCAATTAGGTACACAGGGACTCCAGAACCTGAAACGATGTGGCTCGATGAGATTTCTTTAATTCGAATTAGTTTTTTTCATCTTATGCTTCTTCACTATTGTGAGCGATTTTCATATAAATCGATTCCTTAGCGACCAAAAATATTATTACAGAGTCTCCAACTGAACACTATTGGTAAGTTTGACGAACGGTGTTTGAACCGAATTCGCAGAAAAATACTAAATTTGCAGTTTTTATATTATCTAATACTTATTTCTCAGCATTCCAAAAAGTAAGATTTGCATCATTCTATACTTTGGCAAAAAGTTGTGTGTAAATCCTGACAAATATATTTTTATTAATATATTATTTTATTTTCTGGATTTTTTTAGGCAAGCGCATAAAAATTTATATTTTTGATCCTGCTTGCGGAAAGGTTTCATTTCATTATTTTTTTTCGATCAACTACGCATGCCCAAATATCGGTGGGTTTAAGTCACACATTATTTCCTATAGAAAATATCGTTTATTTTATTTATTTATTTTTATTACTTGCATTTTGCATTCCATGGTTGCGGAGCGAATGGAAAATTGAGCCCGTTTGCAGAGGCGATTATGTAAATGTTCTATTTATGTAGCTGAAGTATATGTAGGAACCAGATAACGAATTGATATGTGTTCCCGTTTTTATATATTCCATACTTTAAGATAAGGTTGAGCAGCTTTATGTCACGTATTTATACGACTTATCTATACATATCATTTACTAAGGCATCGATACTGAATAAACATAGCTTAATAATCACTGTATATAATCATTGCATATATCATTGTATATAATCATTGTATATAATCATTGTATATAATCATTGCATAATCATTGTATATAATACTGTATCAATCATCATATATTGATATCTAACATTGTAATCTAAGACAATTTAATATTTTGGATTTTGCGTGTCTTAATTTTGTACTATCCCCAGTAGCATTTAATATTCGTCCAATATTGGACTGATAGTGCATATCTTGGCATTACATTAGAAATATTTCCAATGTAATTCAAATATTGGGCAAGTATTGGCGTTACATTGGCCTCCAATATTGGTTAATATTTTCATTACAATCGTACGCCAATATTGGTGCTACATTTGAAATATTGGCGTATAACTTTCCTAATATTTTGTCAATATTTTAAGCCAATATCGGTCCAATTCTGTCAAAATATCCACTTTTTACTTTCCCTGAAATACATGGTAATGTATAGGGAAAGCATTGCAATCATGCCGAAAATCGCAACTCGAGTTTTCGACGGATCTACACATTTTGAGACCTCTGGAATACGAAAATACTATTTTTAGCGTGACGTCTGTGTGTGTGTCTGTGTGTCTGTCTGTCTGTCTGTGCAATGTATGTATCCACTCTAACTAAAAAACTAATTTGCCGAATTTCATAAAATTTGGCATGTAAGTCACTTGGGTGAGACCCTGGTGCTGCTTAATTTTTAGTAGGATTCGAACGGCCAGAACCCGCCCTTTTGTGCGAAATGTCCCTAAAAATTGCCTGTATCCACTGTAGCTGAATTCTAATGGACCGAATTTCACAAAATTCGGTAGATAAGTCGCTTGTGGGTTACCCTGGTGCTGATTAGATTTTGGTATGATTCGGAAAAAAATAACCTTCCTTTTCTTGTAAAATGGCCCATCAAAAATCGTCAAAATCTAAAATAAAAAACTACGTATAATCAAATATATCCATTAAATGCTTGTTTTATACGTAATTTTTAACGAAGAAAGGAATAAGACCAAGCGTATTACACTAAGACTAGCCGTTCGTGAGGTATTTTAGTTTTTTCGTATTTTCTCTACGCCACCTTTGAAAATAAATCCAGTTACCAAATGAAAAAGAACATTGAATTAAAAGTGAATTAAAGTTAATTATAATAACGAGAACGTGGATATAAGTCTACAGGGAAAGTCACGTGCTACCCACATCAGATTTTTCATATTGGTCTAATATTGGAGCCAGTAATAAGCTAATATTGGGCCCATATTGAATCGCTACTAGGGATGTGTTGTAGCGGTAGTGAAAGCGTTAGGAATAAAAAAAATCTGCAATCTAATATGCCATCGATTTTATTAATATCCTTTTGGAATTCCTGTCAAACCAGAAATAATATAAACCGCGAGTGCATGCATGAGTTGATCTATAACTCAATCGATGATAGAAAGCAGTCATTTCGCTCATTCAATTCGAAATTCATAAATCAGTGATTAAGTCAGCCCTAACCCACCTATGCTCTTACTCACCCATCGTTATTGCATCTACTGGGAATTAAAATTATCGGAGCGAACTCGTAGATGCTGAGAAACAGTTATTGCAAACTATTTCTGCGGATCTTTGGCTGAGGGAGAAATCAAACATATTTAAATGTCTGACTTGTGTGTTCTTCTGTGATATGATTTGTCAGTCCATTTTGGATAAATTAGGAGTAATTAAAATTAAGGTTTACTTCCTGTGTGAGTTTGAGACAGGTATATTAGGGAAAATAGAGTCTTTGGTGTTATTTGAATTATAGGAGCATGTTTAATTTAAATTCGTATAAATTAAAGCATGTAGAGTGTAGCGTATTTTGAACAGACATATGAACGTAACGAGTTGGGAGCAGATAGGGCAGCTATTAATGGGGACGCCGTAATGGGTTAAAATATTTAGGCTAAAATCTGATGCGGACAGCACATGACTTTTCTTCCAGACTCGAATTCATTTTCTCTTTATTTCTTTAATAATTCATTAAATTGAGTTTAATTGCACAAAATAACACGCATAATTACTTGAAATAACACTGAATTTGCACTTTTAGTTAAATTTTCGTTTTTGTTTGGTAACCGGGCATATTTTCAAAACCGGATTAGCAAAAATGCGAAAAAAAAATTAAATATCTGAAAAACGGTTAGTCGTAGAGTAATCAGGTTGGTCTTATTATTTTTATCATCAAAAAGTACGTATGAAAGTTCATACATACTTAGTCTTTAATTTTTGATTGGACGATTTTTGAGGGCCATTCACAAAAAAAGACAAGTTATTTTTTTCCGGATCATACCAAACTCCAATCAGCACCAGGATAACCCACAAGTAAACCCACAACAGGATTTTTTTAAATTTGATCCATTTTTAGCTAGAGTGGATACAGACAATTTTTGAGGGGCCATTTCACAAAAGAATGCAGGTTCTTTTCATCCCGAATCGTACCAAAATATTGTTACGATAACGTATCCTCAAGACTCGTGGGTGTATAAGCAGGATACAAGAATGAGTCCAAGTTTCTAGATAACTTACGTTTATTCATAAACACAAAATAAACAGGAGGAGTACACAGAAAAACAGCACTTAAATGTTCCCCTAATTACATAGAATAAGCGATGTTATTCTTAAAATGTTGACGAAAGTAATTTCACAAAACAGCCGTTAAGGGCGCGGTAGCCCATTGGTTAGCGCGCTGGAGTTGCGCTCGGTAGGCCCGGGTTCGATTCCAGCCACTGCCAAAACTGCCGCCGTGTTCATGCGGAGTACGATCACGTTAAACATGTGGGTCCGAAAGTCCTTCCGAGAGGTTGGTGGTAGGGGAAGGAGGGTACGGTCCCTGTGGATGCCTCCCCCCACTGGGTTCCGGTCTAAATTGGGTGGCACTTCCCGACCGTCCAAACAGTTACCTTACACCTTTCTGGTAGGTCGGACGGTCTGGGTTTCAACAACAACAAAACAGCCGTTACTATTCTCAAAACATTGACAAAAATCACAGTCTAGCGTAGTTCGTATCATGTCCATTCGTCAACTTCCAAATGAACTCCAACGGGGTGACCAGTCCTTTTTATAATATCTCCATAGAAACTTATGGAAATATCTATATCTCAAAGAATATTCGTTCCATCGAGAAGTTTCTGAAAATTTCCGGAAGTGGTCAAATGTCGCCAAATTTGCGATACATCGCAAGTCTGGAAACCCATCTTCGAACTGGGAAATTCTGGCTACCCTGGGTTCACGTCAACCCCACATCCTGCTGACGTCATGGACTGTATTTTCTTGGCCTGGCCTTCGAGACAGACGAAAGAGTAGGAACCAACTCCAGGGTAACTTATCCATAAGTAACTTATCTAATTTAACGAAATTCCATCAATTGGATTTTGAGTTAGAGTGGATACATATATTGCACAGACAGACAGATATACAGACACACAAACAGACGTTAAGCTAAAAAGAGTTTTTCGTGTTCTAGAAGTCCCAAAATGAGCAGATCCATAGAAAATTCGTGTTACGATTTTCGGCATGATTCCAATACTTTCCCTATATATCACCATATATTGCAGGGAAAGTAAAAAGCAATTCAAAGAAAACAAAATCTGATATGGGCTGCATAGGTCTGTCCCTACATAACGCAAGTACTTTACTTCTTTCTATACGAAATAGTGATGGACAAGATCTACGGATGGACAAGATTAACGTTGTAAATTACACTGACATTGAGCCCTTTTCTAGATGACAATAGGTATGAAATCAGTCCTAGAGTTGGCATTTATCAAGAATTAAGCAAATTTAAATTCTAATGCTTTCCTACTACTTTACCAATTTGTTGCCAATTTGAGGAAATTTTCGTCAATTTATCAACACATTGAATAATTCGCCATGTTGAAGATATTTCGATAAATTATTAGTTAAAGCCGCACAATTTAACACCAAGTTTATATATTTGTTGATACTACAGTTCTTTTTTATGTAATTTATAAATATGTTTGTTCGGAAAACATACAATATCCCAAGAACGGTTCAAGTTAACTTTCTAATGATTCTGTCCATCGTTTCAAAATAAACATTTTCTATAAAATGATTATGTATTTAACATTATTAAATGTTCTGATTATTTTATAATTTTTTCAAAAATCCATTCGAAAATTTGGAGGTCTTCCAATCGTCCGATCCAGTTCAAACTCAACAGGGTTTCAATATGCAAGGATTGTAATAACCGCCGCACATTGAATAATTCGCCATGTTGACGATATTTCGATAAATTAGTTGTCAAAGCCGCACAATTTAACACCAAGTTTTTATATTTGTTGATACTACAGTTCCTTTTTATGTAATTTATAGATATGTTTGTTTGGAAAACATACAATATCCCAAGAACGGTTCAAGTTAACTTTCTAATGATTCTGTCCATCGTTTAAAAATAAACATTTTCTATAAAATGATTATGTATTTAATATTATTAAATGTTCTGATATTTTTATATTTTTTTCAAAAATCCATTCGAAAATTTGGAGGTCTTCCAAACGTTCGATCCAGTTCAAACTCAACAGGGTTTCAATATGCAAAGATTGTAATAACCGTACGAAATTATATTCGAAACACTCCAATAGTTTGTGAGATATCGCCACACAGAGGCATCACCTCATAAACATTCGATTCGATTTCAGGGATGCTTAAAATTTGCTCTTCTTTCGGATTTTCCACATCGTCACAATATTTTCCCTAACATTATATTATGTATGTGGGAAAGTAATATGTTGTTTTCAAAATGCAACATATACGCAGGTCGCACTGAAATTTTGATGTATGGCTAAGTGGTACAAGTTAAACATACCAACTCTTAGGAGTGTTCAGAGTACTTCTTTTCAACATCAATGCACTTTTGTAAGCGAATTTTCTAAAGATTAAATGCTTCAAGCCATCCATTTCTTGGAATCGATGAAAAATATACTTTTATAGCCTCATCAATCTCATCTTCGGAGTGAAAACGACGCTCACGCAATTTTTTTAGATTACAAAATAGCCAAAACTCACATATAACAAGTTCAGGAGAATAGGGTGGATGTTCTATGACTTTGATGTTTTTTGTTCAAGAAATTTGACTGTCATCCTTGCTGAATGAGAAGATGCATTGTCATGGAGAAACATGAGTCCCCTAACATTTGCTTCCTGAAAAATTTCTGAAAGATACTTGGTTGTGTACCAGTTAGATGTAACTGTCTTCTGTCCCTCTAGCTTTATGGCTTGGACCAGACCTGTACTACTGAAGAACACGGCATACATTGCTTTTTTCATTGCTCGTTGTCTTTTCACCATTGTTGGTTTGGGGTCATCTTCAAAGACCCATACATTACTTTCTTGACGTGTTAGAACGTCAAAAAACGGTATGTACGTTTCATCACCGATTATGATTTTAGAAATAATGCCATTTCCACCATCATTAAGTAATTTTAGGGTTTCTTTACTGATTCTGACACGCTCGCTTTCTGGTGTTCTATATTAAATTATGGGAGACACAACGACAAAATAATGTTTTCATATGCAGTTTTTCATGAATAATTTTATATATATCTGCGGATCCATTGTTATGTTCGTTCCTTCTGCATCATTTGGTATGTACAGCGATGACCATTGATTAACATTTTTCGAATGGCAGACACATTTTCTGGGACTACAGCTGACAAAGTGTATTTTTCCTGTGTGTTTTTCATCTTCATCCAGGAGAGAATTTCGACCTCTTCTAAACTCTGTAAATCATCTGAATACAGTGGCACGAGATGGAGCATCATTTTCGTATGCTAATTGTAGACGTTGAAGACATTTTTCGTGATTTAGCCCCACTTTAAAATCATAGAAAATCAGAGCTCGATAATGCCGTCACATCAACTCTATTTTATTTTCTTTCAAAATTTATTCTACGATAATTAAATTGTCATTGTTGCCACAAATTATCGTCTGCGGACATAAAAGAGTTCAAATTTAAATATCCGACCAATATTTTTTTTCTAGCAGAAATCGTCTGCCCATCAGTGTGACCCCCGTGTGTACATACATTAGACTCAATTCAAATCATTCTATTAAAATATTTAAATTAATGCTGCTGAAAGAATAATGCTTGGAAAGAATATAAACATCTGCTATAAGAAGAATCTATTTTATTTTATTGTAAAAGTATTAAATTCATTGCATTATATGAGGAAAGCCATGTGCTGCCCACATCGGATTTTTTATTTTATTTTCTTCCTGTTTTCTTAATTATAATTAATAAACTATAATATATATATATATATAATAAATCGATCAAATCAGTTTTTTAATCTCTAGACTTTCTTATACAATATACTATAACAATTCTGTAGCAGAATATATATAAATTATTGATTTATACCACATCGAAACAGCATGCGATGTTTCCGATTTTACAGCTAAAATGGCACATATCCTCATAACATGAACGTTCCAAAGTTTAGAGTGCAAACTTTATGATAAACCACAAGTGAAATACCACTTAAAACAGATGAATTGGTTCAAAATTTAATCGATGCTGGAAAGCTCTAACCAGCCCATCTAATTCGAAATTCATAAATCCATGATTAAACGAGCCGCCAAATACTATCTCATCATGCGTAATTAATATTACGCGTCTTTTTAATTCCCAGTATACAGGGAATTAAAAAGACGCGCAGAACTTATGACAGTCATAGCACGTCATTTCAAGTGTCCCCTCCTTTGGAATGGTTCAACTGAATTAAAACGTGCGAATTCGTATCCCTCTGATCAGACTAATGTGCTATTTGAGGATGAATTAGTGTTAATTAAAGTGGAAGTTTATTTTCAGTGAGCAATTCAGACAGATTCATGAGGAAAGTCAGTGTAATATGCATGCTTTGCGTATGTGGAGGTATTTCACTAAGTGCACGTTAATGATGTTGAAGCATTGGATGCGTGTCGATTAATTCTTCAACGTTCGTGAGTGAAGTTAAGTCAAGTGTAATGGTTGAGAATTAAGGTAACGGAGTTAGTTTATATTTTAAAATGTCACATTTCCAACACCTTCATATTAATAAGTTTTCTTTTCTAAATTTTCTTACATAAAAAAAGCTATGTCTCGCTCTGCGTGTATGTAACGGATGTGTTAATCGCCTGTAGCGGAAAATAGAAATTTCCAACAGTCGCGAAATTCGAATTAATTTTATAGTTATTTTATGTTGAAGCACGGCTTTCAGAAATTATCGCACAAATTGAGTCTTTAATGATCGAAAATATTGTCACAAAGTTTTTCGTCTTGAAATTATCGGTAAGATCGAGAAACTTTTTTATTAACGATTTTGGAATCCAATCTGCAGGACAATTCCTTCATCCTTATTTATTTCTTTTTGAATGCATGGGATTATGAGTGTATATACTCGCATTCTAAAAAAATTGATGTGGGCAACACATGACTTTCCTTATATAATGTAATGAATTTACTACTTTTACAGTAAAAAAATAGGTTTTTCTTATAGTAGATACTAATATTCTTTCCAAGATATTGAATTTTCGACAATTAGTCGTCATTTTCATTGATTTAGCATAATTTTTATCCATTTGGCGAGATTTTCATTAATTTGGCAACATTTAAAAAAGTCGCCAAGTTGGCGACATTCCGCCAAATTCGTCCCCAAAATCTCGCCAAGCGTTATGCACTAAGAAAAAAGTTATTCTTACAGCAGATAAATGACTATTGGCGTTCAAATACAAAAGTATTATTCAAAGTATATTTTTTCATGAATGGAACGAGCTAGATCCACGAGAAGGATGTCACTCAATTTATCGCATGGTATTACATATGAAAAGTGAACATGTTTCTCAATAGGAATTTTTTTTTTTTTATGTGACTTTTACATAATTTTTTTGAAAAATGCACAATATCTCGAGAACGGTTCATATTAGCGTTCTAAAATATATGCCAATCGTTTTCTAATGAAAAATTACATAAGAAATGTCTATTTGCGTAACTTTATTAGCGGTTTTGATTCTTTGACAATTTTTTCAAAATTTCATTCGAAAATTTAGGGGGGTTCTGAACATTCGATTACGTATAATAACAATAGGCTTCCAGTGTTTAAGGATTGTGATTTTTGTACCAAATTTGGTTCGAATCGGTCCGTTCGTTCGTCAGTTATCGTCTCCACAGTCTCACTGACCACACACACACACACACATACTTTCACACACACACACACACATACACACACACAGACATCACTTCAAAAATGTTTGATTTGTGATCAGGGATGCTTGAAACGTGCTCTCCCGTCGAAAACTCGAATTCGAATTTTCGACCCCGTCACAATACTTTCCTTATACATTATGTATATAAGGAAAGTAAAAAATAAGAATTTAAATACATTTTTTTATTTTTTGTGGATTTTCATAGAAGAGCATAAAAATTGAGATTTTCTATTTCGCTGGAAAAAGGCTTCATTTTTTAGTTCGTCTGTGGTTGTTGTTGAGACCCAGACCGTCCGCCCAACCAGAAAGGTGTAAGGTAACTGTTTGGACGACCGGGAAGTGCCACCCAATTTAGACCTAAACTCAGTGGGGGAGGCATCCACAGGGACCGTACCCTCCTTCCTCTACCACCAACCTCTCGGAAGGACTTACGGACCCACGTATTTAACGTGATCGTACTCCGTATGAACACAGCGGCAGTTGTGGCAGCGTGCAAATCCAGCGCGCAAACCACCGGACTACCGCGCCCGAAATGAGCCAGCAGCACGCGGTGTTCCCAGGTGGTCACAAACCCAAGTACTAACCGCGCCCGATGCTGCTTGACTTCGGTGATCTAACTAGAACCGGTGTTTTGGCTCTAGTTCGTCGGTGGTGTTGCAACTGACGTCACAACCTGTATACTTTGCTGTGACGAGCAGGTGTGTATGTAGCGTAAAAGTGCTGTTGAGTTTTTGAGAATTCGTTATATGTTCCAGTATAATTTTAACAAGTGTTTTATATCTCAAATTGCTTATAAATAATATCCTTTATTGATAAACATATTTTAATCAATTTTTAAGAGTATGAAATGTGTATTTATATATATCTTAATTATTCCGGACTTCTTGACATAAAAAATGTCTTTATGATCATTTACACTTGTAGTCCACCAAACATTGGACAGGAGGGCCAAGCAACACAATGGCGCCCCTAAGATTCTGCAATACGCAGGCAATGGTTGGCCATCAAAATGGTGGCGAATCCATCGATCACGTGGTGCATATCCTTAACTCGGTGTGGCATCGTTACATTTCCTCAGCTGGCCACGACAAAATACAATCCATTTCTCCAATGCATATATCTGTAATGCTATAGAACATGGGCACGAGTGTAAATTAACAATCTGCGTGGTAGAATGAACAGAAACGTAAGGGCAAAAGGGCATCATTTTTATCATAGCGTGTAATGGTAAACTGAAGAAAGATGACAAATAAAAATTGAAACTAAACCCATTAAACATCGAAATTCATTTTCATGATGAAAATAAGTTATTTAGAATACTTGAATAACAACATATATTTAAAGATTCCATTTGCTAAAGTGCATTTTAAGTGATTTTAAGTGAATGTTCACTACTACTCATATTTACTGTGGTCACTAACTAGCGTTCTAAAGATGTATACATTTATTAGCGAATTCTGTAATGTTTTTGCGAGCGTAAAGGGAAATACATTTAACGATTTTTCTTTAAAAAAGAAACCGAGTAAATATTTTATTTACAGTTGATATTGTATTTTCCGGTTAATTAAAAATATCCATCAAATAAGATAAATATAGCAAAATTAGAGGTTAAACGATTATAAGTCTCGTTATAACCGATTATAACCGTTTTTAATACAGAAATGAAAATTTCCATACTGCTAAGTAAACGACTATTTTGTTTTGGAAACGCAAGGACAAAATGGTCCGTGTGAAATCACGTGTCCATGATCTATTGAATCAATCAATCGTCAACACTGCACGTTTCTCATAAGAACTGCTCTCTTGATGGGAGCTGTCCAAAGCTGCTCCGGACTGCTCACTCTTGGCACGCTGCTTCGAGCTTTTATATTACTAACTGCATCCCCAATGTGCATATATTTGCATAAGTTCCCTCTTTGGCTGGATAACTCGCGCATGGGATAACGTCTATCGAGGCCGAGGCACAGGGTTGGAACGAGAATCGAACGATACTTTTACCTGGCTGCCAAGGGTTAGGGTATATTGTAGCGGTGCCATCACAATTTTACTATGATAAACCTAACACACCCATAAATATCTTCTTACAAAGATACTGGAGTGCTTAAGAATTTTCTAAGAACCAAGTATAACAGCTATTTATAAGTACTGTATAACAGTTATTTATAAGTACAGTATAACAGTTATTTATAAGTACAGTATAACAGTTATTTATAAGTACAGTATAACAGTTATTTATAAGTACAGTATAACAGTTACAGTATAACAGTTTATATATTGCAGTTGGAAATAAGAAATTTCCCTGGACCAAGGGAAAAAACTACATACTGAAAAGGAAATAACTTACACTGCTACGAGATGCATATTTTAAGGCTATGCTTCTACAATACTAGCATTTTCTATTTATGCTTGGTATACTCAGACAGATAGGCAAGATCACTCGGTTGCCAACACAACACCTATCGCGTATCTCTAAGAAAGAAGACACCTGGCCAAAAAATACTTTCAGTGTGAAATAGAATAAAAATGTGATCCTTCCTTAGAAATTGTTGAATGTGGTGAGAATGAGCGAAAGAGTAAATATGACACAAAAATCAATATGAAGCATGTTGGATCTCTCACATTCATGTGTATACATTTACAAGCAATGTGTATAAACAAATGAAATGTTATTATGGTGAGTGAGGGAGTGATGTAGCAAATAAATCGAGCACTTGGACTGTAATGGTATTTTGACTTTGGTCTCATTCGAACCGTCTCACCTTTGAGGGCAATCGAAAAATCTAATATTTTAGAAAAGCACATCAGAGGTGACGAGAGATGCAAAAGAATTTGAAAAATATTTACACCACTTTGCCTCTCAAAAGTAATAAAAACTCAATTTGATAATTTAAAAAATATGCTTTTAAATTGCATTTAAAAACAAGAAAGACCAATCACACATAAAGCATTGATTATGAAACACTTTCCAATTGAAATGCAATTTCATTTAAACATATGTAAAATGCGATACATTCAGCGCTGATATATTTTAAATTATCACAATACTACAATAATGTATTGTATTTGAAAACTTAAAACTTTAACGAAACATTGAACCTTATTCAAATGACGGCATCGAAATCCAAATCTTCTGGCTTTCTATGTGAAAGCAATTAGTGTTTCATTCATATCACTTTTATTCCAGACTCCAGAGCTAAATAATTTTCAGTGAAAAAATTCAACAATTCTTATACAACGCACTTTATAATCGTTTATTTACATTCTTCATCCACTAAATTTAGGCTTCGTTGTAGAAATAATAAAAATTTGAGGATCATTTAAACTAAAAAATATTGTAATTACGTTAGTACAGAGTATAGATGCTCAGACAATACGTAGACATAAAGCGTTTTTAGGACGGTTGCAACATTAAATATAAGTTTAAAAGAACTTTAAAAATCACGACTTTTATACTGAGGAAAAAAACATGGATGCCATATTTTATTTTGAAGTGGGTCATAACTTCATATAATATGGGTGTCATTGTTATCTTAATTTTTATTTGAAAAACTACCGAACATATTTTGCTAATTTTTATATATTTTTTATGGGATAATTTTATTATTTTCTAATTAGGTGAAAAATTGGGTGCCATAGGGTTCAATGTATTTCACCTTTTCAACCCGGGTTAAAGCCAAAATTAATTGCGTGATATTATTCATTCATTTACATTCCCGTACGTCCCACAAACCGTCTCAACAACATACTAAAATTTCATTTTGATAAAATCACTTTCACAACAGTTATCGTGCGAACGGACAGATAGACAGATAGAATAAACAAAGTCATAAACACTTTTCAACTATGTTGGAAAGTGTTAAAAACTGTTTATAAGTCCTTAAAATGTGTCCAGGGTGGGCTGGACCAGCAAGATCCAAATTCTAATGAATAAAAATATATCACGGAAGGAAAGAGTATGCCTAATTTGAGTTTTCTAACTGCCCCGTTCTCCAGTAAATTTCCCAAATGCTCCCATTGCGGTCCAGAACAGATTAGATCGTAATGTTCAAAGTCCAAAGAATTCAAATATACCACGAATGGCCTAATTTTAGCTTTTGACAAGCGATACAAAAGGGTTTCAAAAATATTTACACCACTCTACTTCTAAAAAATCAAAAAGTATCATTTAATGTTGTAAGAACTATGTATTTAAATTGCATTTTATAAAATATATATAAATCTTTACAAGTTACCAACGATGGGCTGGACTGGTGAGATTCAAATTTCAAAAATTAAAATATACCGTGAAAGTCACCGATATATCTAGAGTGCCCTGTTCTCAACTTATTCCCGAAAAATATACATCTACCTATTGCTGGTCCAGAACAGTCTGGACCGATAAGGTTCAATATACAAAAAAAAATGTAGCACAAAAGACAACGAAGTGCCAATTTCAAGTCACAACGAATAATGGAACCTCCTTAATTAAGATCTCAAAGATTAAGAACGTGAAAAATGTACTTAATGTAAACAGAAGATAGACACTTCCCTAACAGCATTTTGTTTCACAGTGGCGTAAGATTTACGTCACACTGTGACTTTGGGACGTCACAGGACGTCGCAGTACGTCTCGGCAATGTCATATTGAGGTCACAGCGAAGTCATTTTGGTCATTTTCATGGTCGTTTGTGACGTCCCATATTAACTTGTTTGTGACGTCACATTGTAGTGGTCATTGTAATGTCGTCACATTTTTACGTGTTAATTAAATTGTGGAAACGTCACAGAATATAGTCACAATGAAGTTACAAAGTCACTAATACGTAACGTCGCATAGAAGTCACAAATATGATGTCACATTGTGACTCAGGTGTCACGTGACTACAACGTCACTGTCACACATGTAACGATCTTTGCTGTGAGGGATCTCTCAGATAATTGCTAAAACCCAGGTAAAAAATGCGATCACAATTTGTAGGTCTCTTTCCAATGGAACATCTCCTGATTTAGACAGACGCTTTAAGATTCATCTCTCCTGAACTAATACAAACAAGAAAGAATAGGAAAAGCAGGCGCCAATTGGAGCAATCATTTTCGACATCTCCCTTCGTTTAACGCAAAATATTTATACACTCATTTCGAATAATATATAATTAAAATAAATGTTACTTGGCCGTAATGTATTTGAGAACACACTGTCTACTTTATCTCCCCCTGGTATTTCTTCACTTGTTTCGGTCTATCCAAGATCTCCTACAAAAATCATCCAAACATAGAATTTCCTTTCAGAAAGCTGAAGAATACATTCATCTTTATGCGTATTTCTTTAAGATGCGCACCGTCCTCCTAGATGTAAGCAAGATCGTTCGGTTACTATCACGTACGGACAAAAAGGGGGAAAAAATAGGAAAACTTATAAAAAAGCAAAATTGTCCCAACAAAATAAAATAAGCATCTGATCCTTCCATAGAAATTGTTGAATGTGGTGGATGTCGGAGAAGGGGGAGCTGGGCTTTAAAAATCAATATGACACATGTTTGATCTGTCTTAGAAGTAGGTGGGCTAGGGGGAGGCGAGAGGTTTGGTGCCCTACGGCATGTACGACTGTCGCTTACGAGTATAGGGAGTGTATGTGAATATGAAATATGTTGTTTTTAGTGTGTTTTGCAATGCAGAGAAGGGAAAGGAAATCAACGGTTCATAGAAAGATTCCTTGAATTTCAGTATAAAATGAAGTTTGTTGACACAACCATATCATGATGTTTAAAATACCCTGCAATACATGGTAATGTATAGAGAAATTTGCCGAGTCAACTTCGACGATAGGAGCTTGCAATTTGTTCCAGGAGCTCAATGGTAGAGCGCCGGCTGGCCAGCTCGAAGATCCAGGGTTCGATTCCCGGTTGGGGTAGCAAATTATTTGTAATAGCGCAGGAACAAATAAACCCGATAGGTTAGTGAAAATATGTCGGAGGGCTGAAAGTGACCCTAGTACGACTAGTACGGATTCAGTGGACTCTGGAAAATTGAGAGGATAACGACCTCGCAGAATGCTAATCTGGGTAAATATAGTAGTAGCAGGAGGGTAACGGGAGGTAAAAATAACAGGCGATGGTCAGTCAGATTGTCCATTTCCCGCCAACTGACATTAAATGGTGAAGAATGCAGAGTTCACTTTGAAATAAGAGCTTTCAATTTCGTCGCAGTAGCTCAGCAGCATAGCGTCTGCTGGCCAGTTCGGAGATTCAGGGTTCGATTCGCGGCTAGGGCAGCAAGGTTCTTTACAAATTATTGAAATCGGAGCGAAAATCGAAATGAGAGTTTTCGACGGATCTACACGTTTTGAACAATCTAGAATAAAACTATTTTTAACATAACACCTTTGTGTCTATTAGGAAATTCATCGGCTACCCCCATCAGATTATTTTTTTTATGTGAGATGTGTTAAAAAGATAACCATGTGCTCAAAGCGAAATTTTCAATAATTGTTTGTAAGATTGTGAAATACACTCTATAACAAAAAAATCGACGAACCAAGAAGGAGTTGTCCGATTGTGATAAAAATTGGTGGATGTGAAGAACATACATAGAAAAAGAAACAATTAAAATTTCAGAATAATTTAATGATTTAGAGTTTGACCGTATACAAAGGGAGGAAGTCAATAAAGCGTTGGTCCACCTCTGACCTGGATGCGAGATGTTACCCGGCATGGCATAGATTGATGAAGTCACAGATGGTGTCCTGCGGAAGGTCTTGCTAAATTGTCTCCAACTGTCGGGATAAATCGTCAATATTCCGGGATGGTTGCAATCGCCTTCCCATGGCGTCCCAAATGTGCTCTATGGGAGAGAGATCAGGAGACCTAGCTGGCCAAGGCAGTGTTGGGCAAGCTTGAAGACAATTCATAGCAACACGTGCCGTTTGCAGCCGAGCATTATCTTGGTGAAAAGTAAGTCCGGGGTGTCGCAAAAGGAATGGTAACACAACCGGTCGTAGAATATTGTCTACTTACCGCTATGTTGTAAGTGTGCCAGAAATGACTACTTAAGGGGTCCGGTCCGGCTATCAAAGGAGATGGCACCCCAGACCATACTCACCTGCAGATATACACCTGCCCAGATCCCATGGAGCACCTGCTGAATGCGCAGTTCCGATGCGCTGGAGCTCCTACTATTTATTCATTGGACACCAAATTTTATTCATTTGCATGTTGGCTCAAAATGTCTTTGCATACGAAATTTCATTACAATCGGACTACTTCTTCTTGGTGCGTCGATTTTTTGTTATAGAGTATATTAAGATATTACTCTACGAATGCTATTCAAACTCACTAGAAAGAACTTTATATGCTTCTTCTCTTGATTTTAAGAAATAAACATTTGGATAACATTTTCGATTGCTAAGAAACCAATTTGGGCAAAAATTGCTCAAACGTGCGCTTCAGAAATAAACAACTCAAAAAATAATTCGAATAGCGATTTTCGACACAATTGCAATACTTTTCTTATACATGACTTTGTATTATGGGAAAGTAAAAGCCTCATAATTCAAAAAGTGAAATTTTTACTCTGAAATATTGCGAAACATAAAATAAAATTGCAGAATGATTTTACAATAACATGTCGCAACATATTATATTTATCTTTTGATCTGTTGTGTCATCAAGGATAAAGTTGAACATTTTTCGCACTTTTGCGACACATACGCTGGCGGAAGATGAAGTTCAAAACTATTTTGGGGATTTTAGGTATCTTAAGTTATTAGAAAAGTCCTTGTTGACAGTGATTTTGTTTTGCGTGACAGTCGCTTTCTGTGATGAAATTTTGAAATGTATTTTTATATTATATTAGATAAGTACAATGTTACATCAGTTCACGTTCTTTCTTTCCATGCAAAACATAAGGGAAAGTATTGGAATCGTGTCGAAAATTGAAACTCGAGTTTTCGTCGGATCTACACGTTTTGAGATATCTAGAACATGAAAAACTGTATTTAGAGTGAGATCTGTGTGTGTGTATCTGTGTGTCTATTTGTGCAACTGTAATCCACTGTAACTCAGAAACAAACTAATTGAACAAATGTCATAAAATTTTATAGGTACTTCTTAATAACTTTGGTGCTGATTAGATTTTGGTATGATTCGCGATAAAAAAAAACTGTTTTTTTTCCAAAACTGCTCGCAAAAATCACATGCATCCACTCTAGGTGAAAGACAGTTGATTAAATTTACACAAAATTTGGTAGATAAGTCACTTGTGGGAGACCCTGGTGCTGATTAGATATTGATACGATTCAAAAAATCTGATGTGGGCAGCACATGACTTTCCTTATATAATGCAATGAATTTACTAATTTTACAGTAAAAAAGAAATAGATTATTTTTATAGTAGATATTTATATTCTTTCCAAGATATCGAATTTTCGTCAATGAGTCGTCATTTTCATTGATTTAGCGTCATTTTTATCCATTTAGCGAGTTTTTCGTTAATTTAGCAGCATTTAAAAAAGTCGTCAAATTGGCGACATTCCAACAAATTCGTCGCCAAAATCTCGCCAAGCGTTATGGACGAAGAAATAAGTTATTCTTACAGCAGATAAATGACTATTGGCGTTCAAATACAAAAGTATTACTCAAAGTATATTTTTTCATGAATGGAACGAGCTAGATCCACGAGAATAATGTCACCAAATTTATCGCATGGTATGACATATGAAAAGTGAACATGTTTCTCAACAAGAAATATTTTTTTTTACTTTATATGACTTTTTGATAATTCTTTTTAAAAATGTGCACAGTTCATGTTAGCGTTCTAAAATTTACGTCAATCGTTTTCTAATGAAAAATTACATAAGAAATGTCTATTTGCATAACTTTATTAGCGGTTTTGATTTTTTGACGATTTTTTCAACCTTTCAATCGAAAATTTAGGGGAGTTCTGAACATTCGATTGCGTAGAAAAACAGCTTCCAGTATTTACAGATTGTGATTTTTGTACCAAATATCGTTCAAATCGAGCCATTCGTTCGTCAGTTATCGTCTCCACAGACTCACTGACACACACACACAGACATCAAGTTAAAAATGTTTGATTCGTGATCTGGGATGCTTGAAACGTGCTCTCCCGTCAAAAACTCGAATTCGAATTTTCGACCCCGTCACAATACTTTCCTTATACATTATGTATATAAGAAAAGTAAAAAGAAGAGCCTGACTTTTTTACGAAATGGCCCGCAGACATCGCTGAAATCTAAAATAGAAGACTACGCATGCTCAATTGTATCAATTAACTGCTTGTTTTGTACGTAATTTTTGACGAGGAAAATAATAAGATGGATCCCATTACTCTAGGACTAACCATTCTCGGGATATTTTAGTTTTTTCTCATGTTTGTTGCTCCAAAAAATGTTTAGTTACCAAATAAAAACAAAAATTGAATTAAAATTGAAAGATCAGTATTATTTGGTAGAATTAAAGTCAATGAATTAAAGAGATAAAGAGAAATAGAAAATGAGTATGTAAGGCAAGTCATGTGCTGCCTACAGCAGATTTTTTTATTTTGTTAAAATGCACAGGAGATTTACACATTTTTAGGGCTGCCCACTCATCCTGCTGCGCATACCCTAGGGTGAGTCGGGTGACCTGGGTCTTCCACATTTTTTGAACAAATTTATAGCAATATAATTAAGGTTTAAAGTAACAGTATTTATTTTTTAAATGTACTATCTCATGGCTCTATCTTTGGACTATCATTTTACATTTTGATTTCCGAGATAAAAAAAAGCTTTTCTTAAAGTTTTGAGTGGAATTTGATTACACCCCTCTTTCAAAGTTTTACTTAGCCCATCCGTTATTTTAGGCCTGCTTAATAATTCAGAAACATAAAATTCCATTGATGACACATGAGCATTAAAAAATATGTTTCTATCTGCACCACGATATCCCAGTTGTATTTACCCATTTGACACTGTCTCGGCATACTGAGGTCGCTAATTAGAGTTGACGTTCCAGTAATCGCATAACAATGACGTATATGAATCAAAGTGCAACATCACCCCGACAAGGTAAGCTACCCAAACGGCGAAAATTGTTCGAAATTTCGATTTCAAAATCAATTTTTTTCCCGTTCAGACAATAAAAGAAAAATATCTGATGTGAGCAGCACATGACTTTCTCTGCAGACTCAAATTCATTTTTCTTTTTATTTCTTTAATTATTCATTAAATTGACTTTAATTAAATAGAATAACACTGAATTTGTACTTTTAATTCAATTTCTGTTTTTATTTGCTGCACATTTTTCCGAAGGTGGCGTAACAAAAATTCGGAAACACTAATATATCCTAGAACGGATAGTCCTTGAGGAATGAGGATCTTTCAATTATTTTCTTCTTATTTCTTCCAGGGTCTCTGACAAGCTACTTATCTACCAAATTTTGTGAGATTTGGTCAATTTTTTTTTTTCGCTAGATGGGATTCAATAGATTTTTTTCGGGCCATTTGCAAAAAAGAAAAAATGAAAAGCGGGCTCTTTAATTTGAAATTGTGCCAAAATCTAATCAGCATCAGGGTCACACACAAATAACTTACGTATAAAATGTATTATGTATTAAGTATCAAATCCTTTTTCATTTAGAGTGGATACATACATTGCATGGATTGCATGGATTGCATGAAAAATCTAATCAGCATCAGGGTCACACACAAATAACTTACGTATAAAATGTATTATGTATTAAGTATCAAATCCTTTTTCATTTAGAGTGGATACATACATTGCATGGATTGCATGGATTGCATGCAAAATCTAATCAGCAACAGGGTCACTCAAATCCTATTTCATTTAGAGTGGATACATACATTGCATGGACAGACACACTCACGGATGTCATGCTAAAAATAGTTTTTACGTTCTACTGGTTCCAGAACGTATAAATCCGTCGAAAACTCGAGTTGCGATTTTCGACACGATTTCAATACTTTAACTGTACATTACCATGTATTGCGGGAAAAATAAAAATCAAATGCTCGTACAATTGTCTCCCACAAAATAATTTAAATTTAATTAATTAAAAAACGAAGTACAATTTTGTTAAAAATAAAACTATTTAGAAAACATTTCATTTATAAACACCAGTTTTCTTAACAAATATAAAGAAATTTTAAAACACTTTGCAGGGAAAATACATTGACGTCAAATGTATGTTGGCTTCTTCTAGCGAATAAATGCTTGTTATGATCTTGCAGAGGCGTCAACGATTAAATTATTTTTTCACCATTTTTTTTATTATTTATTTTGCTCTTTCTGTCAAGAATCAACCTTAATTTTAAATATTTGCAAACATTAAAGCTCAAAATGCAAGTCATTAATTACTATCCCTGCAATACATGGTAATGTATAGCGAAAGTAATGGAATCATGCCGAAAATCGCAACTCAAGTTTTCAACGGAACTACACGTTTTGACACCTCTAGAATACGAAAATAACATTTTTAGATTCACGTCTGCATGAGTGTCTGTGTATCTGTATGTCTGTATGTGCAATGTATGTAATCCACTCTGACTAAAAAAATAATGGACCTGATTTCATAAAATTTTGAAGATATGTCTCTTGTGGATGAGTGGCCCTGGTGCTGATTAGATTTTGATACGATTCAGGATAAAAAAAATCTGTTTTTTGTGAAATGACTCATAAAATTGCATGTATCTATTCTAGCTGAAAATCTAATAGATCATACTGTACAAAATTTGGGAGGTAAGTCACTTGCGCTTTACTCTGGCACAGAATAGATTTTGGCACGAATCGGAAAAAAATAACCTGTCTTTTTTGCGAAATGTCCCTCAAAACTTATCAAAATCTAAAATAAAAGACTGCCTATGTTCAAATATATCAATTAAATGCCTGTTTTATACGTAATTTCTGAAGATGAAAATAATAAGATCAACCCCATTATACTAAAAGTAGTCCAGTTATCCAAATACAAACGTAAATTGAATTAAGGGTGTTATTTTGTGCAATTAAACTCAATTAATTAATTAGTGAAGAAATAAAGAGAATATGAGTCAGCAGGGAAAGTCATGTGCTGCCCATATCAGATGCTTTTTATGTTTGTATATTGTACTCCTATTAGGTATCTTATGTATTAAAAGCGAAAAGAACAGCTGCGTTCCGTATGCCTTCAAATTGCGAAAGCAATACCCGGCCCAGAACCTGACAATTTCTCTTTTCATTTCCTTTTTAAATGTTCCTCTCAATGTATAATCCTTTGAAATATTCAAAATTTCAAAAATTTCGTTTTATAAACAACCTCCAAAGTCAGAATAAGAATAAGGGTTACTGAAAAGCTATCACCTCCAAAAAATCTTATCACCTCCTTTCTTCTCTTCATCTTTCGTATGTATTATTTCGAACATTCTCCATATTGGTTAAATTATAAATATCGCCAAACTGACAATTCTAAAAATACGGTCTTGAAAATTACCACCGTGAACTCTCATTCCTTTGCTCTGGGAAAATGTAATTGTTTACTTTGTCACTATTCGTTAACGTTTTATAATTAAATTAAGGATTCAAAATGACTCTAATTTAAAAGTGACGTTGCAAGCCTCCTGAATTGGATTCCACAGTTCTGACTAACTGTACTATTAGGTTTGCCTGATTGTCACTGGGGGAAGTAGGAAGTTCTATTACGGGTAAAATTATTTTCAATCGTACTGAAACCTTCTAACTGCATTTGCAATCACTAGCGATGTTAAACATTATATATTTAATAGTCCGCATACTAAAAATGCTCACTTATCAAAACCATCGTTTGCTGATTAATCTTTATGATTTTCAAATATTTGTAAAAATAAAAAAAAATCTATCAACAGAATAAAAATCTGTATTATTATTGCAAAATTGATTTGTGGTATTATTAACTGATTTATAAATTATCTACGCTTTCAATTATCTTCTGAGCAATGGAACATGGGCTAAATTGTTGCACTGTTCAACCTTCTGTTTGTATATTTTTATTTTCTCTTTCTTTTTACATTTTTTATTTCTCTTGACTACTTCAAACCTTTCATTCAACATTATTTTTCTAAATATTTGTATCATTTTATTTAATATCAATAAGCTATTTATAATTCAAAACCATTGGCTTATTTGCTGTTATTCGAGATTGAACGTTTTCATTAGCGTACTGTATATCTATATGTATTGTATATATGCCTGCACATATATGTCTTTGTGTATTTCAGAAGTTCCTTGTAACTGCTCAACACTATTTATTTGAGCTGGACGGACTGAATAATAAATATAAAGACGATTACCTGTCCCAGTTCGGACAGTCTGAGATGAGAAATAAAAATTACCAGTCATAACTTTCGTTTATATTACTCTGGTAAGACACCTTGAAATCTCAGCAAATAGATTTAGTAATTAAATTTTAATTTGCTTCTATGTATATCTATGGAAGTTATTGGAGTTAATGTTTACCTTTCAGCAAGTTTAAATATTCTGAGTTAGATAATTTGTAAAGAGTTAAAGTTCTAAAAAAGTTGTGACTTTACAAAGGTAACCAACAAAGCTTGGCAAGTTCAGCCAGTAGAGCACTTCTCTCGAGATCTAGATCATGGTTTGTGCCCTTTAAGAAAAATCTCGTCAGTATTTTAGCAGTTTTACAGCGTATTTGAAATTTGTCCGTACTTCAGAAAATAAAAATTAAAACGAACTGTTAATCGCTAAACTACAGACTTGATCAAAAGTATTAGGCACCTACTGCAATCCATTTATTTTAAATTACTACCTTGTTGGAATAAAATAAAAATGCAGAGACTCAAAATAATCATTTTTTATTGAATCTTATCAATATTTGGTTGGACCTCATTTCGCCTTTATGACGGCTTTAATTCTTTCAGGCAGAGAGCGTACTAACCTACTACATCCCTCTCTCTGTCTCTTCTTCAATTCTTCTTGCAATATGAAATTTAAGGTTCTTTTTGAAGTAATTGAATGCTTCCTGATCTTGCGTTTGAAAAAAGCCCACAACTGTTCAATGGGGTTGAGATCTGGAGACTGTGGAGGAGAATGCAGAAGATGCACACCATTTTCACTGAACCACCTCATAGTCACAGCAGAAATGTGACAAGTTGCATTGTCTTTTTGGAGTCTGACCCCATCCATGTTTGTATCGCCGAAAATTCATGAAAAAAATTATTACAGTGCTGTTTCTATTACATTTATGTACGTCAAAGAGTTCATTCGTCCGTCACAGATGTATATTTCGGCCACACCGTCGGCTGCCATGCATATCCAAATCATCATGGTGCCACCACCATGTTTCACAGTGGACACTATGCACTCTTCCTTATATTCCTCATCTACACGTCTCCTCGCATAAGACACACCCACCAGGTGTTCCAAATACCTATAGTGTCGCGAACGTTTTGGTATACTCGACAGAGAAGACAAAGTTTTGAAATCAAACACATTTATTAAACATGAAATAACAAGGCAGTTGATCGAAAACAGTGGAGTACAAGCATTTCTCGCAATAACTCAGAGTTACACTCGGTAGGGTGACTATTAAGAACACCCCTGGAGGAAGAGGAACCAAGAGAATACACATATTTTCTGATACATAAAATAAACACAATATTCCTCATATTATACTTGACATTTATATTCGACATTTGTATACTTTGAACATATACGACATTTTCATATAACATCATCAATGACTCGATACTCACGAGGATTTGACAATTAACACTCTATTCGTTAGGTGGAAGACTAAATATATATAAAACTTTACCTCGTCTCTTTTAAATATAACATTTACAATTCTGTACCATGGGAAAGGATATCAGGATGGACTCTCGGCATAAACTCATCGAGATGCTTGCGCAGAACAAAATCCATAATGGTCGGGAAACTTGACTACACAACATCATGCTGGCGGAATTCAACATCTTGGTTGGTTACGGAGATTGGTTGATTCGTACCTTAGGACACAAGGAGGAGTCAGGCAAATACAAATCGCTGTAAAATGAGCTTTCCCTCTTGCCGTATTAGCGATTCAAGCCGACCAGTGAAAGAACCATTTTCTCTTTTCACAAGACTCATTATTCCATTACTACCAGGCTGATTCATTTAAAAACACGAGTGACTCATCTCTGAACCGAGCCAAACGACTCTACGCACAACTTGTCGAACTATGTTACATATTTTAATCACATCCTTCCACTTTCAAAATTAATCCACCTTTTCTTAAAATTCGCGATCATACGCGAATCAAACACACACGTCTACATTTTTCCACGACTCCTTCCACCTTGCTTCCAAAATCCTTTTTCAAACGCGCGCGTGCGCAAAACCTGCAAGTTCCCAACTAGCGACTGAGAAGCGAAAATACAAAACTATTACTATTTTTCTGGAACATAAACACTTTTGCGATTTTAGAGTTCACTTCCCTTAAAAGTCAATGTAATTGAAAACATGTAGAAAAGACATTTACATTTCGAAATTGACACTTTCAATCACACAGAAATAAAACAATACTTTAATATACAATTTTAACACAGAGGTGTGAAAGCCTTATCACAATAGTATTGAAATTATTTTACTAAAACACCCTAAAGAGCGTTATATTGACAATTTCACGCTAATTTTGAATCAAAGAAAGTTAAAGTTTGACCTGAAAGTGTGATTCATCAAACCACAGAACCTTCGTCCAATCTTCTTTAGTAAAATTACGATATTTAAGAGTCCATTCCAACCGTTTATTTTTGTTTATTTCGGAAATCCATGGCTTTTTACTGGCATTGCAGCCTTTCAATCTAGCCTCTACAAGCCGTCTTCTAGTGGTTAGAGCAGGGATTTTTTTTCTTGTTGCGTCTAACAATTCAGCAACCAATTGAAATGAAGATTGTCTACGATTTTTCAATGTAAATCGTTTCAAAAGTCGGTCATCTCTGGGTGTGGTGATCTTTCTTCACCCACTTCTTCGACGATTTAAATGAATAACAGTATTCTTAAGACATCTTATAGTGTATTACACCGCGGATCTCGAAAGTTTCACATTTCTGTCAATTTCATATTGGCTATTGCCTTGCTCGTATAAAAATTGAATTTTCAACAGTCGTCCGTTGTTAAGCTCCTTAGTTTCCGGCATTTTACAAATACAAAACCTGAAATTTAGATGAGATAAGCAACAATCGCGTGCACGTGTACAAACCAGAACATCGAATGCAACCGGCTGCGTCCACAAAATCCTGGAATTTCCATTTATCGTCCTGGAAATGATTTATTGGTTGTCAATGGAAATGACGTTTGCATTTTCATTTCAACTTCCTACTACGCATGCAGTCATAAGAAAATGAGGTGATTTCAAGTAACACACCCGCAGTTAAAGTAGAAAAAGTAGGGTGCCTAATACTTTTGATCAAGACTGTACCTTTGCAAAGTTACAACTCTCTTACAGTTGTGACTTTGCTAAGGTAAACAACGAAGCTGGGCAAGATAAACCAGAACAGCACTCCTTTCAAGTGGGTTTCTGGCCTCTAGGAAAAAATCAGCAGTTTTTAGCAGACTTACAGCATATTTGAAATTTGTCCGTACTTCTGAAAAAAATTAAAACGAATTGCTAGTCACTGAATAACTTTAGTAAAGTCGCAATTGTAAGAGTTGTGACTCTGTAAAGGTAACCAACGTTTATAGGCAGGCTTAACCTTACTTCTCACCCCCCTTTCGAGTTCTGGGTTTGTTCCCTCTAGGAAAGACATCATCAGTTTTTTAGCAGTATTATAGCATATTTGAAATTTATCCATACTTCTGAAAAAAATTAACAAGAATTGTTAATCACTGAACTACCTTTGCAAAGTCACAATTTTAAAAGAGTTGTGACTTTACAAAAGTAACAACGAAGCTGAACAAGATCAACTCGTAGGGCACTCCTTTCGAGTGGGTTTCTGCCCTCTAGGAAGAACATCAGCAGTTTTTAGCAGACTTACAGCATATTTGAAATTTATTCGTACTTCTGAAAAAAATTAAAACGAATTGCTAGTCACTGAATTACCTTAGTGAAGTCACAACTGTAAAATATTTGTGACTTTACAAAGGTAACCAACGAAGCTGGGCAGGCTCAACCTTACATATTGGCCTCTTTTGAGATCTGGGTTTCTGCCTTCTAGGAAAGACATCATCAGGTTTTTAGCAGTCTTACAGCATATTTAAAATGTGTCCGTACTTCTGAAAAAATGAAAACGAATTGCTAGTCTTCTTACAAATATTTTTTGCTCAACCTCGCCAGATAATTACTCGTGTATTTTATCACTTTAATTCCTAATCCTCAGCCTCATTTATGAATGGAATTCAAATCCGTACACATCACTAGGATAATTCAAACCCTGCTTTTAAGATCTTTTTCCGCCCCATCCCCTCCTCCAGTCCTTTCTGGTGAGCCCTTGAACGTCTTTTGCGCCCTGTCTGTCGCAAACGAGCTCGAATTTCCACTTGTCTCACTCATCGTCTGTCTCCCCCCCCCCCTTTTCCAAAAACGTGACTTGAGCACCCCCACTTGAAGTCGTCAACCTACAGCGATAATAATGGTTGTAATCCTGACTTCTGAGCATCCCCTTTAAGTCGCGATTTTATTTTTTTTATCTGTCTTTCAAAAAGCATTCATAAAAGGTAAATGAATCAATACAAGGGCTTCCATCTTCGTTTTTAATTAGTTCCTTCTGTAGGGAGGCTCTGGAAGATTTTTAGGGATTAAAAGAATGTTTTGTCATCCAGGCGGGGGGAAAACATTAAGTACCTCGAGTAAGGTCACGTGATTGGGATGTACAATGTACTGGTATGCAGGGGTGGTAGGACGAATTGAAGAATCTCTGTAGAGGATTTGATCATAGCGCAGGGGAGGAAAATGTTGAGATTTCGTGACAACTGTCCCAGGCCCTTGACTTCATGACACATCCTCTGACGCATAGTTGAAACGTAGGTACCCAGATATCTGGTGAAAAAAGCTCTACTATGCTTTCTTATATTAATATTCAATAGTAGAGGGTATTTTTCTTATGCTAAATAATATAGATTTGGGGGGGAAATAAACATTTAAAATATAAACTGCACAATTCTGAGGTATGGACAGATTTAGGCTTCGTATAATTTTATGCTAATTTTAATCTGCAGCAGAAAAAAGCATATTTATTTTTAACCCGGTTCAGTATTACGGGCGCTCTTATATTTTAATCCAAAATTTGCAAATTTGTTTGAAAAATTATGTACTGAACATATCAGATTTTATAAACAATTAATATTTAACAAAACTTTCAATACTTCTTTGAAAAAAGCAGATGTATGTCAGTTAGGTGACTATAATTGTTTGGAGGGAATTTTAAGCCCTCTTTCACAGACCAAAAGAACAGTAAGAGCTCTTAACAATCGCTAAGAATGAACAGCGATGGGACAAGCAACGATAAATCAAACAGAGCTATATCACTCAAAGCAAAAAGTCGCTGTTATCAGGTGGAGACTTTTTCGACCCGTGTTGAAATATTTATAGTGATTTTGTTTTCAATGGCTGATGCCAACCGCTAGCGAATATTCATTCTGGTGGTTCTAGCTCTGATTGAATTTATCTTTGCTTTTCCTTTCGTGTTTGTAAAAAGCGCATACTGTTTATTCTTTTAGTCTGAAGAAGGGAACATAAAACGCCCTCTAAACAACTGTAGTCATCTAACTGACATATTGCTGATGTCTTCAAAGAAGTACTGATAATTTCATTATTGCAAGCAGTAGTTTTATTTCGTGCAACCGGTATTTAAAACTGTTAAAACCAGACAAACTAACTTTCCTAAAAAATTAAATTCTAATGCATAACGAATAGCATCGAGAATTGTCTTCATCAAAAATGACATCGATTAAGGTTCTATTTCGTGGTTTATACAGTAAGTATTCAACATTTCAGGCTTCTAGGTCATGGAGGAAATATGGGAGATCTAGAAAATATTTTCAACAATCCCCCATTGCGTCTTTCCTAGGAAAGAAATTAAAAATCCTATTTTGTTGCGTTCTATTCAGTGTTCGACAGTATACTTGTATGTAAAGTTTCAGTTTTCAAAGTCACCGGAAGGTTTCTGAGGGTTTAAAATGCATTTTTGAATTCCCTTTCCCTTTCACTCTATGTTCTCTCCTACCAGAGAAGGTAAGTGTTGTTGTTGTTGAGACTCAGACCGTCCGACCTACCAGAAAGGTGTAAGGTAACAGAGAAGGTAAGTGTGCAAATGTTCAAGTTTCTGGTTCACCTGTTAAGATTTCAGAAGGGCCTTTAAATAATTTAATAAACACCTATTTTCTTAGTCTATAGGGAGAGAGAATTGAAAATTCATTTTCATTGAATTTTGTCATGTAGTCTATACCAGTGTTTCTCAACCGCCAGTCCTTGGAATCACTTATACCTGGCCGCGAGAGATTATCCTGGAATTTGTCGTTTAAGTTTTCTAAGCATATTATATGAATAGATATTTCATAGTAGAAATATTCGTGAATAATATTCATGAATGTGACAAACACACGTATGCAAAGATTTGGCCTTCTGTGTCTTTGGAGAGATTTAAATAAACTTTACAGAACCCACTGTTCTTCGCTCTCCCTGGTGGAACCGAAAATTTGTCCCTGTTAGGTTCTACCCAGTGGTCGGCGCTATAATTAGGCTGCAAAGATTCAGTATTCTTAGTTACTTGTGGGGTTCTGGATAAACTGTAAAAACACAAATAAATCAGACAGTTATTATATAAATACTCTTATCACAACTTCATTTTAGTATATATGAAACAAATCCAATCCAAAATACCGCTGCTGACACCATCTTTTGTAGAGCATTTCTCCATAAAAACCGTTCTGCCTCCGGCCCCCGAAAGCCTCAATTTGTTTTTTTTTTCATTCCCCAAAGTACCATTTTACTCTCCAAAAGCCCTCTTCCTAGCTGGCAAATAATAAATCCTCAAGCGCCGGCATCCGCATTTAAACTACTAACTGGAAACCATAATGTCCCCTGGCATGTTTTCCCTGGCAAGCCTTCTGCCATAGAAAGGGACAGATTGTAAGTACTAAGACATGTAAAATACGATCTCCTTTATGGGGCCATGACTTCATCTGGATACCGGACCGGTTAATTAGAGTCAAGATCGTAGAATTATTATTATTATTATTTTTTAGAAAATACGTTTCATTTTGTCAGCGAGAAGATTTTTTTAGATGAATTTCTTTTATTAATTCTAGACGGTAGTGAATATGTATCTTTTTTTTTAATGTTTCTCATTGAGGGATTACTCTGCATCGGCCCTGTTTCAATTTACCAACTGGTTGGAAGTATTTCGGAGTTACTTAATGTGGCAGTTTATTATCGTTGCCTCGTTGTAAGCTGCTAAATATAGGCGGCCTCAAATGGATTTTTTTTGTCTTAGTTTAATAAGCTGGCTATAGCGATCCCAGGGTGTAAAATAAGATATTGAAATGGCGTCGGTATTGTGAAAGGATATTAATGTTTCATTTTTAGGAGAGCTTTATTAAAATGGTTTAATTAAATTTCCATAAAAGAAAATGAGCGTGTTTATATGCCGACTGGCTTTTTCTGGTTACTCCTACTTTACAAAACGGTTGAAATGTAATTAAATTTGAAAAGAAATAGCAGATTTTTTTCTGAATTGCTCTGACGTATTCTCTGGAATCGTGGGTGTGCGCTCAGGATACAAAAATGGCAACCCTTCTTCAGACTTCGGCATATGGTAACCCCCATAAACACGTCATAGGAGAGGTTGCCTGTGCGGGCGTTTTCTTCATCTGCTCTTTGAAAGTGACGAAAGTGAGAATGAGAAGAAGAGACTTCAGCAAGTTTTACATGTTCATAACAATATTAATTATTTGTTAAGTTCATATGTCATAGTGTATACAGTACTGCAAAAGATTCCTTCCTATCAACCCGCCTGCAGTTTTTACCCTTCTAATATCACTGGATACATGCAGACAACACACATCTACCTATTAATATTATTACCTTTCACACAACCCCTTATCGAAATATAATTAATTATATTATAACCTCTAACAAAACGCAATTAATTTACGACACCCTAGTCCTCTTAAATGTATCTGTCCCACAAACAGTAAAATACATTATATTTTGAATAAAAAATATTAAATTAACATTAATTCAATTAATTTAAATAAACTATAAAAAAATCCGGCCGCTAATGTGTACGAGCTGCGAAATATTCAAAATTAAAATTTAATGCAATTTTGCAAATGTATTAAGGAAGGACAAGTATAAAAAATATTTATTTTAAAATCTTAATACTAGGGAGCACATAAGTGTTTAGAATCTGAATATTAAGTTAAACAAGTACAGAAGAAAAATTTTAATTAAAGTATCACATTTAATATACAAGATCACATTTACAGAATAGATTAAACAAACATGAATGCTGCGTCGTACATGTTTTTACTTTCCCTGCAATACATGGTAATGTATAGGGAAAGTATTGGAATCATGTCGAAAATCGCAACTCGAGTTTTCGACGGATCTACACGTTTCGGGACCTATAGAATACGAAAAAGCTATTTTAAACGTGACGTCTGTGCGTGTGTATGTGTGTCTGCCTGTCTGTGTGTCTGTCTGTGTGTCTGTCTGTGTGTCTGTGTGCCTGTCTGTGCAGATTTTGTATCCACTCTAACTAAAAACTAATTGACCGAATTTCATAAAATTTGATAAGTATGTCACTTGTGAGCAGATCTGATGCTGATTAGTTTTGGGTACGATTCGGGATAAAAGAACCCGCCTTTTTTTGTGAAATAGCCCGCAAAAGCTTGTATCCACTCTAGCTAAAATTCTAATGGACCGAATTTCACAAAATTTGGTAGATAAGTCGCTTGTGGGTCATGCTGGTGCTGATTAGATTTTGGTACGATTCGAAAAAAAATAAACTGCCGTTTTTTGCAAAATGGCCCGCAAAAATCATCAAAATTTAAAATAAAGAACTACGTATGCTCAAATATATCCATTAAATGCTCGTTTAAAACGTAAATTTTAAGGAAGAAAATAATAAGACCAACCCTATTACACTAGGACTAGCCGTTCTCGAGATATTTTAGTTTTTTTTTCGTATTTTCTCTACGCCATCTTTGAAAATAAGTCCAATTATCAAATGGGAACAAAAATTGAATTAAAAGTGAATTAAATTTAATTAAAATAAAGAGAACATGAATATAAGTCTGCCAGGAAAGTCATGTGCTGACCACATCAGATTTTTCTTCTCGTTTTCGAAACATTAACATGCATGAAGTTCTAAAATTTCAAATCTGTCAAATGTGTATGTTACTTCATATGCAGCTTCAGTTGTAAAATATGACAGTGCAACATAAGTCGTCAAACTTTTTATTTCTCCAACATTTTAATCTTCAATCTCCAATCTCATTATCTTTCTCCATTGTTTACTAGCGCTTTATCCAAAGTCAACACTTTGCGACTTGTGAATTGTGCTTTATGAGCAAGACTTTGTGCTGGTGTGAAAATCAGAATTTGTGATTTATGAATTGTGCAAAAGCACGCTGCAATGAAAATTGCTATTTGCAAATTCCAAGTTTCTGTTACTGTAAGAATTGGAACGCAGTCAGTGTTCACATTAAATTGATCTGCTGCAATTACTGGATTTGATCATTATCACAAAAGAAATTTGATCAGGTGGACTATTATTTTCTTCAAAAAATATATCTTAAAATATATCTTAGATACATTTTCCCCCTACATTATATCAACAACAGATTTATTACGAAAATATATTTTTCAAGCGCACCATTTTAAACCGTTTGGAACGAATTGGCTGGATTGAAATGAACTGGAATGAAATGAACACGATTAACGAATAAACTTGCATACACGCTTTGATTACCTGTAATAATAAAGAAATATGTCTGTATGCATGTTTATTTGTTCGTTTGTGTCATCTGCAGTGTAAAAGCTGAGCGCCATACATCGCCATACAGAAAGATTTTACACAGGTATTTCAAGATCAGGGAAAGGCACACCTAAACATTATTTTTCCTCTTTAATGCGCATTATTATGTAGTTAATTTATGTTTCAACATGATTTTGAACAATTTTCACACAATACGGTTACCTTACGACCGAAAATATTATCGCAGGTTCCATCTTCACACTATCGGAGAGATCGAAAAATTAATTTTAAACAAAATTTGAACTTAATGCATACGATTATCAGACGAATTTTCGCCATGAATTAAAAAAATATATATACTTTTCACGATATAAAAGAATTGACTGACAAGCCCTGCTTTATAATTTAACAGATGTTTCTTAGAATATCACATACTGCTCCAATAGAAACATTCTCTTTCTGCTGTACTACGTTCATTAATTAGGAATAATGTATTTAAAATCTCATAAATTTTCAAGATAATTCTAACAGAGCATTGGACGAGTGATAAAACAGGTCTTACCCCCATCCTTGGATAACCTAGGAACGGGGTCATGTAAGGATCCTAAATATAGAGTCACAAGTATAAATATACAGACACACACACACGCACACACACACACACACATATATATATATATATATATATATATATATATATATTCATACATACACTACTGGAAGGATGACACTATCACCCATAGCAACCACAAAATGAAAGGAAGCAAAATATGGAAAATTAGAATAAGTGCGGGATACAGTAAGAAGAGGTGTGCTTATGCAAATTTTTCATTTCCACGCCTGTTCGTCACGTAATAGCGCTGATAAGGGATTTAAAGTATTTGACGCGAGTAGACAGTTGTTGTTCCAAGTGAAAGTTTTACGGGAAAAATTTAATTGACGAATTTGAAATTTCCGGCATATCTTTCCGATATCACTTAGATGATTCTACGCGTAGCCGTATTATTGGAAAAATCGAAGAAAAGCCGAAAAATAACAGATATTGCCAAGGAGTTCGCCATTGTACACAGCGTTGTTTCAAGGCTGTGGCAAGCAATTAAAACGACTGGTATGTGTAACAAGCGTCTTGGGAGAGGCCGTGTTAGATGTACGACGCCTGCAAGTGATGGCAAAAAGGGACCGGCGCACCACAGCTCTGCAGGTGGCAAATCAGTTTCTTGCCGGCACAGGACAGCGAATCTCCCAAAAAACTGTAGCCAGACGTTTTGGAGAAGGAGGACTATGCACCCGCTGACCTGTTGCGCGTGTAGCACTGTCCAGATTGCACTGTATCGCCCGTTTGCAATGGTGTCGGGTGAATCGTAATTTGACCGAACAAGACTGGGCTTGCGTACTATTCTCTGATGAGAGTAGGTTCAGTTTGTCATCGGAATGTTGACGCCAACTGATCTGGCGTGAGAGTGTCACTGCTTACCGTCCAGAAAATACCCAGGAAAAGGACCGATATCCGACATGCAGTATCATGGTATGGGTCGGCATCATGATCAATGGACGCACGCCCCTACATGTGGTTGCAACTGGGACTGCGACCAACCAACGATACATTGATGAATTTCTACTGCCTCATGTTAGCCTTTTCCGTGGTACTGTCTGTGATAAATTTGATTTCATGGACGACAACGCACCATGCTATCGAACACTCGCTGTTTAGAATTGTCTAGTCAGTGAGGGTATTCAATGTGTCGTATGGCCAGCAAGGTCTCCAGATCTAAACCCCATTTAAAATGTTTGGTATACTTTGGGGAGGCGACTTGCTGGTCGAAAATATCATCCAACAAACAAGAACACCCTCAACCGTGCACTGACAGAGGACTGGGATAACTTGCCTCAACAGCTGCTGAATAATGTTGTGCAAAGCATTACACGAAGTGTGGAATGTTGCATCGCACTCCACGGTGGACATATTGCGTACTGACACCTTTCTCAATGGTGCCTGCTGCCGTTCATATGCATTTTTCCATTTCTCCGTGCACAGCATCAAATCATCACTTTTTTCTTTCAGATGTTTCAAAATCTTCTGTATTTTCCAGAACAATAAATGATCTTTATTCAAATGTCCTAACAGTGTGACTTAGATGAAATATAATTGTGTAACAGAAATGATAGCCTATCGTTATGAACACGTAACATAAAACCATTGCAAAAATGTGACGGTTTGGATTGCTTGAACTTGGTGACAAATTCGGTGTCCTTGCTAAAGAATTTTTAATTTGGCTTCTTTTGTCGAGTTTCAGATACTTCTCGAATGTCATAGAATAGTTAACAACTTCACGAGTTTCGTGATTTTTCGAGAAATTTCCACAGAGGGTATGGTATATTAGCTCGCTATCGTTCAGTTTGGTTTTTCATATAATATGATCAAAAGTATCTGTCAAACTCAATACAAAACACAATGAAAAAATTTTCTTTTCATGATAGAAACCCTAAAACTCCATTATAAAACAATACCGGTAGAAAAGTGTAAAAAAATTAAACTTTTGATCTGCGATATATGTGTATCAACTTTATATCCAAACGTTTCATCGATGACTTCGTCGGTTGGGGTACGATTAAAACGAAATAAACTATATTCTATTAGTCTGCCGAAACTGTATAATTTAAAAAATAAAACACAACAATGTCAAAAAACTAAAATTTATCCAAATACCTTGTATCATCTTCACACTGAATGCACTTCTACTGTTTTCCATTCGAAATATTCGAAGGATGGGATGCTTCACAACAATTTATAAAACGTAACATAGTTGTTCACTGTTTTTTACTTTTTTTGTGTGGCATAGAGAGAAATAATGAGAGATTAAAGGAATATATGCATTGCACAGACAGACACACGCATACACATATAAAAGTCAGGTTAAATATAATTGATCCGTATTCCATAGTGCATAAAACGTATAACTCCATCAAAAACTCGAATTCCCATTTTTGATCTCATTTCAAAACATCCCCTATACAGTATCATGTATGGCTGTAAAAGTAAAATCGAAGTAGCGGAGAATGCAATTTGAAGAAATGTCATGTGTTGGCAACGTATCACACTTTTATTTTATTAATACGACAGCAAGCGGTAACAAATTTGCTAATGAGACCCAATGTTTAAAAAAGTCGTTTTTTATCCTTTTTACTACATTTCAATCTTCATAGCGTAACAATGCTGCACATTGTGCAACCGGATTGGGTCTGGCAATCAGTCATTCCGACATCTTATCCTCTCTAACGTGTCTCTTGTTGCTTTAAAGACCTCGGACTTACGGAACATTTTTTTTTCTTCAGATCTTTTTTCTGACATCGCTGCCAAATTTTCTGCCGAGTAATGGGCCCGGGGTCGAGCGGGCCACCCAATTAATCAGGCCCGTCAGAAGAAGAAGGGGCCCGCTTGTCAGCCACCCCCTCTTCTTTTTTGGAACTCATCCGAATCTCCATCCACCTTTCTGAGGTCCATCTGTCAGACTGACTGTAGGACTGTGGATGCTGTTTTCGGAAAGGGGCTGTGTATGAGGAGTTTGCGCATTTCTATAGGTCAGATTCTTTTATAAGTAAAGTACATACCCCCGTTTATAAGAATCGTATTGAGTATTGACTATTTGGAGTATTACACTACACAAATTTGTTTACTACACACAGGAACTACATGACTGCTACACACAGGAACTACAGGATTACTACATACAGGAACTACGGGATTAATACACACAGGAAATTATATTACTACACAAGTAATTATTACTACACAGAGGAACTACCAGATTATTACGAACAGAAAATTAGATTACTACACGCATAGAATTTGCACATAGTTGTGAATTTTAAAACCTTCATATATTATACATTTTGTACTAAAAATGGTGCATACTACTACCAGATAAGAAAAATTTGAAATTACTAAAATATGAGAATAAGGTTCTCGAGAACCACCAGACACTGCACACAGTTATCCTGATTAATGCATTTATTTGCATATATAAACATAAATTATTTACATTTTGAATTGTTTCATAAACTTCATGCACTTCATACTTTCGAGCAAGTTCACAATTAACAGTAAATCAAAATTGTTCCGATACATTAATACGAAATTCTAAATTTTGAAATTTTAAGTATCAATACATCAAATCTTATGCGTAGAATTCAACAAAATTTTATAATGATTTAGATATATGTACATTAAAATAAAGCAAAAAAATTAGCCTGTTATAATTCATTTTTTTTCCGACCAAAATTTTAAACTTTTTAAAATTAAACATATCAAAACTTTCAAATAAAACATTTCGCTTGGGCTATGATAGTGTATATTTAAAAGCTACAGCGATATCAACAAGTACATATTTTAGTGAGATATTGCTAAATATCTCTTAAGACATATTGACATTGAATATCAAAATTTCTGTTGCCAACTGTTAGAAAAGATTTAAACTGAAAAACTGAAACTCTTTTCCTGAGTGTCATTTAATGTAACAAATTGATTGGCGTACAAAAATATAATTTTCGCTCAATTTGTATTTTTTGCCCCACTTACCCCGTCGAGTACATAAATGAAACGTATATCATTTGTTAGCTTTTAATTAGAAAAATGAGAATTTACAAATTCTGCATGCATTCAAGATGGCATATTTGGTTTCAGACGACGATAAGACCGATTTTTAAACGATTTTTTCCGCATCGCAGCACACTGAAATAGGAAACATTAAAATCGACCAACATAACTGTGGTTATAGAAATATAAATAAATATAAAAGTTATCTTAAATGTTTTCCATTATGTTGTTCAAGTGTTACATAATCATACACATGCTTGAAGTACACAATATACATATGCCAGGGTCCCAATATACATATGTTTACAGTTTTACCACATATAATGCTCAAACTTGTTGTTCTCAGTGAGATAACAAAATCGCTGCTGGCTCTCCGACATAACTCTAGGTATATTAATAACTACTGAATTTTAGTATAAGCAAATTCATCCCTGACATACGAAGTTCACCAAGTTTTACGGGTAGCTACATACAGAATATTCTTTGGGACTAACAATTCAAATTTGCTCGCACAATATTTCAAAACAAGCTACACTGTTTTGTTGACATTTAGGAGTGTGTTCCAATGAATAACATTTATCTTCAGCGCCTCCTGTACACAGCATCTGTCATGAAAAGTGACGAAGTGATAGCTGTCACAATAAATGAAAAGTTTTGAGTGTAGTAAACCGTAAACGATGAATACTAAGAAAATATTACTTGTGTAAGATTTGTCAACAAGAACTGAAGAACGAATATTTTTGATCATTAAATCATGAGTTTTGAGTATCATATGAGTTATCGTATGCAGGGGAAGATTTATATACACCGGGCACTAACTAAGCAGATCTTTATTTAGGTGGAGATGGGCTATGATAATGCCATATTTGTGCTTTCTTGACATATAATATTTATTGTCATGATGACAGCATAATGGCATCACTACTTTAATATGGTGTTTGCTTCCATGATAGTGATTCCATATTTTAATTTTCACAAATCCAGCAAATAAAAAGATCTATTTATAAAAGTAATAATATAGTTAAAGTAAATTAAAATCAGAAGTTCATATATCTTAAGAAAAATGTTTATGGTTTCTATACTTTACTTTTATTACAAGATATAGGCTACATGGCAGAACTCAAAGCCTATTTTTCTCTCAAACCCCGTCAAAATTATTTATCTACATAAATGAACTCTGTTGCTATACTCTAGGACAAATCATCTCTCGGAACACCAGAAATGGCATGTTTAGAAATTTTCCATCATAAACTGTCAGACAATTAAAATGTTGAAATTGTTTTCAGAAAGGATAATCCAGGAATAAGTGTTCTATCTTACTGTTTAATGTAATGCGCTGTAGCTATTAATTGTAGCTTCCTGAATATAATATATCTCTTATTTATAGTTTTCTCAATCTATCACTTTCCTAAATTTTAGTTTTTCAATGCATTGCAGGTTTTTACTGTAGTTTTTCAATGCATGCAGGTTTTAATTGTAGTTTTTCAAGGTATTGAATATTATATTTGTAGTTTTCTCAATCTATTAGTGTTACTAATTGTAGTTTTATCAATTTATTGCAGCAGTAAATTGCAATTTTCTCAAACTCTTGCAGCGTTTAATAATGTCTATTGTAACTTTCTTAATTTTTAATCCTACTTCACTGTTGTTGAAATCCCTTCTCAGACCATAATTAATATACTTTTTCGAAATTATTTATTATAAATCATCAGAAAATGAAGATGTTGAAAGTGTTTTCAAAACCGATAATCCGACAATAAATATTCCACCCTAATGTGAAATGCTATGTATTGCAGCTTCTAATTGTAGCTTCTCAATCTATAACACCTATTTATTGTAGCTTTCTTAATCTATTGCAGTTCTTAATTGTAGTTTTCTGAATCTATTACAGTTATTAATCGTAATTGCCTTTATTATTTGCAGCTCTTAATTGTTAAATTCTTAATCTATAGTAGTTCTTTATTGTAATCTATTGTAGATTTTAACCTTAGTTTTAGTAATATATAGCAACTCTTAATTGAAATATTCTCAATTTGCTGTAGATTTTATTTTATTCTATTTTATTTTATTATTATTTTTTTGCAGCATTCTCAATTTTTAATCCTATTTCACTCTGAATCGTATTTTACACTTCGAAATGCTTGATTATATTGCTGTGCACAATATTTGTATTGAAAGCTTTTAAAGTTAAAAAAAACGTTCAAAATTAAGTTTTTGATAGACTTGTATTAAAATAGAGACTTTTGGAATAACTTTCACCATTTGAAAAGTCTGTAATGGGATTAGAATTCAAAATATATATTTAATCTGGAATATATTTTTTGAATGTAAAAATTTGCATTTCTGACTCTGCTGTTTATTATAAGAATATTTTCCTATATAGGAATGATTTGTTGGCCTGAAATTGGCCACAACATTCCTACTGACAGCATGTTTGAAGGCATGCCACTTCTTCACAGCTGATTGAAGGTCGAAGGGACCCCAGAGGGGGGAGATTGCACAGACCTCTCAACCGAACACCTCAGAGAACAAAACAAAAAAAGCCCCCCAAATATCACTGTAACAGCGGGAATCTAACAAGTGAATAGCAAGAACTTGGCCAAAAAAACATTGTTTTTGAGTATTTGGTAACAAGTCACGTTGTTTATCGGTAGGAACTGAAAAGATCCTGGCCGGCATCTGTCAAAAAAGTGATTCATTGCAAAAAGGGAACGATCTGAGTGTCATATGGTCTTCATGCCCAAACTCCATGGTCTTTGTTTTGCATCCAGGCACTTTGAGTTATTTATGGATAGTAAAATGAATTTCAAAGCCGAGGGCGTTTCCCGTAAAAATGCTCTTGGGATAATTTATGATGCGGGTATTAGCGAACACGTGTAATAAAAAGCTCTTGACATGCGCTAGGAATCTTAAATTATGTTTAAAGCATTTGGGAATTGATTTGTTTTTGGAAATACTGTTAGCAAATGACAATTTACTTATTGCATTTAAAATTTCAATCTAGCCCGTTAGTGACGTTTACAAGAAACTACGGTCTTCCAGTTTTTATTTTGAGTTCTATATTATTGTGCCATACGGTGCGTGAGATAATGTAAGATGATTCCATGACCAGAATGTTATTCCTGATAGCATCATTGGACAAAATTCAAGAGACATGACTTTGTGTTTCAATCACGCCTGTGCATGATGTAATTTAATCTAGCATCTTCAACTCTTTATGACTTACCATACACTATAAAATATTTGCAAACATGTCACTAAATGTTTCAGGGGATTCATATGTTCGTAATGGGGAGTAAGGTTCCTGATAGTTATGATTATATATATATATATATATATATATATATATATAAATATTACAAAACTAACCCCCCTTCAGAATACGATAATTACCTGAATAGCTGAATATTTCAGAATTGAAGCTAGAATTTTCATGAAAGCATGCAATTGCTGCTGTTCTGATAGTTTGCCGAAATTATCAATAAGGTAGCTGGGAAAAAAGCAAAGGTTGCAGAATGTTTTACAGTGTATATATTAGAGATTCCTTTGGATAATAGAAATGCAAATCATATCTTTTTTCTGAAAGCTGCAGAAGGAGAATGTAGAAGTAACTTCATCTGTAAAAGATCATTATCTACTTCAGGTACTCCATCTATTATATCGTCTCAGCACCTCATTGGATGGAGTGCAACTCTTCACTGCAAAATCGAATCATGTTTGCCACACAAAATCTTTTAAAGGTGAAAATTTTCATTAATAAAAAAATATTTTGCCTTCATTTCTGAACTCCAATTTGGCTCTTATTTTTCTGTTTTTTCTTGATATGAATGCGAAATTAACTTCTCGATATCATAGACGAAATAAGAATCTCATTAAAAGAAAATAACTTTTTTCGGCATCTTGTCGAAGAAAATATTTTTTTATCAGAAGTTCCAAAATATCTTCGTGAATGCAAAGTAATATCTGCATTTTTTTTATTCCATTCAGAGTTCTTAGAAGGAAATTGTTTATTTTTTTTTTGCCGTGCTCTAAGAATATCCTCAGTTTTAATTACTCCTGTAATTAAACATTCTGGAAAGGCAATAACGTATAATGATCTGAATGAAAAGGAAGATTGTTAATTGATTAATAAATAAACATTAAATAAATAATTGAAAAAATCATAATATATTACTTTTAAGCTTAATGTGTGATTTTTATTTCGACTCTATCATCTTCATTTATCATTTTTACCACATTCCATCACAATTTGTATTTTCTTCATATGCCATCACATTTCATATTTTCTTCATATTCTATCACATTTCACATTTCTTCATATTCCATCACATTTCATATTTTCTTCATATTTCATCAAATTTTATAATATCCCCATTATATTCTATCTCATTTCCATCACATTCTATCATTTATATTATTTTAATATTATTCTGGAAATATGTTGATTAAAACGCCTGCTTTCGTATTGATCGATCCTACGTTAAAGTATCAACTGCTTTGTGTTCAAAGCAAGTACGTTGCTGTACTATATTGCTTAACTTCAACGATATCATACAGACATTACTTCAGCAATGTCTGATAGCAGTTATCTGGTTTCTGCCCTATAACAGGACCTTCCATTTACAAATAAAAGAGTTTTTACACGTCACCCATTTAAAGCACTTGCACGATGGTTAAGAAATATTTGACATTCGTCACACAGTAAAACCAAACATTTGAAGCCCGGATTGAAACGCAATTGCAAAGAATGTCACTGATTTTACGACATTGCTTGACATTTTGCAAAGAACCTTGCTGACTCTGAAGGGAATTGAACCCTGGATCTTCGAACTGACCAGCAGATACTCTACCGTTGAGCCACTGGGACAAACTGCAAGCTCTTATTGTGGCAGTGGAGTCTGCATTCTCCACATTCTGATGCCAAATTGTCCTGCAGCTGACTATGTGGCTGACCACCTCTTCCTATTTTTACCTCAGGTTAGCCTCCGGATGCTATTTTTATCCTCCAAGTTAGATTCTTGCGTGCCCATTAGCCTCTCGCTTTGAAATCGACTCTCCATCTTCCAGAGTCCACTGAATCCGTACTAGTCGTACTAGAATCATTTTCAGACCTCCGATATCTGGTACAGGTGAAGTTTAATCCCTTTTCATTTTTGGAGATTTTAGATGAGATTTTGGCAATGTTTGCTATGATTTGGAGAACATTTCATTCTGGAAATCCTTTCTGCGTCTTTTGTTGCCCTTCTGTCACCAAGGTAAAAATCGCAACATTCCACTCTAGCAACCGTTTTCGCATCTTTTGTCACCCTTTTGTCACCAAGGTAAAAATCGCAACATTCCATTCTGGCAACCCTTTCCGCGTCTTCTATCGCCCTTTTGTCACCAAGGTAAAAATCGGAACATTCCAATCTGGCAAACATTTCCGCGTCTTTTGTCGCCCTTTTGTCACCAATGTAAAAATCGCAACATTTTATTTAGGAAACCCTTTTCGCGTTTTTTATCGCCTTTTTGCCGCCAAGGTTTTTCAGAATTTTTTTATTTTCTAATTTTCATGTTGTGCTCTATGAGCCACAGAACACCTGTTGTACAAATAGACCTTGAAACGTGCGACCTCCGACAGCCAGCGAGATCGGATTCTGTGATGTTTCTTTATCGAGCGAGCGTAGCAAGTTAAGCTCGCTAAGCGAGCCCATTTTTGAATTTTTACAAATCATCTATTGCATAAACGACGACAAAAGAGGGATTTTTACTTTGGCGACAGAAGGCACAGAAGTCGTTGCCAGAATGAACTATTGCGATTTTTAGTTTGACGATAAAAGGGCGACAAAAGACGCTGAAAGTGTTGCAAAAATGGAATGTTCTAGAAATCATAACAGGAATTGCTAGAATCTCACCTAAAATCGCCAAGAATAATAAAAAAAAGATTTACACCTGTTCCCAATATCTTTGCACTAATCTACAGGATGTATTTGTTGGGACGTCATTGGAAGTAACCTTGCTGTCCCAACTGGAAATCGATCCCTGGAACTTCGAACTGGCCAGCCAACGTTCTACCTTTGAGGTACTGCGAGGAAATTGCAGACTCTTATTGTCGAAGTAGACTCTCCAACTTAACATGTTGTATAAGTAAAATCTATTGTTACATGCATGTACCATGTAATTCTGGGTACGGAGCAGCGCCATTTTGAGAAATCTCGGTAGTTCGAACTTGCGCAGAATCTTTTTATCTCTTGCGCAGGATCTTTTTATTATTATCTTGTTAGTTTTTAAATTCTTTCTCACATTTTCGTATAATGTATTTGGTAAAATTTCGCATCTGAAACGTATTTTCCATACAATATATCGTATCTAAAACTCTATTCAGAAACGAATTCGAACCTAAACACCGTTTAAGTTACGTCTGCTGATGAATTTAAGGTACTTGTCATGACAGTGTAGTAAGAGGTCGGCGATGGGATGAACGGAGGTCATAAAAATACTTAAACAAGGATTTGGGCGTATGTTTTTATGCAACGCTCTGCTATAGCGTTGAATTAACGTTACTGTTATCCTGATCGCTTAGAGTTTTTACAGATGTGGTTTTCGATAAAATGATATTTTGTACTGTTGTTTGTTGAAAGAGAATATTTAAAAAATTCCACTAGACAAATTTTCAACGAAATGGACTTTGGTACTGTTCGGTAACTCTATGTCTCTTGTTGACGAGCTGTAAAAATCGCTAAGTCCAAGAGTGGTGAAGTGATAATCAGGTGAGCGCTTCCTTGTTTGCGTAATTGGTGTGTTTTTCCCATTGATAAATTGATTATTTTTCATAAATTAAATATAACGCCAAAAAGCAATCTCTGCGAGAAAATTAGCCAAGTATAAAACACTCTGCAACATCAGCTCAGCAAGAAACAGCGGCCTGCAAAAGTAACTGCATCTGTATTGTCTGCCATGAAAGAGAGCATTCCTAAATCATTGTCTGCGCGGGATATATTTTACATGTCAGTTCGCAGAGTTTACAAGAATTTCTGGTAACCCATTTAATAATAACGAATACCATTCTATTAATCATTCTTAAAAACATTCTGTCTCTTATGAGACCCTTGTTTTGTGTCTCGCATATCCTTGTGGGATAAACGCACAAGTTCTCGTAAACTCCTCGAACCGAAATTTTAAATTTTTATCGTACAGACAATGACCTAGAATTGGTTTCTAATTTTATTTGCCAATGTTTTTTACAAAGCTGCTTGTACATAGTATTTTTACTTAGCGGATTCTTTACAAGGTGCGACCACAGTTCAAATTTTTAATTTATTTCATTTTAAGGAATTTAAATATTTAATTTTAAACATCCCGCTCTTTATTATTGTTATCAAACAATCCAGAGAAAATATAAACAATAAACTAATGCATATGGGGACACATTAAAATCGATAGAAATAAAATGTCAATAGAAATCAATGGAAATCATGATGAATGAAATCATGAAAATGATCAGCATAATCAATAGAAATCAAACATAAAATATAAATGATTCTTCAACTATAAAACGTTTTAGATTTATAAGTCAACATGTTTCAACACATCCAACAAATCAACCTGAACTGATAGAAAATGTGAAATGGTTTAATCTGACGCAAGTTAATCACATGGCTTATGTCGCAGATTGAAAGGTAGTAAATATCAAAATGTACAAATGAGTAAATATAATTATAAAAGAATTACTGAATAACAAGATAATTCATTATTGAAATTATTTACTCTAATTACATATGCATACTCGCAAATAAAACTACAATGAATAAAATAATTATTGAGTCGAAAGTTTTCATATACCTTTATTATTATTTTGAAACTATTTCTGATTATCCTTTTAGAGACCGGATGTATACAAAACAGTGATACAATCCGCGATTAAAAATACAACACCATTTTAAATTATGTGATAAAATTTTAAATTTATAACACAAAATTAAAATAAAGGCTGGAACACGTGCAATGCGCACATACTATGAAAAAAATTTCCAAGTAATTTACCCGGAATAATTACCCTGTCCGTATCTACCAAATTTTGTGAAATTTGGTCAATTAGTTTTATTTCTCTGTAGTGGGTACATACTATTTTTGTGGGCCATTTTGCACAAAAATGCAGGTTATTTTTATCCAAAATCATACCAGCATCTCATCAGCACCAGGGTAACCCACAAGTGACATACAAGTAAAATTTTATGAAATGTGGTCAATTAGTTTTTTAGTTAAAATGGCTACTTGCATTGCACAGACAGACACATGCAGATACACTCACATACACATACATCACGCTAAAATAGTTTTTCATATTCTAAAGGTCCCATACATCACGCTAAAATAGTTTTTCGTATTCTAAAGGTCCCATACATCACGCTAAAACAGTTTTTCGTATTCTAAAGGTCCCATACATCACGCTAAAATAGTTTTTCGTTTTCTAAAGGTCCCATACATCACGCTAAAATAGTTTTTCGTTTTCTAAAGGTCCCATACATCACGCTAAAACAGTTTTTCGTTTTCTAAAGGTCCCATACATCACGCTAAAATAGTTTTTCGTATTCTAAAGGTCCCATACATCACGCTAAAACAGTTTTTCGTTTTCTAAAGGTCCCATACATCACGCTAAAATAGTTTTCCGTAATCTAACGGTCCCATACATCACGCTAAAATAGTTTTTCGTATTCTAAAGGTCCCATACATCACGCTAAAACAGTTTTTCGTATTCTAAAGGTCCCATACATCACGCTAAAATAGTTTTTCGTATTCTAAAGGTCCCATACATCACGCTAAAATAGTTTTTCGTATTCTAAAGGTCCCATACATCACGCTAAAGTAGTTTTTCGTATTCTAAAGGTCCCAAAACGTGTTAATTCGTCGAAAACTCGAGTTGCGATTTTCAACACGATTCTAATACTTTCCCTATACATTACCATGTATTGTAGGGAAAGTAAAAATATGAAATAAAACTGTATGAGAAAGTCAAGTGGTGACATAAACTCTAGATAATTTCATTGTATTATTGGTTATAATTCTCAAGTACCGTAAACAATAAAACATCAACATATGAAGATGTTTAGTACACCTTAGCATTCCACATTTTTTATATAAATTTTCTAAAGCAAATCAGACGGATTTTCTTTAGTTAATTTTCTGAATTTTTACACTCATTATTTAAATGCCATATTATGATGTTTATTAATATAAAATTCCTTTTTAAGATGTTTCATTTGAAATCAACTTTTACTTTAAAATATTATTCACAAAAATATATTAGTCAAACATAAAATTGCCATGTTTGTATAAATATAAATAAAATATGGATATTTGTAATAGTTATTGAACAGATTCATTCAATTATTCTTGTAATCCTCAAAAAGTACGAAAATTGCTTTTATATTTTACAAATGTTTTCCATATTTCACAGAATCTGATAATTTAAGAGCAGATTTTCGAATTCTTTAATTGGAACTAACTCATGGATACACGTATAAAACATTGTCTAGACAGATTTCATGTTATTTATATACTTAATTAATGTGTTTTATAATGCAGTAATATGTGAAATACTGTTTTAAATTAAAAATAACTATTTTTATTGTTCGTTGAGTTTAAATAATGTAAATAATAATTTTAAAGTCAAACTATATTTTTAGGTGATTTAATATTTATGGGATCAAGAATTTACAGAACTTAATTATCTTATACGAAAGAATGAAGAAAACTAATAGTCCTAAAATCAATAAAGTAGAAAACTGCGTTTTTCAATGCAATAATGCAGAAAAAGTTAGTTCTCAATGCAAGAATCAAAAGAACTGTAATCCTAAATACTAGAATGAAGAAATACACTATCCTCATAGCAGGAATGAAAAAAACTGTAATTCTCAAAGCGATAATGATAAAAACTGCAGTCCTCAGTACAGAAATAAAGAAAACTGCAGTCCTCATCACAGAAATGAAGAAAAATGCTGTCAGTCTTCAACGTTAGAATGAAGAATATTTCAGTCTTCAAAGAAAGAATGAAGAAAATTGTAGTATTCAACTCGATGAAAAAAATTAATCGTCAGCACAAGAAAGAGGAAAACTGCGTCCTCAACATAAGAATGAAGAAAACTGTAGACCTGAATGCAAGATTGAAGAAACTCCTGCACGCAAAAATGAAGGAAACTACATTCGTCAATACCAGAATAATATACATTGCAGTTCTGAACACAAAAATTAAGAATACTGCATTTTTGAATGCAAGAATGAATAAAATTAGTATAATCAACGGAAGAATGAAGAAAATTGCAGTACTCAAATATAAAATGTTGAGAATTGCAGTTCTGTATTATTCTGACACGAATTGTATTATACATTATTTTGACGAAACCTTTTGAAAATCATATATTACTTTCCTTATATACATTATTTGATTATGGTATATCTGTATGGCCTTGGAGTAAAATACTATGATAATTATCAATAATTTCAGTTTATTACGTCATCCGTATTATTTTGAGAGAAACATTCAAATTCATATATTACTTTCCCTATATACATTATTTGATTATCTTATATCGGTTATGGCCTTGGAGTATAAGAATACAATAATTATCAATAATTTCCATTTCGTAAGTCCTCTGTATTAATTTGACGAAGACTTTCAAATTCAAATATAACTTTCCCTATATACATTACTTTATTATGCTGTATCAGTAATGGACTTGGGGTATACGGTTACAATAATTCTCGATAATTTCACGTTCTAAAGTCATATGTTTGACAAAAGATTTTCACATTCATATTACTTCCCCAATGTACATTATTTGATCAGTTGTGGCTTTAGAGTATAAGATTATGATAGTTATCGATACTTTCAGTTTCTTAAGTCTTCTGTATTATTTTGAAGAAAACTTTTCATATATTACTTTCCCTATATGCACTTTATAATATATAGAGAAAGTATTGTGTGAAGGGGTCAAACATTCGAATTCGAATTTTCGACGAAAGAACACGTTTCAAACATCCCTGAACTTAATCGAACGATGTGTGCATAGCGCGGTGGCGTTGCCGTGTGCCATAACCCCTCCAAGGAACCATTGAGATTCATCGAATTTCGAAGAAATGCTATTTGGGGAAATGGGAAAAAATATTGGGTTATCAAAAACACTCGCATACGAAAAATTCAAACTAGTGTGTGTGTGAGTGTGTGTGTATGTGTGTGTGTGTGTGAGGATGTTTCGAATGTGTTTTGATACAATTATAACAATCGGATAACGCTTGAAGTCTGCTGACTTTACACGCGATAGCATGTTCGGAAAATTCCCAAATTTCCGAATACATTTTTTAAAAATCATGAAAAAATTATGACAGTCTATAATGCTAAATAAATAATCATTTTCTTCGCAATTATTTAGAACCCTAGCTGGAACCGTTCTCGATATATTGCACTTTTTTGAAATATATATGTCTAAAAGAATATTAATAAGTGGCATCAAATATGTAATAGTTGGCGAAATAAATTGCGAAATAAAGCCAAATTGAAGCATTATTAGGAATTAGTGAATTTTAATACAACATAACGGAGTATATTGATTAACAGATGTAAGCAATATTTCCAATTGTTAAGTTATATTTAAGAGAAATAAAATTTGATTTGGTTCTTCAAAATAACTTTACAGATTGTCACCTAGAATAGAGATCGATGTCAATGTACTTTTCAACGTTAAATAATGAACTTTACAAATTTTATTTTTCAACGTTGTGCCATGGATATTGTCCAACCTTATTGAGTATTGAGAGTATTGAAAGAAGTAAACCACTGGTACTATGTAGGGAAAGTGATGCTCATATAAGATTTTTTTTCTTTTGTGTTTAATTAATTGTTTCAACAGAATAACAAAAAAGATCAATCACTCATAAAGAATTGATTATGAAACACTTTCCAACTGAATGTAATTTTATTTAAACATCTCTGAAATGCGATACCTTCATCGGTAATATTTTAAAAATTATCACAATACTACATAACTTTATTATATTGGAAAACTCAAAACTTCGAAAAAATCGAAGTTTATTCAAATGACGGCATTCAAGTATAAGTCGCCTGGTTTAAAAATCTCTAAAATGCGATACATTTAGCGGCAATATTTTTAAAATTATCCCAATACTATAATAATTTATTATATTTTAAAACTTAAGAACTTCATCGAAAAAAATGAACTTTATTCAAATGACGTCATTGAAATATACATCGCCTGGCTCTGTATGAAAAGACAGTAAATATTTCATTCATGAACTTTTTCCATTCCTTTCATTCATCACAATACTACAATAATTTATTTTACTTAAAAACTTAAAACCATGGAGGTACAAATAATTTAACTCTATGCTTAAAAAAAGGCTGATCAAAAAAGTCTGCTATAAAATCGTCTGCGTCTCTATGTAAAATCAATGAATGTTTCATTCATATCAGTTTTATTGCAGACTCCAGAGATAAATGATTTTGCAGTACAGAAATTCAGCAATTCTTATACAACTCATCTTACAGCTTCAAGTGTTTACATTCACCATTAATGAAAATTAAGCGTCGTTGTAGAAATAATCAAAGTTTGATGATCATTTAAACTCAAATGTATACTAATTGTGGTGTGTCAGAATACAGATGCACAGAAATTAAACAAAAATAAAGTGGTTTTAGGACGGATACAACAGTAAATATACAAAAGTAAATAAAACGAACTTTAAAAGTCACCATTTTGACACAAGATGGATATGGCATTGATCGCTTAAACACAAATATATTGTAATTGCTCTATTTCAAAATATAGATACACAGAAATTAAGTAAAAATAAAGTGGTTTTAGGAAGGATACAACAGTAGATATTAATTAAAATGAACTTTAAAAATCACGATTTTGACACAAGATTGATGCTATATTTTATTTTGAAGTGGGTCTCTTCATAGGATACAGATGTAATTAATATTTTAATTTTTATTTAAAAAAACTACCAAACATATTTTGCTGAAATTTGTATTATATTTTTTATGGGATAATTCAAACATTTCCTAAAACTTTCGAAGCAATTTGTGAATTTTAAGTTCGTTAGAAAATTGTTTAAAGAATTAGGTCCCATAGGGTTCAATGTATTTCATTTTTTCAACCCGGGTTCAATCCAAAACTAATTGGTTGATATTATTCATTTATATTCCCATAGGTCCCACAGACCCTCTGAACAACGTACTAAAATTTCATTTTGATAAAGTCATTTTTACGGCAGTTATGCGAACGGACAGACAGACAGATAGAATGAACAAAGTCATAAACACTTTTCAATTATACCTAGAGTAGTAACACGTCAAAATTGTAAATTGATTTAAATAAAATAAATACGAAACCTTTAGATTTTAAAAGTCATTTAATAAACATCATCCCTTCCTCAGTGGAATAAATGCCACTGAGGAAGGATGTAGTGATGCCCGAAAGCGTTCTGGCTTTTAATCTATGTGTATGTCTATAGGATGTTTATTAAATGACTTTTAAAATCTAAAGTTTTCTTCTTTAATTTATTTAAATCCCTTTCAACTATGTTGTAAAGTGGTAAAAATGATAACGGTATGATATGACATATCCTCTAGAATCGCGGGTGTGCATTCAGGATACGAGAATGAGTCCAAATTTCTGGATGACTAACACGTTTATTCACCAGCATAGCGTAAACAGGAACAATGTATAGTAAAACAGCAATTACATGCTCAACTAATTTCACAAAACAAACGATATTGTTCTCGAAACATTGATGCACTTCACTTCACAAAACAGCCTTTACTATTTTCAAGGCATTGACATATATGACAGTTCAATGTAGTTCGTATCACGTCAACCGCCCTCCAACTGAGTGATGACTCCTTTTACAGACTCTCTATAGAAACATAATATAAGAATAAATCCAAAATGTCCGCATAACTGAAACGTTTATTCACAAGCACAGCTTAAACAGAACAATGTACAGTAATACTAGACATAAATGATTTACTAATTTCACAAAATAACTCATATTATTCTCAATACATTGACGAAAGCTGGTTCAGCGGTTGCTATTCTCAAAGCATTGACAAATAATACAGTTCAACGTAGCTCGTATCGCATCAACTGCCCTCCAACTGAATGATGACTCCTTTTACAGTATATTTATAGACACGTCTAGAAATTTCACAAATCTTCTTGAATACCATTCGTTACTTCGATGTGTTTTTCGAACCTTTGAAAAGTCGCCAAATGTCACCAAATTGGCGGTAAATCGCCAAATCTATCAACCACCTTTCGAACTTCAACCTAGCAACCCTAGATCACATCATAGTGAAGATTGCCTGTATGGGTGGTTTCTCCTTCTGAATCTCTTGCAACAATTTTAACGTCTTCATTTTGACTTACATTGTTCGAAGCTACATATGTTAATTACTTTGCATACAAGATCAGAATGCTTTATTTTTGAGATCGACCTGCGTAGATAATTTTTTTCGCTTATATACTCATTTTATGGCATAATTAAATTGAATAAATTTTACTTGAGTTTTTTTTTAAAACAAGGTCATTTAGGATAGATACTACAAGAATTTGCACATATTTTTAATCACAAACAATGCAGGGAAAACCTGCAAGTTTCGAAGGTAGAACGTTCCATGCTGTCTGCAACTGCATTTATCCAATTAATATACTCTAAATTTAACTTCATTGTTATACAAGCACAAATGTATATCACGGCAACTCCCAATGAATGATCCATCCTCATGTAAATGAGCAACAACCGTTTTCTCCTGCTTCATTTCAAATTCAGATAAAACTGCCTAATATCGCCACTACGTGACAACCATACACAAGCTTTTGTTTTCATGCCAGATTTATGTCACTGCCATAGTTTTGGTTGGTCAGTCTAGACTCAAAGACTATCTGAATAATGAAACATCAACAAACCCTAAGCAGGAATCATTAGAGATTCGGTTTAATTCTGTATTTGAGAAAGGGGTATATGTATAAAAATCTGATGTAGATAACATATGACTTTCCTTATATAATGCAATGAATTTACTACTTTTACAGTAAAAAAAATAGGTTTTTCTTTTAGTAGATACTTATATTCTTTCCAAGAAACTGAATTTTTGTCAATGAGACTTCATTTTCATTGATTTAGAGTCATTTTTATCCATCTGGAGAGTTTTTCGTTAATTTAGCAACATTTAAAAAAGTCGCAAAGTTGGCGACATTCCACCAAATTAGTCGCCAAAATTTCGCCAAGCGTTATGAACGGAGAAATAAGTTATTCCTACAGCAGATAAATGACTATTGGCGTTCAAATACATAAGTATTACTTAAAGTATCTTTTTTCATGAATGGAACGAACTAGATCCACGAGAATGATGTCACCCAATTTATCGCATGGTATTACATATGGAAAGTGAAAATGTTTCTCAATAGGAAATATATATATATTTTTTATTTTATATAATTTTTTGATAATTTTTTCGAAAAATATGCAATATCTCGAGAACGGTTCATGTTAGCATTCTAAACTTCCTGTTAATCGTTTTCTAATGAAAAATTACTTAAGAAATATCTATTTGCGTAACTTGTTCAAGGTTTTGATTTTTTGATGATTTTTTCAAAATTTGATTCGAAAACTTAGGGGGTTTCTGAACATTCGATTGCGTATAAAAACAATAGGCTTCCAGTGTCCACGGATTGTAATTTTTGTACCAAATTTCGTTCGAATCGGTAAATTTGTTCGTCAGTTATCGTCTCCACTGACACACTGACACACACACGCACAGAGACATCACTTCAAAAATGTTCAATTCGTGATCAAGGATGCTTGAAACGTGTTCTACCGTCGGAAACTCGAATTCGGATTCTTGACCCCGTCACAATATTTTCCTTATACATTATTGTATATAAGGAAAGTAAAAATACTATGTGGACACCACATGATTTTCGATATATAATGCAAGTACATTACTTCTTTTATTACGAAATAATGATGAACAACACAGACAGCACAATGTTTTTGGATGAAAAGTATACTTGCATTTTGAGCCAAAATAATTGCCAAGTACCAAAATAACTTAAAAATTGCTCAAAAACAGTTTGAAAATTAGAAATATTGCTCACATCTGCTAAGAAATATACTCTATTATATTATATTAAATACGTTAATTACTATTAACTCACCAATTTGGCTTCATTTTCTTAACTTTAGTGTCATTTTATCGATATTTTCGTCAATTTGGGCACCTGATTAAGAAATTCGCCAAGGTGGCAATATTCCGTTAAATTATTTGTAAATGACATCAAATTTTTCTACTTACGGTTAAAAAAAATTTCCACATGAGACGTCTATTTCTCAGGATCGGCTATAGATAGATCTGTTTTGATGGTGACTGATCTGGATTCAACATGAAATTCCAGAGGAGTTCAAAGGTTCACTAAGGATTATATATCCATTTCTGGATATCTTACTTCCAGTGTTTAAGAATATTCGTATAGCTGAATGACATAAGTCTGAAAAAGAGAATAAAAATGCGCAATAGTATCGTCAAAAAATGAAAGGTACGCACCATTTATCACCACATGAAAGCTCTTTTATATATTTGGGGTTTTTAACACTTTACAACAAAGATGAAGAGTGTTTATGACTTTGTTCATTCTGTCTGTCTGCCTGTCTATCCGTTAGCACAACAACTGGCGTAAAAATGATTTAATCAAAATGAAATTTTAGTATGTTGTTCAGACGGTCTGTAGGACCTATGGGAATACAAATGAATAATATCACCCAATTAGTTTTGGATTGAACCCGGGTTTAAAAAATGAAATAATTTGAGCCCTATAGGACTTAATTTTTGAAACATTTTCTAAACGGATTTATTATTCACAAATTGCTTCGAAAATTTTAGGTAATATTCACATTATTTCATAAAATATATAAAAAAAAAATTCAGCGAAATATATGCAGTAGTTTTTTTAAATAAAAATGAAAATAATAATTACACCTCTTATATGAAGAGATCACGTGACCATTATATGAAGAGATCACGTGATCCACTTCAAAATAAAATATGACATCCATCTTGTGTTAAAGTCGTGATTTTTGAAGTTATTTTTAAATCATATTTAGTGTTGTATTCTTCCAAAAACCGCCTTATTTTTGCTTAAATTCTGTACATCTTCTTACTGAAACAACGCAATTATAATATATTTGAGTTTAAATGATCATCAAACTCTGATTATTTCTACAACGAAGTTTAATTTTCACTTATAGAGAACGTAAACACCGAAGAATGTAGAATGAGTTGTATAAGAATTGTTGCATTTCTTTAACACAAAATTGTTTAGCTCATGGAACCTGCAATATAGCTGATATGAATGAAACATTCATTGAATTTACAGAGAGAATCAGACGATTTTTTCGATGAAGTTTTAAGCATAGAGTTAAATTATTTGCACCTCCATGGTCTTAAGTTTTTACGTAAAAATAAATTTTTATATTATTGTTATGAATGAAAGGAATGTAAATACGTTTATGAATGAAATGCTGCTTTTATAGAGAGAGCCAGGCGATTTACGTCTCGGTGACGTCATTTGATTAAAGTTCATTTGTTTTCGATGAAGTTTTCAAATGTAATAGATTATTGTAGTATTATGATAATCTCAAAAATATTACCGAGGAAGGTGTTGCATTTTAGAGATGTTTAAACCAGGAAATTTATATTTCAATGGCGTCATTTGAATGAAGTTCATTTTTTTCGATGACGTTTTAAGTTTTCAAACATAATAAATTAATGTAGTATTGTGATAATTTTAAAACTATTAGCGAGGAATGTATCACACTTTAGAGATGTTTATATAAAATTCCAATGAAGTTGGAAACTGTTTCATGATCAATGCATTATGCATGATTAATCTTTCTTGTTATTATTCTCTTAGATTAACAAATGTTTGATTAACAAATGTTTTGCTTTAACTGCAAAGTATCAAAATGTGTTTCTTTGTAGAAATATCACACATTGGACATATTCGCTTTTTTTTAGAAAAACTTAATACTTCTTCATTTGCTAATTAAACGGAACGTTTCTGAGTAATTAAAAAATATATCAGCAGAAGTTAATTAAAATGTCTTTCCATTTCGTATTCGATTCTTCGTAGACATATTAAAGCTTCACTTTTAATTAAATGCAGACTAAAGATAAGCTCCGTAATCTTAAAGAAATATTTGCCATCCAAATCACTTGGGGTATATTACAGGATTTAAAGACTTCTGAAATTACTAGGTTCGTGCGTTTACTTTCCCTACAATACATGGTACACGTAGAGGGAAAGTTTTGTGGTGGTGGGCGTGATTTTAGTTAGATATATTGATATTTGATTTGTAAAATAAGAGCCAAATATTTGTCTTCCAGAAATAAAAGTAAATACAATGCTACGACAGTTACATAGCGCCCGACAGTAATTTAAACTTAGCCAATAATTACAGGAGACAATGTGTCTACTGATTGACACTAGATAGACACCTAAACTGATTTGAACCGTATCATGTGATAGCCACCTGCATCCATAATGATTACGAAATACAACGCTGAGAAAAATAAGTACACATAACTGTTTAGCCAATGAGCTTGTGCAAAAAGTTGACGTAGTACTTTGATCCAGCGCCAAGGCGAAACAGCTCTAGGGGGACAGCGAAGCTTTAATAAAGTATACGCCTCGGTAAAATTAAAGGTTCACAGTGGCATATCAACAGTTTATTTCATTTTAAGAATTATTATGAAAATTACAGCTGTATTATATTTAAACATTAAATTATAAACAAAATTAGACTGAAATATCTTGTTTACCTGCATGTTTAATTACATTCAAAATTTTTTAGACAAATTTAATTTTTTAAATTCCTACTACTTTTTCAAATGTTAATATTTTCACTACAAATCTTTCTTTTACATTCCTTGGAATCTACTACACAGGATTTTGAATGGATTTCAAGATGCTTCTTATTAACACTTTACTACATAGTTGAAAAGTATTTATGATTTTTTCATTCTGTCTGCCTATCTGTCTGTCCGTTAGCACGATAACTGCCGTAAAAATGACTTTATCAAGATGAAATTTTAGTATGTTGTTCATACGATCTGTGGGACCTATGGGTATATAAATAAATAATATCACCCAATCAGTTTTGGATTAAACCCGGGTTGAAAAACTGAAATACATTGAACCCTATGGTATCTAATTTTTCAAACATTTTTAACCGAATTTGAAATTCACAATTTGCTTCGAAAGTTTTAGGAAATATTCATATTATCACATACAATATATAAAAAAAATTCAGAAAAATATATTCAGTATTTTATAAAATAAAAATTAAAAGAATAATTACTCCCATTATATGAAGAGATCACGTGACCATTATATGAAGAGATCGCGTGACCCACTTCAAAATGATATATGGCATCCATCTTATATCAAAATCGTGATTTTTAAAGTTATTTTTAATTCATATTTAGTGTTGTATCCGTCCTAAAACCGCTTTATTTTTGCTTAAATTCTGTGCATCAACATATTGTAACAACGCAATTACAATATATTTGAGTTTAAATGATCATCAAACTTTGATTATTTCTACAACGAAGCTTAATTTCGACTTATGGAGATTGTAAACACATCAAGCTGTAAGATGAGTTGTATAAGAATTCCTGAATTTCTTTAACTCAAAATTATTTAGCGCTGGAGTCTGCAATATAGTTGATATTAATGAAACAGTAATGGATTTTATATGGAGAACAGACGATTTTATAGCAGATATTTTTGGTGAAGTTTTAAGCACAGACTTAAATTACATTTACCTCCATGGTTTTAAATTTTAAACTAAAATAAATTATTGTAGTATTGTAATGAATGAAAGGAATATAATAAATATTTGTGAATGAAATTTTTACTGTTTCTTCATAGAGAGTCAGGCAATTTATGTTTCATTGACGTCATGTGAATAAAGTTCCTCTTTAAGATGAAGTGTTCAAATATAATAAATTATTGTAGAATAGTGATAATTTAAAAAATATTACTGCTGAATGTATCGCATTTTAGAGGTGTTTACATAAAATTGCATTGCAGATGGATTAAAATGCATAAATTTTTTTATATTTACATAAAATTGCATTGCAGTGTTTGATAATCAATGCTTTATGCATGATTGATCGTGTATTAGATTTAATATAATTTTGTTATTGCCATGCATAGTGAAAAAGGCGAAATTTATAAACAGTTCTCAGTTTGAAATTTTTTTTAAATTAAATACAAACTTCAATATTAATTCCATGCAGTATTTTATCAAATAAAAAATACATAACATGCAAAAAATTTTAAAAACTCTCTTAATTACAACAAGAAAGATCAACCATGCTTAAAGTATTGATTATGAAATACTTTCCAACTTCCATGCAATTTTATTTAAACATGACTAAAATGCAATACATTCCTCGGTAATATTTTAAAACTTATTACAATACTACATTAATTTATTATATTTGAAAACTTAAACCTTCATCGAAAAAAAGGAACTTCATTCAAATGACGGCATGGAAATATAAATTGCCTGTTTTAAACCTTTCTAAAATGTGATACATTCCTCGGATGTAATTTTAGAATTATCATAATACTACGATAATTTATTTTATTTGAAAACTTCATCGAAAACAACTGAACTTCATTCAAATGGCGTCATAGAAAAAATAACACGCCTGGATCTCTCTATAAACACTGCATTTTATTCATAACATTTTCCTATTCATTTCATTCATCACAATACTATAATAATTTATTTTATTTAAAAATTAAGACCATGGAGCTACAAGTAATTAAACTCTATGCTTAAAACGTCAGCGATAAAATTCGTCCTTCGCTTTATAAAATCTCATATCAGCTATGCAGACTCCATGAACTAAATGATTTTGTGTTAAAGAAATAAAGCAATTCTAATACAACTCATTCTACATATTTTGCTGCTTACATTTTACATAGGTGAAAAATTGGCTTCGTTATAGAAATAGTCAAATTTGTATGAGCATTTAAACTAAAATATATTGTCACTGCGTTGTTTCAGTATGTAGATGAACAGAATTTAAGCAAAAATAAAGTAGTTTTAGGACGGATACAACACTCAATATGAATTAAAAAGAACTTTAAAAATCACGATTTTGAGACAAGATGGATGCCGTATATCATTTTGAAATGGATCACGTGATCGCTTCATATAAGGAGTGTTATTATTATTTTAATTTTTATTTTAAAAACTACTGAATATATTTCGCTGAATTTTCTTTTATATATTTCATGGAACAATTTGAATATTACCTAAAATTTTCGAAGCAATTTGGGAATTTTAAATCCGCTTAAATTTTTTTTGAAAAGTAGGTCCCATAGGGCTCAATGTATTTCAATTTTTCAACCCGGGTTTAATCCCAAACTAATTGGGTGATATTATTCTTTTATATTTCCGTAGGTCCTACAGATCGTCTGAACAACATACTAAAATTTCAGTTTGATTAAGTCATTTTTACGGCAGTTATCGTGCTAACGGGCAGACAGACAGACAGACAGAATGAACAAAGTCATAAACACTTTTCAACTTTATTGTAAAGTGTTAAAAAAGGCCTTAGCAATGTAAAAACATTCATGTCGGCCAAAAATGAGCAAGGGAAAAAACAAATTTAAAGTTTCATTAGTGTGTTGTTTATATTCGATCATCTTTTAGAGAAATATTAATAAATATTTACTTTCCCCTTAATACATGGTAATGTATAAGGAAAGTATATAAATCATGCCGAAAATTACAACTCGAATTTTCAAAGTCTCTACACGTTTCGGGACATGAAAAAAATATTTTGGAGTGACGTCTGTGTCTGTGTGTCTGGTTGTCTGTCTATCTGTGTGTCTGTGCAATGCATTTATCCACTCTAACTCAAAAACTAATGGATCAAATTACATAAAATTTGGCTAGTAAGTTTCTTGTGGGTGATCCTGGTGCTGATTAGTTTTTAGTACTATTCGGATGAAATAACCCTCCTTTTTTTTGCGAAATGACCAGCAAAAATTGTTTTTATCTACTCTAGCTGAAAAAGTAATAGATCAAATTTTACAAAATGTGGTAAAAAAGTCTTTTGTGGGTTATCCTAGTGCTGATTAGATTTTGGTACGATTCGAGGAAAAAGCACCTGCCTTTCTTTGCGAAATGGCCCGCAAAATTCGTCAAGATCTAAAATAAAAATTATGTATGTTCAAATGTATCCATTAAATGCTTGTTTTTTACGTAATTTTTAACGATAAAATGAATAAGACCAACCCCATTACACTAGGATTTGCCGTTCTCGAGATATTTTAGTTTTTCACATTTTCTCTTCGTCACCTTTGAAAATTAGTCCAGTTACTAAATGAGAATGAAAATTAAATTAAAAGTTCGAATTCAGTGCAATTTTGAATAATTATGGGTGTTATTTTGTGCAATTAAGCTCAATATAATGAATTATTGAAGAAATAAAGAGAATGTGAATATGAGTCTGCAAGGAAAGTCCTGTACTTACCACAGCAGATCTTTCAAATTATGAAGATACTGATTTAAAATGTTACCTACATGTTTCCAAATGTTACAGTTATAATTTGAGCCAATAAAACAGAAAATTGATATTTTGACCATATTTAAGGTACGGTATCTCTTTAAAATTATCATCGTCTCTAAGGATGGGCAAATATAATGATTTTTCTTAAGGCTCGCCTTAATGATCCAACATATTATTTTAATTACAAATGGGATTTAAAATCCGACCATCAGATTTCGATGGATCCACACATTCTGAATATCCCCTATCAACAAAGTTTCAATTATAATTATGTGTCTGTGAAACTGTGCCGATATTAATTCTCTAACAGATTGAATATGTATGAATCATTATATAAAGAAAAGCTCATGCTCTGTATCCCACTATAACTCTTGTTCACATGCGAATTTAAATATCCGGAAGTTAAAATTATTTTCAAGGGCTTCTCATGACTTTACCTTGTTTTAATTTTCCTGAAATACATAGGGAAATATAATGTTGTTTATGTTTCTGTTTGTCTGTCTGCGTAACTTTTTATCTATCTGATTGTGTCTGTCTCTCATTGGACAAGACAAAATACGAAATCTATAGGTAAAAAATAAACCACCTTATTGAAACACCCTATATAGTACATAGGGTAAGTCATAGTTTGAAATACGCTATGGATGTAAATGATATGGAAAAAGTATATTTTGAACCAAATTAGCCAAATGAAACCTAGTAATCATCGTAACTGATCCCTAACAGCATTTTTTGTCTCAGTGATGTATGATTTATGTCACAGAGACTTTGAGACGTCACAGGACGTCGCAGTACGTCTCGGCAATGTCATATTGAATGTATAGCGAAATAATTTTGGTCATTTTTATGGTCGTTTTTGACGTCGCATATTAACTTGTTTGTGATGTCACATTGTAATTGCCATTGTAATGGCGTCACATTGTTATGTGTTAATTAAATTGTGGAAACGTCAGAGAATATAGTCACAATGAAGTTACAAAGTTACTAATACGTATCGTCGCATAGAACTCACAAATATGATGTCACATTGTGACCCAGGTGCCACGTGACTACGATGTCACTGTCACACATGTGACGATCTTTGCTGTGAGGGACATGTTGCCATTTATTAAAAACATTCATAAACAATAAAGAATAACTTGTGAACTAAAACTGAAAAAAGACAATTGTTGCTTATGCTGGTGATGATTATGATACAAGGGCAAAAAAATAGAACGGGCTATGAACGTATGAGAAATTAAAGTGGAGCCCTGCACTCCTAGATAATTCTAAATAGTGTATATGTGCCTGTCTGATTTAGTGGGACAAGGGGATAGGCTGCTCCATATAATTTCCAAGTAATTATGTTTCTTGCCAAATAATATTTCCATCATTAAAACAATATAAAGAACTCTATCATTTTTTTGTCCCACTAAGAAATGTTTTTGCCCTCAATAAGAAAATATTCGTGTACTTGTGCTGGATTTCTGCCTGTCTGTCTGTACCCATGATATCTTTCGAATCAAATTTTAAAAGTTATTTATATTCTTTATAGTTATTTATATTCTTTCCAAGATATTGCATTTTTTTCAATGAGTCGTCATTTTCCATGTCGTCATCATCAATGAGTCGTCATTGATTTAGCGTCATTTTTATCCATTTGGCGAGTTTTTCGTTAATTTAGCAACATTTGAAAAAGTCGCCAAGTTGGCGACATTCCACCAAATTCGTCGTCAAAACCTCGTCAAGCGTTATGAACGAAGAAATAAGTTATTCTTACAGCAGATAAATGACTATTGGCGTTCAAATACAAAAGTATTATTCAAAGTATCTTTTTTCATGAATGGAACGAGCTAGATCCACTTGAATGATGTCACCAAATTTATGGCATGGTATTACATATGAAAAGTGAACATGTTTCTCAATAGGAAATATATTCTTTTTATTTTATATGCCTTTTTGATATCTTTTGAAAAATGTGCAATATCTCGAGAACGGTTCCTGTTAGCGTTCTAAAATTTATGTGAATCGTTTTCTAACGATAAATTAATTACGTAAGGAATGTCTATTTGCGTAACATTATTAGCGGTTTTGATTTTTTGACGATTTTTTCAAAATTTCACTCGAGAATTTAGGGGGGATCTGAACATTCGATTTCGTATAAAAACAATAGGCGTCCAGTTCTTACGGATTGTGATTTTTGTACCAAATTTTGTTCGAATCGGTCCATTCGTTCATCAGTTAATCGTCTCCACAGTCTCACTGACACACACACACACACACACACACACATACACTTTCACACACACACACACATACTTCGACGCACACACACACACGCACACAGACATCACTTCAAAAATGGATTCGTGATCAGGGATGCTTGAAACGTGCTATCCCGTCGAAAACTCGAATTCGAATTTTCGACTCCGTGACAATGATTTTCTTATACATTATGTATATAAGGAAAATAAAAACACCTGATAAACTTATAAAAGCATAAATAATGGGCTTTTATATGTTGCCGAAGTTTCTCTTACCTTTCGAACAAAGTGTATTATATTTATTAATAGAAATCTAGTTAATAAAAAGAATTATGTGCAATTATTACTTGACTTACATAGGTACAATAATGTATAAGGAAAGTATTGTGAAGGGGTCGAAAATTCGAATTCGAGTCTTCGACGAGAGAGCACGTTTCAAGCATCTCTGATCACGAATTGAATATTTTTAAAGTGATGTCTGCATGTGTTTGTTTATGAATGTATGTGTGCGTGGCAATGAGTCTGTGGAGACGATAACTGACGAACAAGTGGACCAATTCGAACGATATTGGGTAAAAAAATTACAAACCGTAAACACTGAGAGCCTATTGTTTTTATACGCAATTGAATGTTCAGAACCCCTCTAAATTTTCTAGTGAAATTTTGAAAAAATCGTCAAAAAATCAAAACCTCCAATGAAGTTACGCAAATATACATTTCGTATGTAATTTGTCATTAGAAAACGATTGACATAGATTTTAGAACGCTAACATGAACCGTTCTCGAGATATTTCATATTTTTCAAAAAAATAACCAATAAAATTATATAAAATAAAATAAAAAAAATCTGATGTGGGCAACACATGTCTTTCCTTATATAATGCAATGAATTTACTACTTTTACAGTTAAAAAAAAGTTATTCTTATAGTAGATACTTATATTCTTTCCAAGATATTGAATTTTCTTCAATTAGTCGTCATTTTCATTGATTTAGCGTCATTTTTATCAATTTGGCGAGATTTTTGTTAATTTGGCAACAATTCAAAATGTCGCCAAGTTGGCGACATTCCGCCAAATTCGTCGCCAAAATCTCGCCAAGCGTTATAGACGGTGAAATAAGTTATTCTTACAGCAGATAAATGACTACTGGCGTTCAAATACAAAAGTATTACTCAAAGTATATTTTTACATGAATGGAACGAGCTAGATCCACCAGAATGATTTCACCAAATTTATCGCATGGTATTACATATGAAAAGCGAACATGTTTCTCAATAGGAAATATTTTTTTTTTATTTTATATAACTTTCTGATAGTTTTTTTGAAAAATGTGCAATACCTCGAGAACGATTCATGTTGGCGCTCTAAAATTTATGTCAATCGTTTTCTAATGAAAAATTACATAAGAAATGTCTATTAGCGAAACTTTATTAGCGGTTTTGATTTTTTGATGATTTTTTCAAAATTTCACTCCAAAATTTAGAGGGGTTCTGAACATTCGATTGTGTACAAAAACAATAGGTTTCCAGCGTTTACGGATTGTGAGTTTTGTACCAAATTTCGTTCGAATCGGTCCATTCATTCGTCAGTTATCGTCTCCACAGGCTCACTGACACACACACACATACTTTCACACACACACACACGCACACATACATCACGAAAATCGTTTTATTCGTGATCAGGGACGCTTGAAACGTGCTCTCCCGTCGAAAACTCGAATTCGAATTTTCGACCCCGTCACAATACTTTCCTTATACATTGTGCATATAAGGAAAGTTATATTTCCTATTGAGAAACATGTTGACTTTTCATATGTAATACCATACGATAAATTTGGTGACATCATTCTGGTGGATCTAGCTCCTTCCATTCATGAAAAAAAATACTTTGAGTAATACTTTTGTATTTGAACGCCAATAGTCATTTATCTGCTGTAAGAATAACTTATTTCTTCGTTCATAACGCTTGACGAGGTTTTGGCGACGAATTTGGTGGAATGTCGCCAACTGGGCGACTTTTTGAAATGTTTCTAAATTAACGATAAACTCGCCAAATGGATGAAAATGACGCTAAATCAATGAAAATGACGACTCATTGACGAAAATTCAATATCTTGGAAAGAATATAAATATCTACTATAAAAATAATCTATTTTTTTTACTGTAAAAATAGTAAATTCATTGCATTATGTAAGGAAAATCATGTGTTGCCCACATCAGATTTTTTTATTGATATGCACAAGGGGTCTGTAACAAACGCTCATAAAAGAGCATAAAATGTCTTGAGCTGGATATGTCTTTAGCTCAACGTTATGAAGCTGGCCTACCACATGTTGGCGACAGAATCTAATCCTGACACTGCGAAATCGACTATTTCAAATTCTGGCTACATTGGTGACATTAGCTATTTTACGGGGTGACATTAGCCAAGCATCCTTTGTTCTATTATATCCAGTTATTCCGCTTACTGTTAACTATATATCTATTGTACAAATGTACTTTCTTTACTCCCCATAAGATAGCGCTAGCACAAACAGGTTATTTAATCTTTCGAAATTTTCTTACGTTGACTTACCGTATGTTATTGGACCTTGTGACTCACTACGCGGCTGCTTTGTGTCTTATCCTTCACTTATGTTCAGACTTCGCACGCCTCGTCTTCAATCCAGTAACGGACTCGATCAGTTTCGACAGAACTCACTGTGAGCGGCAGTATTGTAGCGAACGATCATAATGCAGTAGACAATTCTTTGAACTGGAGATGTCTTTGGCTCAACGTTTTGATGCTTGCTTACAACGCTTTTTCTTCGAAATTAAAGCCGGCACTGCCAAGTTGGGGGTTTCATATTTTCGCTACAGGTCTAATGAGTTTTAGTTCAATCTATCGAGGAAAAGACTCCTATTTTCTGGAATGCCTTTTGAAAAGAATAATACTATCCACCATTATTTAAAAATAGCGCATTATTTTGTGATGCTAACATGCGTTGTACACAAATAATGATATTTCTTAACTAAAATTATATAAAGTCATACAAATTAATTTTTCTTATTATTTATCACAGGATTAGACGTTTTAAACATACTTTGATTGACACCATCACTAGGAATTATAATAAACCGTGCTCAATATATTGCAATTTTTACACTACCTGCAATATCTTTCAAAAGCATAGAACATTTGAAATGACATTTGGATGTATTGATTACTATGGAAAAGAAATATATTTTTAACAAATCGAATAAAAACACCTAAATATTGTCATGGTAGTTTTTATGAAGTCGAAATTTATTAATTTTGAAGTAAAAGTCATATTTAAAATACTGGTTATTTTAACTTGATTTAATTCCTCAGCGGAAACAAAACTTTCACATAATAATAGGCGTAGTAGTATAACAGGGTTTCAGTATTTAAAAAATATGATGTATTTGTTGAAATAATACGTACATATTTTGATTAATTAAATAAAAAAGTAAAAATCCGAACAAACATTCTAATTAATTTTTTCTAATTACATGTACTAAAATTTCTTTAAATTGCATGTGATTCATTTATTTGTTTACATAATTTCAGAAATTTTTCTATTGAGAACAACAACTTCGTCATTATTTATAACGTGTATAATTTGTATTACTTCATTTCATATTTCCTCCAACTCCCAGCAGAAAACAAACGTTTTTTTTTAATAATTCAGACATAAATGGAAAATTGCATTTTTAAAAAAACTGTGCTGCATACGCATTTAATATAAATAAAAAATGAATAATAATAAAAATATCTAAACAAAAAATTTATATTTTAAATAAAAAAACAGAAGTGCAAACATATTATTCTAATTAATTTTGTCTACTTACTTGTACTGTAATTTTTTAAATAAAACTGCATGAGACTCAACTGTTTGTTTACATTATTTTATCATTTTTCTCTAATTGATAATAACTGCATCATAATTTCTTACATGCATATTTTGTAATTCAACATTTTTATAATCCGTCCTCTCCTCCGAGGGAACACTTGTTTTTAATAATTTAAACATAAATGAAAAAATGTATTCTCAAAGGTAATTCTATTTTACTTAAAAAAAAAATTACTCATTTTCATCTCTCTGCTTATTTTTATACTTCATTTCTCATTAATTATTTAACTGTATACGCTTGCATTTGGCATCCGGTTTCTATTTCTCTCGTAAAATATCATCCGGCATTTTCTCTCATTATTTAAAATTAAATTCCTCTGGGGAATTGAAAATACTCGCTCCCGTAGTTTTCGTTTAAAGTAAACTCAGTTTAACAAGATTTTCTAATTATGAAATTTAAAAATAATACCTTATTATTTCCGTCTATATCCAAAATAAAACTAACTGCCGTCGCCGCAGCTGCTGCTGTTTAACAAATGTCGCGTTCCTCAAGTTTCTGTGTATCGCGTACTGCAAAATCAATAATAGAAAAAAATTTAAACTTAGATCATTTGTAGAGAACTGTTAGGAAAACACCACGAAGTGAACAATTTTGCGATTTATACTTTCTCTATATATTAAAAAAATCTTATGTAGGCAACACATGACTTTCCTTATATAATGCAATGAATTTACTACTTTTACAGTTAAAAGAAATGCTATCCTTATAGTAGATACTTACATTACTTCCAAGATATTGAATTTTCTTCAATTAGTCGTCATTTTCATTGATTTACCGTCATTTTTATCCATTTGGCGAGATTTTTATTAATTTGGCAACATTTAAAAATGTCGCCAAGTTGGTGACATTCCGCCAAATTCGTAACCAAAATTTCGCCAAGCGTTATGAATGGAGGAATAAGTTATTTTTACAGCAGATAAATGACTATTGGCGATCAAATACAAAAGTATTACTCAATGTATATTTTTTAATGAATGGAAAGAGCTAGTTCCACGAGAATAATGTCACCAAATTTATCGCATGGCATTACATATGAAAAGTGGACATGTTTCGCAATAGGAAATATTTTTTTTTTATTTTATATGACTTTTTGATAATTTTTTTGAAAAATGTGCAATATTTCGAGAACAGTTCATGTTAGCGTTCTAAACTTTATGTCAATCGTTTTCTAATGAAAAATTACATTAGAAATGTCTATTTGCGTTACTTTATTAGCGGTTTTGATTTTTTCAAAATTTCACTCGAAAATTTAGGGAGGTTCTGAACATTCCATTACGTAATAAATCAATAAATTCCCAGTGTTTACGGATTGTGATTTTTGTACCAAATTTCGTTTGAATCGGTCCATTCGTTCGTCAGTTATCGTCTCCACAGATTCACTGACACACACACATATACATTCACACACACCCACACATTTTCACACACACACACACGCAGACATCATTTCAAAAATTTTTGATTCGTGATAAGGAGTGCTTGAAAAGTGCTCTCCCGTCGAAAACTCGAATTCGAATTTTCGACCTCGTCACAATACTTTCCTTATACATTATGTATATAAGGAAAGTAAAAATGTAACTCATGCCGCCGCACTTTGACCAATTTCTCGTCCTTCGAGGTTCTCTGATTCATACCGTAAAAACTATAGCATGCAAAAATTTAAATTCGGTACACATATAGAAACCGGTTTAGAAAACGCGTTGAAATAAACCATTTTTACTTTCCTTATTACATAATGTATAAGGAATGAGGAGACGATATCTCACGAACGAATGGAGCCATTCGAATGAAATTTGGTACAAAAATCACAATCCATGAATACTAGAAGTTTCTTGTTTTTAAGCGCAATCGAATGTTCAGAACCCCCCTAAATTTTCGAGTGAAATTTTGAAAAAATCATCAAAAAATTAAAACCTTTAATAAAGTTACGCAAATAGACATTTCTTATGCAATTTTTCCTTAGAAAACAATTGACATAAACTTTAGAACGCTAGCATGTACCGCTCTCGAGATATCGCACATTTTTCAAATAAATTTATACAAAAAATCCCATAAATTAAAAAAAATATATTAACTGTTGAGAAACATGTTCACTTTTCATATCTAATATCATGCGATAAATTTGGTGACATCATTCTCGTGGATCTAGCTCATTCCATTCATAAGGAAAGATACTTTGAGTAATACATTTGTATTTGAACGCCAATAGTCATTTATCTGCTAAGAATAACTTATTTTTTCCGTCCATAACGCTTGGCGAGATTTTGGCGATGAATTTGGTGGAATGTCACCAATTTGGCGACTTTTTTTAATGTTGCCAAATTAACGAAAATCTCGCTAAATGGATAAAAATGACGCTAAATCGATGAAAATGACGACTAATTAACGAAAATTCTATATCTTGGAAAGAATATAAATATCTACTATAAAAATAACCTATTTTTTTGCTGTAAAAGTAGTAAATTCATTGCATTATATAAGGAAAGTCATATACTGCCCACATCAGATTTTTCGATATATTTTGCTGTTTAAGAAATATTTAATATCAAACTTAAGGACAAAATATTTGAGCTGCGTGTTCGCGTTCTGTATAAACTAATAAAAGCAAGACCATGGATGTTTGCATGCAGATACCTACATAGTTGAAGGTTTTGCAGGACGGAGCTCTTTTTTTAAAATTCGATTATTTTAATTTTTATGCACTTTCTCTCGTATCGGCACGTCCATCGATTTTCTCTGTCTCGTATTGGGTAAATTATAGCATACAAAAATGTGAAATTTGGTACATTCATAGAGACATAATAGGGTAGCATGATAAAATAAACCGTTTACCGATTTAAATTTTAGTTTGGCTTAAAATAGTCCGCGAAACCTCCCTACTCTCTAAGCAAGTTACGGGGGTTGGCGATGGGTAGCGAGCAGGGGGCAGAGCCCCCTAGTAGTTTAAAAATACTTAATGTAAATAATAATAAATAATAATATTAAATAATATTATAAATAATAATAAAATATTTAAATAGTTTAAAAATATTTAATGTCAAAAACAGAATATTTGGGTCCTGATTTCGCGTCCGGGACACAATTTTAACAGCAAGAAAACGAATTTTTCAAAATTGCGGCAAATAGAAAATATTCTTGCTGCCATTGCAGTTAGCAGTTATTCCTTGTTGATGAGCGCATAATGCGCGCGAAACCGGTCGATGGATACTGTTATCTGCAGTGGGAGCGTCTTCCATTTATAGGGGAACACCCCTTTCTGGCTGGTTCTTGTGATTCGAACATGGCCTTTGCAACAACCGCGAGTTAAATTGTGAACGAATTTAATGCCGGCTACGTGGAAGGACTGCAATTGTCAGTTCCCACAGAAGTTCGTAAATTTGCGGCAAATAGCAAGTTTTCTTTCTATTGTTGCAGGTAGCGGTTACTCCACTCTTATCAGTGCATAATAATTGCGACACCGTCTCATCCAGATACTTTTATCTGCAATGTGAATGTCTTTATTTTGGGGGACATCCCTTCCTGGCGGATCGTATAGCTTTTATGTACCGTATATGGTTGCATTTTTGCAAGACTGAGCTAATTATTTTGCAGTTTAATGTAGTTCATGAATTATTCTACATTTTTTGAACTTCTGAAGTGAAAAATGTTCTTTTGTATGGGCGCGCCCCTCAAGTCTCGTGCCGCCACAATATATATATATATATATATATATATATATATATATATATATATATATATATATATATAAATATGTATATATATGTATGTATATATATATATATATAGCATAGTATAGCATAGGAAAATATGAATTTCAGTACATTTATAAAAAAATCGGTAGGGAAATACGCCGAAATAAATCATTTTTCGATTTTAACTTTAATTCGACGTAAAATAACTTGGAAAGAATGCTAAGCGATCATCAACGAGTAGAACACGAAGCCTCCAGGCTCGGGAACGGGTTTGGCTGAAAATCGTAGCGAGCAGTGGGTGGAGCCCTCTAGTCAATAAAAATATCCTATGACCAATACATGACTTTCCTTGTATATGGCGACAAGGAAAATCAAATACTGAGCCAATAACTCGAGAAATATCAAGATTATCTTATATTTTATATAGGTGTATAGGAAACTCCCTGGCGCTACACGATGAAGAGACTTTAGTTGGACCGAACCCTATTTTTAAGGGATTTGGCATGCTATTTCGCTTCTTGTTAGATATAGAGGGGGAGTCAATTAAAATTGCCAAAAGAGTTGCGATATTAGTATCAAGCACTTTTGTTCCACAGCTAAAGCTGCAGAACAACTTTCTAAATAACGATTTGAAGAAAACCATTTTATTCATATGCAAGTAGCAAACATAGAGACATTGGAAAACATGTAGACATAGATACACTGGAAAACGTAGACATGGGAAACGTCTGGACGTAGAGGCATTGGTAAACACGCAGAAACATCTTATTACACGTGAACTGGCATGAAGGTGAACATTGCTGAAGGTGAACATTTTGTGTTTTGTATATAATAAAGTCATTTTTTGGCATATTATTTAAATGTTCGACTTTCTTAGGGGGAGGTTAGATTGTACACATAATTTTTAAGGGTTTTATTTCATCCTTTGCGGGGGGGTAAAATATTTAGCACTAACTTTGCAATGCTCTACAAATTTGTAATCAATGTTTATTCCCTATCTCTAACAGGAAGCAAGATTATCCCAGTACCCACTAAGGAAGAGCATCAGCCACCCAAATGCTGTTTAACCTTGTTGCTCCATTGTGGTTTTATATATACACCACCATAAAAGATATACACGCCTTAATGGACGTTGACACCTAATCCTACCTTCTGTGTCAGCCGTCTCCGAAAAGTCTCCCTTTATAGAGGATGTATTTGAATCGCTGATACCGACGCCATTGGTGTGGGTGTGGCTTCTCTCTTGAATGCACGATCCTCTCGAGAAGTTTTCTGTGTGTGGCGTCCTGGGCCTCTACGACGGTAACATGTGCTTTCTCTGATCCATTGTTGCCAACACCAAGCAACTATCGCTTCGGTCATGATACGTCAGTTGGACCAACTAGCTTACTTTAGGCCTGTGATGTTGTTGTTGAGACCCAGACCGTCCGACCTACCAGAACGATGTAAGGTAACTGTTTGGACGGCCGGGAAGTGCCACCCAATTTCGACCGGAACCTAGTGGGGGAGGCATCCACAGGGACCGCACCCTCCTTCCCCTACCACCAACCTCTCGGAAGGACTTACGGACCCACATGTTTAACGTGATTGCACTCCGCATGAACACGGCGGCAGTTGTAGGCCTATGATGTGACCTTTCTCTAAATACGACAATTGTTCGTAGCGCCGCCGAGTACGTTTCAAAGGTATCGCTGTACTCTCTGTACACAACTTGCAGTATCATAGCAAAATATCTAGTTCTATACGTCCGTGAGTGAGAATACCGATCGATTTAATTGCTGCATGGTAAGTCATTCTCATGCGCATTATATGAGTTCTATAACACCATTGGCGTCGACAGTACAATAATTTGTATAACCATTGAAACGGCATTTGTATGCCCAGTTTCATAGCTGTGACTCAATTTTTATTGGTACATACATATTTCGCAACAAAGTTTATGTTTTGCTTTCCTTTGATGTCTGTGGGATCTGTATCGTCATTACACTTTGTAGCGAAGGATGTTAAAATTTCCTGGCTCGTTGCAAAAGGGCATAAGTCTCCGTTCTGAAATCATACAACATTTTGTATTTTTACCCTACTCTGTTAAATTTGTACCTGTGTTTTATTCAAAGCTCTCGTCCTTCATACATGTCTGAGCGAGTCATTTATCCACGAACATAAATAAGTGAGCCCTATAATGCTATGAAAGCTCTAACGAAACCCAACTATTCACAGTGAAACTATCTACTATTATCCATTTTAACTATCTTCTATTATCCATTTTATCTATCGACTATTATCTATTTTAACTATCTACTATTATCCATTTTTACGATCTACTATCATCCATTTTAACTACCTACTAAATGCAACTAACAGTCAATTCTACTAGAGTAGTCGAACTTGATATTTATATTTTTCTTAAACAATTTGAACATTTTACACTATTGCTCCCATTTTTATGTATTCAGCATAATAGAGTTTTAACTGTAATTTATTTGTCCATTATACTCCTCATCAACTATGCGCTTTAATCCAATTAATTTGCCATCTTTTACATAATTCAACTATCACTTTATCACAATCTATCCGCTGCTACGTAACGAAACATCCAACTATCCACTGCAATCCATTCAAATTATTTACTGTAATTTAATCCACTGCAACACCCAACTATGAATTCAAATACAGACATCCAACTTGATAGTTATATTTTTACGAAGTACTTATCATCATCATAACACGGCTGAAGTACTTATCACACACCATAACACTATCTATTCATCATAACACGGTTGTAACTTTATTTCACTCCAACTTATGTAACTTTATTTTTATCCAACGTTGTACCATCAAGCCAATTGTACTCTTTAATCCAATTCATCTGTTCTCTTTCACGTAATTCAACTATGACTTTAATATCCACAACTATTCGGTGTTACAAAATGTTATATGCAACTATCTACTGTAATCCATTCCAACTATTTACTGTAATCTAATCCATCTGCCCACTGTATAGCATTCAACTATCAATACAAATATAGACACCGAACTTGAAAATTTTTATTCTCTTAAAGTATCTATACAATTTACACTATTTATTAGAGACACAATTACATATTTTACTCGATTTTTCATAACAGTTGTAATTTTGTTTCAGTCCAACGGTCCATTGTACTACAAATCAAATCTACACTTTACTCCAATTAATGCGTTATTTATTCCATATTCCAACTATCGCTTACTGTCCACAACCAGACAAAAAATAACATCCAATTATCCATTGCAGTCCATTCCAGCTATTCATTCAAATCTACTCCATCAGTTTACTGTACTATTTAACTGCCAATCAAATACAGTCATCGAACTTGAAATTTATTTTTTAAGTATCTGAAAATTTTACACAATTGCTCCCCCTTTTAATCAATTCGGCATAACATAGTTGTAATTGTATTCCAATCCAACTCCCAATTGTGCTCCAAATTAATTGTACATATTATTCCAATTCATGTGATCTCTTTCACATAATCCAATTATCACTTTTTTATCCACAATTCCACGATAATTAACATCCAATTATGCACTGCAATCTATTGCAATTATTCATTGAAATCCAATCCATCTGTTTACTGTAGCATTCGACTGTCCATCAAATACAGTCATCGAACTTTAAATTTATATTTTCTTAAAGAATCTGAACATTTTACACAATTACTCCCATTTTTATCCATTCTTCATATCAGAGTTGTACTTTTATTTCAATCCAACTGTCCATTTTAGTTCAAATCGATTGTATATTTTGTCCCAATTCATGTGTTCTATTTTACATGATCCAGCTACCGCTTTACTGTCCACAACTTTTCAAGAAATAGCATCCAATTATCCATTGCAATCCATTCCATCTATTCGCTGAAACCTAATCTATATGTTTACTGCAGCATTCAACTGCCAATCCAAATGCAGTCATCGAACTTGAAATTTATATTTTTTTTAAAGTATTGAACATTTTACACCATCTTTCGTTATTTCCATCCATTCTGCGTAAACCTAAACACATAGAAAAATAATTAGCACAATGTGCAAACAAGTTTCTCTGACTCGGTTGGCATCCCTCCTAAATAGAGGGAATGATCCTTTTCTATTCTATTTATAGCACTGCAGGGATAAAGCATAGGTTGCATTCTCTTGCTGTCTGAGGAACAAAAGCTTTTGTTACCCCTTTCTGTTTATTTGATTGAGAAAACAGCCTCGGGTAATTAGCATGAAATTAATGCAAAATACTTGCTGCAGAGTGAACCTTTCACCCAAATCGGATTTCTAGAGACTGAAAATGGGATGATGGTGTTAGAATGCTTTTCGATTATTTTCTAGTCGAATATATTTCCATTTATATAAATTACAGGTCCGTAACATCAAAACTGTTCGGAAGACACTCCCATTCCAGATACCAGTATCTATAGACCGGTTTCATGTTTATTATGTGTTGGTTAGCATGGAATAATCGATATTTGAAATAGCAGAAAGAAAGATTTTTGCTAAATTCGGATGAGATTTACATTGCAGATAGCAGTATGACTGTCTTTTGAATTTTGGAAACGTCCCTTATAAGCGGGTTTTGTGTTTGTGATCAAAATTGTTGTAGGGGAAGTTCTGGTAAGTTGACGAACTTAAGCAATACTTACGTTTGAGTTGTTACAGCTTCAATTAGAGCTGCAATTTTTTCTGTATTTAGCACACTATTAGTTAGCTTTAACCACGAATTATTAGACTATTTTTAATCAACAAGAAAAATGAACAAATAAACTTTATTGCATGAGGGTCAGTTTCGTCATCTTACCCTCACTGGCGGGTAACATGACTTTTAAGGTAGGGTAAGATGACGAATAATTAAACAATTAAATTGTACAAACATGGCAATTAATTTAGGTATTTTTTCAGGTATTTCAGGCCATACAAAAATCACATATATGACTCTTATTCTTAGCTTCTTTTGGATCGATATCAGAGCATTGGGCATGTGTCCATTTTCTGTAGAGAGAGCACTGAAACCACAGTTCAACTTTACCATACTCAGAACAAATAATGCATTCTCTCTCTTCTTTCGAGAGACTGTCATCACTTTCTTGATAATCAGTGTGAATTGATGAGTCGGATGATATTTCATCAAGATCTTTTTTGAAAACTTTAACAGATTTCTTGCTAATTGGGAATTTACGTTTAATGACTGATTTTTTTTTTTTGCTTATTGATATATTCCTTACTTTTTGCATTTTTACTTTCCCTGCAATACTAGGTAATGTATAGGGAAAGTATTGGAATCATGTCGAAAATCGCAACTCGAGTTTTCGACGGATCTACACGTTTCAAGACCTATAGAATACGAAAAAAGCATTTTTAGCGTGACGTCTGTGTGTGTCTCTGTGTGCGTCTGTCTGTCTGTGCTGATTTTGTATCCACTCTAACTAAAAAACTAATGGACCGAATTTCACAAAATTTGGTAAGTCACTTGTGAGCGAGTCTGGTGCTGATTAGTTTTGGATACCATTTGGAATAAAAGAACCCGCCTTTTTTGCGAAATGGCCCGCAAAAGTTTGTATCCACTCTAACTGAAAAACTACTGGACCGAATTTCACAAAATTCGGGTGATAAGTCGTTTGTGGGTTACTCTGGTGCTGATTAGATTTCGGTATGATGCGGAAAAAACAGCCTGCCTTTTTTTTTGCAAAATGGCCTACAAAAATCGTCAAAATCTAAAATAAAAAACTACGTATGCTCAAATATATCCATTGAATGCTAGTTTTATACGTAATTTTTAACGACGAAAATAATAAGACCAACCCTATTACACTAGGCTAGCTGTTCTCGAGATATTTTAGTTTTCCGTATTTTCTCTACGCCACCTTTGAAAATATGTCCGGTTACCGAATGAGAAAGAAAATTGAATTAAAAGTGAAATAAATTTAATTAAAATAAAGAGAACGTTAATATAAGTCTGCAGGTAAAGTCATGTGCTGCCCACATCAGATTTTTATTTTTTGTTTGTCTTTTTTTTTCCTTTTCTGTTTCCCTATCTTCTAGAACTCTTTTCAAAGGATATCTTGTAATATGGAAAGAAGGATTTTTTTCTTTGTTTACACTTTTGTGGAGTTGAATGAGGCAGAGGAGGCAAACTTGATGTTCTCAGCAGCAGCAAAAGTGGATCATGTTCTAACTATGGGAGCATTCGTGGAAACCCCTCTTCGAACTTGCCTCATCGCCTCTTTCATAGCATCTTGTGCCTATTTTATTTTCTTATGGTATTGGAAACTCTGTTTTGGCTAGAAAGTTCTCTATTACTAATCTTGGAGTTATTTATACGTCCGATTTTTCCTTTTCTCCTCATATTTCTAATATATGTTATAAATCCTATAGACAACTGGGTTACATTAAGAGAATTACTCACAATTTTGCTAATGAGGATACCATTATTGTTCTTTTCAATGCCTTGGTCAGGTATGAGCTTGAATATGAGTCTGTGGTTTGGAGACCTTTTCATGCCGTTCACTCAAGCAGGATCGAGATCATTCAAAGTACTTTCATGAGGTATCTTTATTATAGGAAAGCTCGCATTTTTTGTTATGCCTTATCCGCTACTTTTCTACGTGAATTGTTTGGTTTAAAAAACTTACAGAGCAGAAGGGATTCCATTCTGTTTCTATTCTTTAGGAATCTGTTCGGTGGCCAAGTTGATTGTTCCCCTGTCATGGGTGGGATTGGGTCTCATGTTCCTCAGTATACAACCAGAAGCATTAATTTATTTGCTGTAAAGAATTGTAATTCAAATATTGGATGTAATTGTGCAATTACTAGTTTTTGTAAATCATACAACAATTTCCCTGATAATCTGGATATTTTTTATTCATCGGAGATGGATTTTAAAAAGCATTTGTTGTAAACATCTTGTATTTTACTGTATTTATTCATGTGCATCTGTTTATGAAGATCATTTGTTGTTTGGGGTTTGCTTTTCTTTTTAATGTATTTTATGGTATTTTATTCTGTATTTTTTAACGTATTTTAATTCCTTCACGCTGTAACTGGGACCCCGTCTTGTAGCTTGCAGTCTTTTTCAAATAAATAAATAAATAAAAATAAATAAATTTTCACACCAATTTTGTCGGTTTTTATTTCTGTTGTATGGTTTTACCATCTCTGAAATGAACAAAAAGTATTCATAATTTGTCTATTAGCCTACTTATTTTGAAAGAAAAAAAGTTTTCTAAATTTCGCGTAAGATGGTGAATTCGCCATCCCCTAACTATGAGTTCGTCATCTCAACCGAAAGAGCCATCTCTGTTAGACGATTTCAAATAAAAACAACAATAAATGTATCAACGAGAAGCTATTTTACCATGATTTACCAAGAATTTGAACTTATTGAGCAATTCAATTTCCAGAACATTAATTTTAATGCCGGTTTAAAACATATTTTAAATATTTGAAAAATTATATAACTAAACGTACCTGTAGCTTCTTTATTCCGTGTCATCAACAATGCGTCCGATTTGTCTCACATTCACGATCGAAGCTTTGGGGGATATTTTGAAGCACTTTCTTGTTGCTGAGTGCTACCATTTGCAGGGTTTCAAAGAAACCTCGATTTCGTCATTTTACCCGCTTCGTCAACTTACCCGAATCTTTCCTATACTATACTTTTACTCGGTATACGTCCAACACTGAATTAGACTCCATATCTCTAATTAAGAACCTTCACCTGGGGATTAACTTGTCGATCGTAGTTCCGTTCTGATCGATAGAGGGCGCTATTTTAGCAGAAGGACAAATTTATTGCAAACACAATAGCGTTCATAGCTCAACTATATCAGTCTCTCTATCGATCGACGTAGAACACTACGAGCAGGCGTAGAATAAGACCCTTGATGCGTTTATCTTAAAAAAATTGATTTCTGACGTTTATCGCATGAGATAATTGTAACAAATTTAATTCAATTTGCTCAGTTTCCTTGATTAATTTTATAGTGACGTTCAAAACGACATTCCCAATTATGCATTGTATCCAGGAAAGATTCCAATTTAATTAAATGCTATGAGGCATACAACAAAGTCAAAAAGCTTTCGAGCTGGGCACACGTGCTCTAAAATGTGTTCTTTCAGACCAACACGTATTTTTGCGAAGTAGGGGAAAAGACGTCAAATAAACTTTTAATTTGCATTGACGCCCTTTATAAGAAAGAAAGCAGTTGTCACTAAGTTAACAAGGTAGATCAATCATGCTTAAAGCATTAATTATCAAACAGTTTCCAACCGAAATGCAATTTTATTCCAACATCTCTAAAATGCGATACATTCAGGGGTGACATCGTTTAAATTATCACAGTACTACAATAATTTATTACATTTGAAAACTTAAAACTTCATGGGAAAAAAATAAACTTTTCTCAAATGACGTCATCGAAATATAAATCGTCTGACTCTATTTAAAAGCAGTGAATATTTCATTCATACACTTTTATTTCAGAATATTTAGACAACGAGGTGCACCTGTGTACATCTAAAAGTGCCTGTGTACTAAATTTTATGGCCGTACAACGCTTATATTTCTAGCTACATACTTCGCACATACATATACAAGCAAATATATCTCTTTATTATATAAAATGGAAAGGTGTATAATTTTCACATAACATATACACAGACGATAAAGAATAAAGTCAAGCAAAGCGATAATTATGCAAATGTCTCGTCATACCGAAATACTTCTGAAGGAAATGGCCATAAATACATATGAAAAAATCTAATGTGGGCAACACCTGACTTTCCTTATATAATGTAATGAATTTACTACTTTTACAGTAAAAAATAGGTTTTTACTATAGTAGATACTAATATTCTTTCCATAATATTGAATTTTTGACAATTAATCGTCATTTTCATTGATTTAGCGTCATTTTTATCCATTTGGCCAGATTTTCGTTTATTTGGCAACATTTCAAAAAGTCGCCAAATTGGAGACATTCCGCCAAATTCGTCGCCAAAATCTCGCCAAGCGTTATTCACTAATAAATAAGTTATTCTTACAGCAGATAAATGACTATTGGCGTTCAAATACAAAAGTATTACCCAAAGTATCTTTTTTCATGAATGGCACGAGCTTGATCCACGAGAATGATGTCACCCAATTTATCGCATGGTATTACATATGAAAAGTGAACATGTTTCTCAATAGGAAATTTTTTTTTTATTTTATATGACTTTTTGATATTTTTTTTAATGTGAAATATCTCAAGAACGGTTCGTGTTAGCGTTCTAAAATTTATGTCAATCGTTTTCTAATGGAAAATTACATAAGAAATGTCTATTTGCGTAACTATATTAGCAATTTTGATTTTTTGACAATTTTGTCAAAATTCCATTCGAAAATTTAGGGGGGTTCTGAACATTCGATTGTGTATAAAAACAATAGGCTTCCAGTGTTTATGGATTGTGATTTTTGTACCAAATTTGCTTCGAATCGGCCCATTCGTTCGTCAGTTATCGTCTCCACAGGCTCACTGACACACACACACACACACACATACTTTCACACACACACACAGACATCACTTCCAAAATGTTTGATTCGTGATCAGGGATGCTTGAAACGTGCTCTCCCGTCGAAAACTCGAATTCGAATTTTCGACCCCGTCACAATACTTTCCTTATACATTATGTATATAAGGAAATTAAAAATAACAATCCGTGTAATAAACTGATTTTAATTTATTTAGGTTTATCCTTTTTCAAACACATAAATGTTTTATAAAATGTCAGATAATTGATGCAGTATAATAATTTTCCCCTTTCTCTGACATCAATCTTTATCGTCTTTATACATGTTATGTGCAAACTGCTTGCCTTGCCTTACTGAATAGAGATCACAAATTTGTTAATGAAAATTTCACATATCTTGCCGATTTTCGAAATTCCATCTTCTTCAATTCGATTGTAGTGGTGCTATAAACTTCCTCAATCAGCAGTGGATAGTGACTTCCAATTAGTGGCTTTGCTTAAAAATCTATAAGGGGCAGTCAAATGTAAACGATACAGATGGAAAAAAAGTACGCAAACTGTTTATTCTTTCATAAGTAATAGCCATAACTGTTAAAGCATTTATCCTACTGTGAGACAAGACGGTCAATGCCTTTAAGGAAGAATGTTTTGGGTTGCCTACGGAACCATGATTGTACCCAGGCATGCACCTCTTCGTCCGAGGCAAATCGACGGCCAGGAATGTCTTTCTTCAGGAATTGCAGGTCCGAATGTCAACCACTGTCCACTATCGGCCATTTCTAATAGCAGCATCAACCGCAGCAATGACAGAAGGGATGAGCCTGTCCTGGCCGACTGTTGTCTTTCAATGACACCCGACCGCCTCGATATCGTTTAGTCCATTCAAACACACGCGCACGTGACATACTGTATTCGCTATACACAGCAGACATGAATTCGGACATGAATTTCACTTCCTAGCACTCTTTCCGCAGTCAAAAAACGCTCTACAGCACGCTATTCCTCTTTTCCGGCCTGCATAGTGATGTCGGATGCACACACGACTCGCTGACCTCACTTCGAGCACGTCTAAGAAACGAATGACACGGCTCTTAACGTTCGCGCTGTTCTTTCCTGATACCCAATAGAGGGGCGCTTCTATACACAACCCTACCTGCGTTACCAACTTCCGCGCCAGGCCCCTTATACAGTCTGTCTTGTTTTCATTTGACTGCCTCTTATAGATCACTTCAATCGAAAGTTAAAGGGATGCAAAAAGGAATATGAGAGAACACTGTATTTGTTACCCCCTCATTGCTGAAATATAGTTTACGTCAAATGGAATGAATTGATAGCAACGAATTAACTCTTATTTCCGTACGAAATTTCCGTGTGAGTAGGAATTAATTTCCTTAGTGAATAACAATAAAATGCAGAACTACAACAAACTGTGTATTTTAATTCCAGTCGTTTGACAACAATAGCTCTCTCTTGATTTATAACGCAGGGCCAAACAAAGACGTTCATTGCGCCAAAGTGCAACAATGTATTTTTGTCCGTAACGCGTCAGTGGGATTCAGAAAACCCCTTCGGCCAATTAGCGTGGAATGGAAATGCACAAAAATCGTGAATGAAAATACAATTTTGTGTTAAAATACGAGTCTCAGTTCCTTGCTCGCAACGCTCACCAACTTCATTTGTTGGAGTACGTACTTGAGATTTTTTGAGAATGTATATACTTGAGAAAAGTATTGAAAAAGTTATTTTACTTGGATATACTTGAGACGTATATACTTGAGATTTGTTGGTATATATATGTGCTGATATATATATATTTGTTGATATATACGTAAATATACTTTCTCATACATAGTGTTGAAGTCAAAAGTATTGTTCTAACGAAAATTTTCAATTTCAAGATTTTAATGCCTATATATGTTTTAAGACCTCCTAACCACAATTTAGATATTTTTGGATAATTTCCGTCTGTCCGTCTAATGTCTATGGTCGATTCTCGTGTATATGACAGCAGCCACACTAATGGAATTTCACAAAACTTTATATCAGGCTTTGTTATCAAACAATCTAGAACTAGGTATAATATTTTATAAATTCAAGCGAAAACTTCGAAATTTAGTCGAAATTTTATATATTTTAGCATGGCAGCATAGGATAAAATTTAACATAATCATGCATGAAAGGGGTTTAAAGAAATTTATGGTTCAATGATCATGAAAGCTAATAGTTGCAATCATTATTACACATGAAAGCTAATAGTTGCAATCATTATATACATATAATGTTCAAGGAAAATATTGTAACGGGGTCGAAAATTCGAATTCGAGTTTTCGACGGGACAGCACGTTTCAAGAATCCCTGATCACGAATCGAACATTTTTTAAGTGATGTCTGTGTGTGTGTGTATGAAATATGTGTGTCTGTGTGCATGTGTGCGTGTACGTGTGCGTGTGCGTGTGCCTGTGCGTGTGCCTGTGCGTGTGTATGTCAGTGAGCCTGTGGAGACGATATCTCACGAACTAATAAAGCAATTCGAATGAAATTTAGTACAAAAATTACAATCCATGAATACTGGAAGCCTATTGTTTTTAAACGCAACCGAATATTCAGAACCCCCCTAGATTTTCGAGTGGAATTTTGAAAAAATCATCAAAAAATAAAAACTTTTAATAAAGTTACGCAATTAGACATTTATTATGTAATTTTTCCTTATAAAACCATTGACGTAAGCTTTAGAACGCTAGCATGAACCGTTCTCGAGATATTGCACATTTTTCAAATAAATTTATCAAAAAATCAGATACATTCAAAAAGAATTTTAACTGTTGAGAAACAAATTTACTTTTCAAATATAATATCATGCGATAAATTTAGTGACATAATTCTCATGGATTTAGCTCGTTCCATTCATGAGGAAAAATACTTTGAGAAATACTTTTGTATTTGAACGCCAATAGTCATTTATCTGCTATAAGAATAACTTATGTCCCCGTCCACAACTCTTTGCGAGATTTTGGCGACGAATTTGGCGAAATGTCGCCAACTTGGCGATTGTTTTAAATTTTGCCAAATTAACGAAAATCTCGTCAAAACGAAATAACGCTAAACCAACGAAATGATGCTAAATCAATGAAAATGACGACTCATTGACGAAAATTTAATATCTTTGAAAGAATATAAGTATCTACTATAAGAATAACCTATTTTCTTTTACTGGAAAAGTAGTAAATTCATTGCATTATATAAGGAAAGTCATGTGCTGTCCACATCAGATTTTTTGTTTGTGACGATATTAATCCTCTTGGGGAAAATTATCTTCCCGGGGGGGAGAGGAGGGTCATTGTTAAATATGGCATCCATTGAAAGATTTTTACATGTTCCTTTAAAGTGAAGGGTAACACGATATATATATATATATATATATATATATATATATATATATCTGTTATGAAAGTTGAGTTATGTCACACTCCAATTAATTGGGCCAACGGCCGTACCGTGCTGAAAACACCGGTTCTCGTTTGATCACCGAAGTCAAGCAGCATCGGGCGCGGTTAGTACTTGGTGGGTGACCACCTCGGAACACCGCGTGCTGTTGGCCATCTCGGGTGCGGTATCCCCGCGGTTTGCGCGCTAGATTTACACGCTACCACAAAATGCCGCCGTGTTCACGCGGAGTACGATCACGTTAAACATGTGGGTCCGTAAGTCCTTCCGAGAGGTTGGTGGTAGGGGAAGGAGGGTACGGTCCCTGTGGATGCCTCCCCCACTGGGTTCCGGTCTAAATTGGGTGGCACTTCCCGGCCGTCCATACAGTTACCTTACACCTTTCTGGTAGGTCGGACGGTCTGGGTCTCAACAACAACAACACTCCAATTAATTCAGTTTTGACGGTATTATAGCATAAGATACTGAAACGAGTTTAACCAATATGTCTTATTTTGTATATTATGAAAGAAGGTGCATACTTTACTATTGCAATTTGAAGATACATTTGATTTAGAATTTCAGAAATTGGAAAAACAAGTGTGAATGATGCTTGGAGGAAACGGGTAATTTGTAATCTGCATTATTACATATTCGTGTCAATAAATATTTCTGCAAGATGTATTGTAATCTTCCTCCAAAAACACCATCTCATGGTAAAAAAAAAGAAACTCCCTGTCAAGTAGAGGAAAGAAAAACCTCCATCTCAAAAATCTATGCAATCTCAAATTGGTTTGGTCAATACCACCGCAGTAATACTTTCAAGTTTACTGTAATCTTGATTTGATGAAGAGTCGGAGTTTAAGGATATTTGCGAAACCAGTCCTTCGATGGCGTTGTCTACAATATGTGCTCAATCGCAACGTCGATAACCCCTTTCATACGTGTGCAATCTAAGGTTTACTTTTCCATCAAAATATCTGCGAATAGCTTTTGATAGCCCAGATAACCATTGCGACTCATTGCTATTTACTGCGGACATTCCAAAAACCATTTCGTACTAATTAGTAAACATGTGACAACATCCTGCTGTTTGCACAAACGTAGTATCCTTCAAGGGAAAAGAATAGAAACAGGACGGACTGGCTCTCATTTCCGCGAGGAATTTAAAAGGAGTTTGAGCTAATTTTGTTAACATATCAACAAGGAAATGCAAATTCGGAACAAACTGTATCATTGACTGCATGCCGTCGGATACAACAATGCTTTTCACCCTCTTGATTTATAACATGGTGCTAAACAAAGACCTTCGTTATACCAAAGTGCAACAATGGTCTGTGATTCCACCGTCTGGGAATTATATACTCCTCCAGGCTAATTGGCAGGATGCATCTTAAACGGTTTAATCATGAATAAATTATGATTCTTTTCAATGGATCATTTAGCGAAACTCTAAAATGCATTTGTAACGTGACAACTTTCTTTAATATAACGCAAATAAAGATGAACATTAAATTTTGATAGTTACATTTTTATCTAAACATCATTCGCATGTCATACTGTAACAAGAAAGATCAATCATGCATATAATATTGTTTATGAAACACTTTCCAACTGAAATGCAATTTTATTTAAACATCTCTGAAATGCGATACATTCAGCAGTCATATTTTTTAAACTATCACAGAACTACAATAATTTATAAACTTGAAAACTTAAAACTTTATCAAAATATAAATCGTCTGTTTCTCTGTGTAAAATCAATGAATATTTCATTCATATCACTTATATTCCAGATTTCAGAGCTAAATAAATTTATGTGATAAAAATTCAGCAATTCTTATACAACTCATCTTACAACCACTTGATTTGTTTACATTCTTTATACGTTAAAGTTATGCTTCATTGTAGAATAATCATAGTAACCATTTAAAATAAAAATTATTGTAATTGCGTTGGCTTAGAATTTAGATAAACAGATAATACGCAACAATTAACATGGTTTCATGACGGATGCAACACTAAATATAAATTCAAACTGTCTCTAAACATCACGATTTTAACACAGTGAAAATAAAATATATGTCATATTTTATTTTGCAATGAGTCACGTGATACCTTCATATACGAGTATCATGGGTGCAATTATTTCAATTTTTACTTTCCTTATATACATAATGTATAAGGAAAGTATTGTGACGGGGTCGAAAATTCGAATTCGAGTTTTCGACGGGAGAGCACGTTTCAAGCATTCCTGATCACGAATCAAACATTTTTGAAGTGATGTCTGTGTGTGTGTGTGTGTGTGTATGTGTGTGTGTGTGTGTGTGTGTATGTGTGTGTGTGTGTGTGTGTGTGTGAAAGTATGTGTGTGTGTGTCAGTGAGTCTGTAGAGACGATAACTGACGAACGAATGGACCGATTTGAACCAAATTTGGTACAAAATTCACAATCCGTAAACACTGGAAGCCTATTGTTTTTATATGCAATCGAATGTTCAGAACCCCCCTAAATTTTCGAATGAAATTTTGAAAAAATCGTCAAAAAATCAAAACCACTAATAAAGTTACGCAAATAGACATTTCTTATGTAATTTTTTATTAGAAAACGATTGACATAAATTTTAGAACGCTAACACGAACCGTTCACGAGATATTGTACATTTTTCAAAAAAATATCAAAAAGTCATATACAATAAAAATAAAATATTTCCAATTGAGAAACATGTTCACTTTTCATATGTAATACCATGCGATAAATTGGGTGACATCATTTTCGTGGATCTAGCTCGTTCCATTCATGAAAAAAGATACTCTGAGTAATACTTTTGTATTTGAACGCCAATAGTCATTTATCTGCTGTAAGAATAACTTATTTCTTAGTGCATAACGCTTGGCGATATTTTGGCGACGAATTTGGCGGAATGTCGCCAACTTGGCGACTTTTTGAAATGTTGCCAAATTAACGAAAATCTCGCCAAATGGATAAAAATGACGCTAAATCAATGAAAATGACGACTAATTTTCGAAAATTCAATGTCTTGAATTGAATACTAGTATCTACTATAAGAAAAACCTATTTTTTTACTGTAAAAGTAGTAAATTCATTACATTATATAGGAAAGTCATGTGTTGCCCACATCAGATTTTTATTTAAAAAACTACCTAACATATTTTACTGAAAATTTTTATACATTTCATGTGATAATTTGAATATTTCTTAAAATTTTCGAAGCAATTGGTGAATTTTAACTTAGTTTCAAAAATGTTTGAAAAATTAGGTCTCATGGGGTTCAATATATTTAATTTTTTCAACCCGGATTAAATCCGTAATTAATTGGGTGATATTATTCATTTACATTCCAATATGTTCCACAGACCGTCTCGACCACATACTAATATTTCATTTCGATAAAGTCATTTTAATGGCAGTTATTGTGCGAACGAACAGACAGATAGACAGCCAGAATAAACAAAGTCATAAACACTTTTCAATTATGCTGGAAAGTGTTTAAAACGCGACTTAGGTGTGCAGGAAAGATTTATTTTTAACAGAAACACGTGCTTTTTTTCAAAGTGTATATATTTACATGTTTATATAATTTTACCGCTAATGGGAAACATTTTGATGGGATTTCAATTCATAATCATTTATTTATGGATTATTTTGTGCAGAAACTATATCAATAGAGTTTTAAATTAAATTGTGAGTGATAAATTAATGTTAAAAATATCAGATTGTTGCCCCATAAATGCAAATATAAATGTATTTAAAGTGAGAGAGCAAAATATAATAATCACTGAAGTAATATTATTGGAACACTGTGTAAAAGAAATTTGCTTCTCAACAGAAGGATTCTGGTTGAAGATATTAAGTTGTTGTCACACGAATTTCATTGAAGTATCAATACAAAGATTAACGTATCTAAAGAAGTATGTAGAAGCGTCAAATGATGTTTAACGGTACCAACACAAAGATTAACGCATTCAGAGGAAGCAGCAGCGTCTATTGATGATTGAAGGGAAATAAAGTTTGTCTCTCAACACAGCGATTGTGGTTAATGGAATCAAATTGTTGCTACACGAATGCCGTTGAAGTATCAATACAAAGAAAAACTATTTAAATTGGTGTAGCAGCGTCGATTGATGGCTAAAGGATTATAATCTTAGTTTTATAACACATCAACCGCGGTTAAAGATATCAAGTTGCTTTCACACAGATGTTGCTGATGCATCTGTGTAAAAATAAGAATATTCAAATTGAGGTTGAGGCGTCCATGTATGTACAAATGAACACGAAATTTACTTCTTAACACACCTACTGCTAAGAAATATACCAAATTGTTGTCCCACAAGTACCATTAAGGTAGTATTACATGATAAATGTATATGTGCGTCATTGTTGTCTAAAGGGACCTAAGTTTGTTTCTCAACAGAGTGATCGCGGTTGCCGATATAAAATTATTGTCATGCGAATTATATTGAATTATAAATACAAAAATAAACGTTGTTAAAGTAAGGAGGATTTTCAATACAGAAACCGCGGATAAAGAAATCAAGTTATTAACACAAGAATGAAGCATCCGTGTAAATATTAGTAAATTTAAATTGATGTTGCGGCGCCTATTTATGTGCAAAGGAACACACAGTATACTTCTTAACACACCTACCGCTAATATATATACCAAGTTGTTGTCACACAAGTACCATTAAAGTAGTATTACAAAGATAAATGTACATCTGCGTCATTGTTGTCTAAAGGGACCTAAAGTTTGTTTATCAACACAGCAATCGTGGTTGCCGATATGAAATTATTGCCATTCGATTTCTATTGAAATATAAATACAAAAATAAACGTATTTAAAGTGAAGTAACAGCGCCTATTAATGTCTAAAAGATCATGAAGTTGGATTTTCAATAGGGAAACAGCGGTTAAAGATATGTGAAGTTATTTACACACGAATGAAGCATCCGTGTAAATATAAGTAAATTTAAATTGAAGTTGCGGTGTCTATATATATGCAAAGGAACAGAAAGTTTACTTCTTAGCACACCTACCGCTATTAAATACACCAAGTTGTTGACACACGAGTACCATTAATTACTATTACAAAGATAAATGTATATCTGCGTCATTGTTGTCTAAAGAGACCTAAAGTTTGTTTCTTAACACAGCGACCTCGGTTGCCGAAATCAAATTATTGCCAAACGAATTCTATTGAAGTATAAATACAAAGATAAAACGTATTTAAAGTGAGGCAGCAGCATCTAATAATTTCTAATGAAACGTAAAATTCCAACTCCAAGCAGTGATGGTTTAATGATATTTTGAAGCAAACAAAAGTACATAATTTTAACCCATTACTGCCGCGTATATATAATTATACTACTTGTAGTTATATTACTTGTTGAATTTGACATTTATCTTACTATTATTTTTAATAAAAAGATATACTATAGATAATGTATCTCTAAATTGCAAACGCGCATTCTAATTCACTTACCGCATTTCAACTAAAAGTTAAACGTTCGAAAATATTTTATTGAAGATTTTGAACAAATAATTACATTTTCCTAATTTTTAACGAGTTAAAAATGAAAGTTGTTATCAAAAATTAACTCATTTTATTTTCGGAGGGATATAAAAAAAAATTCATTTCAAGAACGGATTCGTCCGACTTCATACCACTTAAAGTAATTAAATCTAAATTACAACTGAAAAAAAAGTAAAATATGCGCAAATTGGTTTCAATTCCCATATAATGATAGGAATACACGAGAGAAACCAAAAAAAGTATAAATTCATAATGGGTATTAAAAACTAATTCGATATAATTTTTAATATAAATACATTTATTCCCTCGATGCAAGCATAATTATAATTTTTTTTATAAGATGTTTAATTGCAAAAGCTGTTGTATTCACCAGGGGAACCAAGTAGCGTGCTTTTAGGTAAACTGCATGCGATCAGCTACCATTAATTGAACTCTTTTAAATTATTAATAAAAATATTTCGCTGCCCCGTTTTTAATGTATCAGATTATCCAAGTTAGTTGATACCTTCTACCATTTCCGCATAAAATCATCACTTTTACTTTTATTTCAATACATAGTACATGTAATGAAAAAAAATCTGATGTAGACAGCACAAGACTTTCTCTATACATTCAAATTCATGTTCTCTTCCTTTCTTTCAATATTCATTAAATTTTTAATTACGCAAAATTACACGGATGATTATCTGAAATTATAATGGATTTTCAAGTTTTAAGTTAATTTTCATCCTCATTGGGTGACTGGATGTATTTTTAAAGGCGTCGTAAAATTAAATTATTTTTCTTCGTCCTCAAATATTATGTATAAAACAAGCATTTAATTTATACATTTGAGAATGTGAAGTATTTTGATACTCTCCAACTTGGTTGAAAAGTGTTTATGCTTTTGTTTATTCTGCCTGCATGTCTGTCTGTCCGTTCGCACGATACCTGCCGTAAAAATGACTTTATCAAAATTAAATTTTAGTGTGTTGTTGAGACGGTATGTGAGACATATGAAAATGCAAATGAATAATATCATGCGATTGGTTTTGGATTGAAACCGGGTTGAAAAAGTGAAATACATTGAACCATATAGGACCTAATATTTCAAACATATTTTAAGCAAAGTGAAAGTTTGCAAATTTGTTTCGAAAATTTTAGAAAATATTCAATTTATCCCGTAAAATATATAAAAACAATTTCAGTAAGATATGTTCGGTAGTTTTGTAAATAAAAATTAAAATAACAATTGCAACCTTATAATATGAAAAGATCACATGACCTATTTCAAAATAGAATATGGCATATATCATTTTTGCCCAATGTAAAAATCGTGATTTTTAAAGTTCTTTTAAATATATATTTAGTGTTGCATTCGTTCTAAAATCGCTTTATTTTTGGTATTTTCTGTGCATCTCTATTTTGTGCCAACGTAATGTTTTTTAGTTTAAATGATCATCAGACTTTGATTATTTCTACAACAAAGTCTGGCCCGTGTAGACATGAAACATTCAAAGAAGGAAGAAAAGAAAAGGCAGATAAAATTCAATAAGATAAAAAACATAATTTTTAAATTTTACCTTCATCTTCTGTCTGCACGCTATTATTTCCCCAAATCAGAAAAATTCGAAGAAGATAAAGCAGAGTCGGATGAAACTAAAAATATTGAATTAATTCCAAAATTAGCAGAGAAATTAAAAGTAAAAAATATTCATATGTATGAACGACTTTTAACACCTAAACTGCCCATTGCACTAGAGGGCTATCAGAGTGGCATTATGTTGCAGTTTATGTCCTTCAGGCGACAACAATGGTGTTAACGTTCAATAGGAATGAATCATCTAATAACAAGTAATTTTTTCAAAGATACGGAGAAAAATATGATGTGGGAAGCACATGATTTTCCTTATATAATGCAATGAAATTACTTCTTTAATAGTGAAAAAGTGATGTATAAGATCTACAGCACAGTGATGAAAAAGTGATGTATAATATCCACAGCACAGTTGAACTGCACATGTGGAGCTTTTTCAGATAACAACTTATAAAACTATTTCAAAGAACCCAATTAATTTATATTTCAAGCAACTCTAAAGTAACAATTATCAATATTGATAGTATCTTAATAAAGCAATAGGATTCACATATTAAAATATTTAAATACATAACTCATCGATGTGGCGTCCTTTTTGTAAACTTAGCTGTATTTTTGCAATTTTGGCGATATTTTCATTATTCTGGGCAAAATAAATCTAAGTTCGTGGTATGTAATTAGATTATTCGCCAAGTTCTCCAAACATATATATCGCCAAGCGTTACAAACAAACGGAGAAAAGTGAATTTTTTATATATTAGAAGATACTTATTTTATATACTGTTTTTTATAAACATTTATATGCTCGACATATGACGGAATTCAAAATTTGTGAAACATTATCTCCCATTTAGCATCATTGTTATAAATATAGCGGCCGTTTATCCATTTGGCGACATTTTCTTCTATTTAACAACATAAAAAGAACGCCAAGTAGGTGTCTTTTTTATCGTCAAATTTCCGCAAAGAATAGATTATTCTTACGAGAAATAGATAATTCTTATATTCTTACCAAGATATTAAATTTTCATCAATTAGTAAACATTTTCATTGATTTAGTGTCATTTTTATCAATTTAGCAACATTTTCTTGAATCTGGCAACATAAAAAAGTCATCAAGTTGGCGATATTCCACCAAAATCTGTCGCTAGAATTTCTCCAAGAGTTACGGACGAAGAAATAGGTTATTCGTATAATAAGTAAAAATTTTGGGGCCTTAAAACACAAACTATTACCTAAAGTATCCTTTCTCGTGAATGGAACGAACTAAATTCACGATAATGATATAAACAAATTTATCGCATAATATTACATATAAAAAGTAAACACATTTCCCAATAGTTAATATTTTTTATTTTATGTGAATTTTTGAAAAAATCATTTCAAAAATAATTTCGAATTCTCGAGATATTGCACATTTTTGAAAAAATTACTTCAAAAATGTGCAATATCTCGAGAACGGTTCATGCTAGCAATTTAAAGTTTTGTTTATCAATCGTTTCCCAATGATAAATTACATAAGATATTAGTATTTACGTAACATTAATAAAATGTTTGATTTTCGGTGATTTTTTAAAATTTCATTCGAAAATTTGGGGGTCTTCCGAACATTCGATTGCATTTAAAATCAATAGGCTTCCAGTATTTACGAATTGTAATTTTTGTCCTAAATTTCGTTCGGAACGCTCTATTCGTTCATGAGATATCGTATCCAAAACCTCACGGATACAAACTACACATACACACTACACACATACTTACATGCACACACATACTTACATATACACACATACTTACATACGCAGACATACTTACACAAACTCAAGGATACAAACTACATACACATTACACACACATACTTACAGACAGCACCTTAAAAACGTTCTATTCGAATTCAGGGATTATTGATACGTTCTCCTTCATGAATTATAAACTCTATAACAAAAAAAAATCGCCGCACCAAGAAGGAGTTGTCCGATTTTAATGAAATTTCGTATGCAAAGACATTTAGTCTTTAGTGACGAGTCCAGTTTCCAACTGTGTCCTGACGACAACCGCAGATGTGTTTGCAGACATCCAGGGCAGCGTGGGTATCCTGCCCTTACTATCGCACGCCACACACACCCACAACAGGGAGTTATGGTCCGGGGTGCCATCTCCTTTGATAGCCGGACCCTTTGGTAGTTATTTCTGGCACACTGACAGCACAGCGTTACGTAGACAACATTCTACGATCGGTTGTGTTACCGTTCTTTTTGCGACAACCCAGACTTACTTTTCAACAAGGTAATGCCCGGCCGCACACGGCACGTGTTGCTATGTATTGTCTTCAAGCTTGCCCAATACTTCCTTGGCCAGCTAGGTCTCCTGATCTCTCTCCCATGGAGCACATTTGGGACGTTATGGGAAGGCGATTGCAACCATCCCGGAATGTTGACGATTTAGCCCGACAGTTGGAGACAATTTGGGAAGACATTCCGCAGGACACCATCTGTGAACTTTATCAGTCTATGCCACGCCGGGTGATATCCTGCATCCAGGCCAGAGGTGGACAAATGCCTTATTGACTCCCTCCCTTTGTATATGATCAAACTCTAAATCAATTAATTTTTCTGAAATTTTAATCGTTTCTTTTTTTATATATGTTCTTCACATCCACCAATTTTTATCATAATTGGACAACTCCTTCTTGTTGCGTCGATTTTTTTGTTATAGAATATATTATTCCATCGTTTTTATATAGCGTCTGTGTATGTGTGTGTGTATGTGCGTGTTAGTGAGTGTGTCCCTGGATCTGTGGAAGTGACATCTATCACATCGAAATCTATTTTCGATAAAGAAAATCAATCAACACTTTATATCATACTTTACCAGATTTAAAATAACTATTGAATGCCAAGTTTCCACAACAAAGCACTTACTCTATTGCTTTAGCGCTCTTGATTGAAGTGTTTTGGCTATCAACAGAACACCTTTCAAGCGGAATAACTTTAACAAACTACAATCTGAGCTGGTGTTTATGAAAAGGAAATAAGACCTTTGTATTTCCACCATTTGAAGCATTGTTACAATATAATGATTTGTTTGGATTGCATTTGTTAATATGCTATCCTAATTAGAATTGACGTACTTAGAAAGGGATGAAAAGAAATATTTTGTATGAAACTTGGTTGGTATGAAATTTGGTTCAAAAATAACTCTGAAGTGATTGGAGTGATTTTTTAAAATTTTCGAATTAATTCTTAGAAGGGAAAAATTAGTTCAATCGCAGTAAACTTTTAAGGTGAAGATAGTTTTGTACTTTCGGAAAAGTGATCTTACAGCAAGAAACATGTAAATTACGAAATAAAATGCATATACATACAAGGTAGGTTCATAAAGTTCGGAGACTGTGCTGATATCCGTAACCCTGATTGGAATAGAGGGAAACTGATATCTTCAACCCTGCTTGGAGGAGAGGGGAACTATTTTACCGTGGCGTAGAGACACATGTGACGCGAGATGTGAAAAGGAAGAAGCAGGTCCGCAGTGCAGCGTTTTCAAGACAATGTGTGTTAGTGAACTGTAGTCGTTCGCGTTCGTCGAAAACCGAAATTACGTTTGAAGAACAACGTACAAATACCAAATTCTGCCAGCGTCTGGGGAAATCGCCGACAAAAACATTGACTGGCTGAAGCAGGTGCAAACTTTCTGCCGGCGACTCTGCCTCTGTAATGTTTCTGCCGGCGATAATGCCGCCAGAGGACGTTGAACTTCTTTCTTCCTGGCGCAGAAAACAAGTACGCAGAGGTTTTTTATCTGTACTTAATATGTTGCAGAAGGGGCTTTTTTTTATTAGGGATGCCGTTACGCCGCCATCGAAGACAATATGATCAGCTGCCATAGTGCGAGAGGGAAAGAATCATGTGGATGACGGGTGGTTTGCTCGGCCAGTAGCCGCCACCTAGGCCGTTCTCACTTTAATGTAAGGAGGTGTAATAATAGCAGACCATTGGCTAATAGCAGACCATCGCATCACCCGACACGCACGCACAGCGCCAACTGCATCATTGTGTGCCATCCGGACGCAGGCAGCACTTTCATTACGGGTCACTGTATTTGACCGTACCATCGCGAGGCGCCTGGTTGAGGGATATTTAGTATCACGGCACCCATTACGTGTGCTGCCAATGACACCCACCCATCACCTCCGTTTGGAGTATTGTCGCGCTAGAAGGGATTGGACCACAACCGAATGGAACTAGGTTGTCTTCAGCCTTCAGCGACGAAATTGCAATTCAATTTGGGCAATGATGCCAACCATATACCTGTGTGAAAGCCCCGTGGTGAACGCCTCAATCCTGCCTTCGCTTTACAGCGGCACGCCGCTTCCACAGCTGGTGTGATGGTATGGGGTGTCATCGCACACGACACACGTTCACCTCTAATATTGATCCACGGAACCATGACAACCCAGCGATACGTTCGTGACATCCTTCAGCCACATGTGTTACCACTCACGACAGGGATCCCAGGGCATTTCTCAACAGGACAATGCTTGGCCACACACAGCAAGGGTGTCACAAGAAAGCCTCCGCCACATTACTACCTTTAACTGGCCTGCCCGATCCCCAGATTTGTCACCGATCGAGCAAGTCTGGGATCACTTGTTACGGTAAATCACTTGTTACGGTAACCTACGAGTTTGGCCGAACTAGAGTAGGCCAAACTACGAGTTTGGCCGAACTAGAGAACAACAACTGTGGAATAATATGACGCAGGACACCATACGGGACTTATATTCCCTAATGCCCGCCCGGTTCGCATCATGTATTCACACTAGAGGTGGTGGACCAACAGGGTAGTAGAACTTACATTCAGAACTTACATTCATTTGTATTTTTTCCTGTAATAAATTATCCTTTTCTTTGATTTTGTAATCACTTTCTTATAACAACGTTGCACTCACATATGTAAATTATATATATATATATATATATATATATATATATATATATATATATATATATATATATATATATGTATATATATATATATATATATATGTATATATATATATATATATATATATATATATATAAATATATATATTATGTGCCCCATTATTTAGTAGCTCTTACTGTAGAATATCACCTTTCATTGACTTTCGAAATACTGTTATTTATTTCTCATGATTGACAACAGCAGTTCTCTACTTTTATCCTTTGCGATTGACAACACTGGCCTCTTTGTTATGGGTTCCAATGGTTTGGACATTTGCAGAGTTCTTTTTTTTTCGGGTATTCTTGTTTCCTTTATAATTTTTCCATTTTTATGTATGTAGTCAAAGTTACTAGAGTTTATAGGTATAATCTATCTCTAATATCAAAGACATACATTTTGTGTGCAATTTGATTAAATACTTGGACTTGAAGAATAGTTTTTTTTTTTCAAAATGAATAATTCATATATTTAGGTCTAGTGATTATCCACGTGTATAGCTTTAATGATTGGACTTTATTTGATTTTCAATTATCGATTCTATTCCTTTGTTATTTGTTTATTATCTTCAACTTGATGGCTAGAAATTTGCATTTTATTTTTCATTTGATTAATGATTCTCTATTTAATACTTATTTTTATTATGTAGGCATATTTTAAAGTTAGGGTTTTTTGAGTTGCAACTTCTCTGTCTTCTATCATTGGATTTTCAAACTATTATATATATATATATATATATATATATATATATATATATATATATATATATATATATATATATATATATATATATATATATATATATATATATATATATATATATATATATATATATATATATATATATATATATATATATATATATATACACATATATATATAGCATATAAATTCAAGAAGTGACGTTCAAGAATGAATCTATCACTCATACAAATCTCCGAGAAACCTTTGCACTACTCAGAAAAAGGCGCCATGTAGCTCAAGACTCCGAAGCAGAAAATAATTAAGGAAATACGAAGAAAATACGAAGAAAAGGGGATAACCAAATGCTTTGTATATATTGGTTGGGGAGGATTGCGACTCCCCCTCCCGTTTAAAGCAGCTTTACTGCCTAGGCAAAGCTCACATTTTTTTCAACTTCATATTTTTATCAACTTGGCGTCATTTCTGTAACTCTAGCGTCATTTATTTCCAACTTGGGAACATTTTTCGCTAAATTCGACGTCAATGTCACCAAAATTTTTGTCAAGTGTTCCATATATGATGACGCTTACTACTGGTTATTTTTACGTATACTTTCAGATATATTTATTTGAAAAATATGAAATATCTCGATAGCGGTTCCAGCTTAGCATTCTGAGGTTTACGTCATTCGTCTTAGAATAAAAAAATACGCACTTAATGATTATTTATTTAACATTATATTAAAAGTTCTGGTCTTTTATGAATTTTTCAAAAACGTGTTCTAAATTTTGAAGAGCTTCCAAACCTTCTATCATATTTAAATTCATTAAGATTTCAGTATTTACGGATCGCAATAATTGTACTAAATAGCGTTCGAAATGTCCCCAATTGTTCTTAAGATGTCGCATTTACAGACTCAAGAAACACACACAGACACACACACACATATATATGTATATATATATATATATATATATATATATATATATATATATATATATATATATATATATATATATATATATATATATATATATATATATATATATATATATATATAAATATAAATTATTAAATCCAAAGTTAGAATGTATGTAGTAACTCATAATACACTATTCCAAAATTTTCTACAAATACAAAGAAATAAAAGAAATTAAGACAAAAAGAGGAAATAATAAAGCATAATGCAAGTCATAAGGACAAAGACAATCAACAAATTTCAAAAATGAGGAATGCAAATAAGAAAACAAAAAAATCAAGCAAAAAAGCTTGCACATGGAGGAGATTTAGGCTTACGAGATTAGGCTTACGAAAAGTTCATTTCGAAAAAATTCTCGTCGGGTCCATATATCCTTTCGAAATGAACACAAAAATGCTTGTTTCTGAAACACAAGATAGATTTTATCTATAAACTTGTGTTATATGGACGACAAGCATATAGATTGGAACAATAAAGGAAACATAAATACCTCAAAACACACCTCTTCAGCGCAACCATGACGAGCAAAATATGACTGGATCAATGTTGCCATATGCCAAAATGAAAAGATGTGATTTGCTGTTGCCAAAGAGAGTAATAAAAACTGTACTGCGCAAAAGCAATAAAATGAAATAAAATGAGTTATTCAACTGTTAAAGCTTCGAGATAAAAAGATGAAAATATAATTGCAGGAGAATGAAGAAGTACGGCTAAAATAAGATAATAAGGGGAGAATATGAGAATTTTAGGCTAATCGAAACTTATTAACTATACTATTGACTAAATATGCAGGATATTGATACATTTTACTGGTAATTTTGAGGTTATTAATGTGCAAAGCATGGAATTTTTTATCTGATAATCTATAAACTCTAAAAAGTTGATTAAGTATATATATATATATAAATATATATATATATATATATATATATTTGAAATATGTAATAACAAGAATTATGTAAAAATAAAATTAAAAAAATATAAAAAAACAATTCAAGTAATATTAACATCACCATAGAAGCAAATTCACAGCCACAATGCCGATAGAGAAAAGAACAGCACCGTCCCAAATTCGATGATTAATCAGAACTAAATTCATCTTCAGGTCTGAGTATTTAATTCTAATTAACCCAAACAAATGCCTGTTTCAGATTAAGCAATAGCACATCACTATAAATGCTTAAACTCAGACTACAGGCAACAAAAATTGAAAAAATGAAAATAGGATACATTAAGAAAATTTGTATTACCATGCGGCATGAACCCTTCTTCTTCCACCACGTGTATCGTGATCAACCTCAACAGCTTTATCTAGAAGCACCGGAATGAACAAGTCGAAATTCTACCAGGGAGGCAGTACGAACGTTCACGGTAATACTCCCTGACCCGTCCAGTGAGTCTAAGCGGAATACCGGACAAGCAATTCAGAATATTAACTTCCCAAATATGCAATCCTGAATATGAATATGAATCAAAGACGAAAATTCTTACTAAACAAGTAATTCAGAGGAAAACTGGATAAACGAGAATGCCACTATATACCATTATAAGGGCGCTCAAATCGTAGTTTCTATACTGACAAAAGTTACATTTTTTTGCGGAAAAAAAATTCAAAACATTAATGTTAATGCATCTTATTTTCCGATTTTTGATTTTTCTAATGCTTTTGACTTAGTTAGTATTTTTCAATTTTATTTATTTATATAATTAATGAATAATTATATATACTTTTTTTTTTTTATAATTGGGAATGTTTTCTAGGATGTTATCGAGTGAAAGTTGATACACTGAGTTGATAATTTTAATAACAAACTTGGGGGGATATGCATTATTAGTCGCTGTACTCAATAATTCCATAAAATGCGCTAATCTATAATATTCATCACAAATTTTATTGATTCTAAGAGCCTGTTTTATTATAATATTTCTAAATACAGATATATGCAAACAAGAGTCAAAATGTTGAATTTTTGATGTATTAAATTTAAAATCCTGTCTTTTATCATACAAGTTTATAACCATATTACAATTTTGTAAATTTAAATTTAAATCTAAAAAGTTTGCAACATTAGAGTCATTATTACTTGCATTTAATTATAAATTTTTTGGATAAAAGTTTAATACTATAGGGATATTATTTGGGGATACACATAAAATATCATCTAAATATCTAAACATGTGCATATTATGCAAGCTTGCATTAATGTTTTTTTCATAGAAGAATAAATACAGATTAGCTAACAATGATGAGGCACACCCCCCTTGTGGGATACCAACCTGTTGTTTAAAATAAGTACCACCATGTTGAATATAATTCTCATAAAGAGTGAAGTTAAGTAATTTTTTAAAAAGAAAATTTGAATATTTTTGGTTGATATCATATTTTTCAAAAATTCCTAAAATAATTCTATACAGATCATTTATATTTATATTTTTAAACAAATCTTTGAAGTCAAAGGTATAAATACTATGAATATTAGTAAGAGTTTTCAATTTCTTAACTAATTCAAAACTGTTTTTTACAATATGACAATTATTTGAGATTTCATCTGACAAGGATACTTCATGTAATATCTTTAATAATAATTTTCCAGCATTAGTAATGTAAGAATTATGCCCACTGGTAATGGTTCGAAAAGCAACAGGGGATTTATGAAACTTGGGTACTAAAACAATATATGGAATGTTATTACAACTATTTTTTAGATGGATTTGCTTATATTTGGCTGATATTCTATTGTATAAGATTTTAAGGTTAGTTTTATGTAAATTATAGATTTGATTATTATGTAAGAGTGACTGAAGGATATTTTTATAATAATATTTACAAATAATTGAATAGTTACCACTTGCTTTATCAACATATGTAATGACAAAATCATTTTGTATTTCTTTAATATCATTTTTAATTCAATTAAGTTTATATGAATTAATAATTTTCTGATTGTATTTATAATGATTTAAGTATTGCTCTATTAAGACTCTCTAGGGTTTAAATGCTTCTACAGGGATTTGATACTTATAACTGATTTTATAGAAAAATTTATTTAAGTCAAGAAATAAACCTTTACATATTAATTTATGTTCAAATTTAGTAGGTAAACGGTACTTAGTACCCAGTGACATCAGTGATCTTAGTGCATCATAATTAATAATATTTAGATTTCCCGTTATAACATGCCCATGGTGTTTATCTACGAAGTCTTTGTATTTTTCTAAATGACAGTGGCAATATGACTCTTTATCCAATTCATAGTTTTGATTAATATCTATTGATTTGGCAATTTGATTATAATTGAAAATATAGCGTCCTAGCGGTTTATCATATTTATAAGCAATTTTAGGATTTAAATGTTTGAATGGAAAGTAATTGGAAACCGATTTAAAAAAAATTATTTATCTTCAGATTATTTAAGACAGAATTAGTGAAATTCAAGGTACAATATTCGTTTATTTTAGTATATTGTTTTGAATCGTCATTAAAGTTTAAGTCTGTGACATATAAATGAACATTAAGATTTTTACTTCTGGTTATGAGCAAATCATAGAATAAATGTTTGAAATGAATGTTATCAAATGCAGTACTTAGAAAAAGATTATATACCATATTTAATTGCTGTTTTTTAATTGCGAAAATCCAGTTTTTACATTGTTTCCAATCAAAAGTAATTTTAAAATTTGCATGTTGCTGAAGGATGGCATTTTTAGTTCAGATAATGAGGGCAATTTTTTATTATATTTACTTGCTCTTTTAGTTCTTTTTGATTTACTTTTATGATTGTTGAAGGAATTATATATATTATGGTCTTCATTAGGATAATTAAAGGACTTTTTAACTATATTATGATGATTAAATATTTGATTGAGTCCATATGGAAAAATAGTTTTGTGTGCACAAATGAATTCATTTTCAAGAAACAATCTGTCATAATAATTTTATTGAATACACAGAATACTAATTTCAATGTTGTTGAACCCATGTTTAGAAAAATGGTCGTATTCATTTTTTGATTCATTAAGGGTAGTTGCATTATTTGAAAATTTTTTTATGTGATTTCTGTGTACGTTAATTCGGAGGTGCAGAGGGTTGCTGGTTTGACCTATATATGACATATTACATTTTTTACATTTAATTTGGTAGATGCAATTATATGTTTTACAGAAGACAAGATTATTGCTACAATTGATCTGATTACTATTAGCAAGCGGACAAGTTTTACATCTATTAGAATTACAAGATTTAAATTTAAGTGTGTTATTTAGTGTAGCATGGCTGTACGATTGGAAGTTATATGAAGTGAATAAAGAATACTGGCTGGATGTACCGAATGAAGATGGAATAGTCATAGAAGTAAAAGGATATTGTTGGTAGCTGGATAACGATCTAGGAAAACCCCAACAAGTTTTCGAATACCGAGCTTGGATGTCAGAGAGCATCCAGTTGCCAGTCGCTAAATTTTGATAATAAGACATCATGTAATAGGGAAAGATAGTAACCTTTATTACCCCAAAATAAAGGCACTTGCATTAAAAAAAGAGACTCTTTAGCCAAGAATGCACCTTAATTCAAATACAAAGGTGGAGACACAATTACAAAATATGAAAGGTACCATTATTTTTCAAACTAATGGATCATCTAAAACACTTTGAAAATATATAAACTAATGTGTAGACACATTAAATCCTGGATTAAATAAATGCTTAGGAATAAGCAAAACTAGGATAGATAGTGGAAAAATGTACATATACACATTGACTATTCCAGAATAAATTGAATCAAAATAACATCCATCAATACAACATGAAACACAATATTTTACCTCAGAACTAATATAATCTAAGAAAAAACAACCAATGCTGTAAATACAGGATTCAAATTCTTCCAATAAATATACATTTATTTAATAGTTCAACAATTAAGAGATTCAACATATGAAAGGCTAAGTACGATCACAAAATCTCTCTCAATAAGATATTCAGTGTATGAAATACTAAGATCGATCACAAAAACAATGGCTAAGAATAGAATTATTACCTAGGAATTACAATTACCAGACATTATAAAATGATAAGATTAGGGATAATGAGAAGAAATGAAGTTAAAATTTGACACCAATTCAGCGAAAATGCAGCTAACTTTAGTGTAATTCAGTTCTAACTAATTAAAAATGAATGTTACCACAGAAACTCGTAAACAACTAGACAGAAAATAAGAAACCAATATACAATACGCGCATAATGCAGCAGACAAGTATATGGATAAATATTTGAAATATGTAATAATAAGAATTATGTAAAAATAAAATAAAAAAAATATATAAAAACAATTCAAGTAATATTAACATCACCATAGAAGCAAATTCACAGCCACAATGCCGATAGAGAAAAGAACAGCACCGTCCCAAATTCGATGATTAATCAGAACTAAATTCATCTTCAGGTTTGAGTATTTAATTCTAATTAACCCAAACAAATGCCTGTTTCAGATTAAGCAATAGCACATCACTATAAATGCTTAAACTCAGACTACAGGCAACAAAAATTGAAAAAATGAAAATAGGATACATTAAGAAAATTTGTATTACCATGCGGCATGAACCCTTCTTCTTCCACCACGTGTATCGTGATCAACCTCATCAGCTTAATATATATATATATATATATATATATATATATATATATATATATATATATATATACAGACATCATCTGAAAAACGTTCGATTCGTATTCAGTGATGCTCAAAAAATCCGTATTCAGTCACGCTTTTTCATCAAAACTCGAATTCGAATTTTTAACGCCACCGCAATACTTAATCTACATATTATACTATGTATTTAAGAAAACTAATTAATGCAAATTTTCAGAACATAGAGGTTACGATTCCTTTGCAATTTACCCAATAACAATATATTCACTAAGCATATACTTTGCACTGCAAACAAAATAAAATATCTCACTGCAATAAAGGAAATTAATCAACATTTTATTCCGTACTTAACCATTCTTAAAATAATTTTAATGCATTAACAAACATTCCAAGTTTCCACAACAAAGCACATACTCTATTATAGTTCTCTTGACTGAAGTGTTTTGTCAGCCGGTTCACTACTCTTCAATGTCGACAGATTTAACAAATTGTAATCAGAGTTGATGTTTAGGAGAAGAAAATAAAACCTTTGTATTTCCATCTTTTGAAGCACTGTTAGAAAGCAATCAGTAAAATTATTTATTTGCATTGCCTTTCAATTTGTCAATATGTTTTCCTAATTGGAACTTGGATAATTATAGAGGATGAAGATGTTTAGTATGACTGAAACTATCGATTTATGATTACTTCTTTTAGTAAATTGTCCAAGTTTTTGATAGAGATACGTTAGATTTTTTTTATGTTTATTATGCAGAATCTTATTTATGTTTAATTATTAGAAGCAGTTCCATATATTAATATGATGTGTGCAAATAACCTTGCTGCTCCAACCGGGAATCGAACCCTGGATCTCCGAAATAGACAGCCGATGCTTTACAGCTGAGCTATTGGAACGAAATTGCAAGTTCTTATCGTTGAAGTGGCGTCTGGATTCTCCACCCTCTAATGTCAGGTTGGCGGGTAATTGACAATCTAATTGACCACCTCCTGCAATTTTTACTTCAGATTAGTCTCCTGCTACTACTATTTTTAATTAAGTCAGTATCCTGCTTGATCGTTATCCTCTCAATTTTGAAATCGCCGTTCAAACTTCCAGTGTCCACTGAATCCGTACTAGTCGTACTTTGTACTAACGTACAGGGTTGATCTGCTTGGGCGCCATTGTAAAGAACCTTTCAGTCCCAACCGGGAATCGAACCCTGAATCTTCGAAATATCTAAACATGTATCGTTGAAGTGGACTCTGTATGTGTCAATTACTTTTTTTATAAATTTTAAAAATCACTGTTATAAAAATGCAGTGTTAGTATATCTTAGCACCGATTGCAACCTCCAAGCGTACAAATTGCAACTTGATAAAACATATGTATTTTAATTCGAGCAAGTTTAATCCAAATCTGAAATCCAATTTAATAAATTACCTTTTGAATCTGGATAAATAGCCTCCCAAAGTTTGGTCGTTTTTGCTACTTTTATGTTTATAATCTCAGGTCGAAAGTTTTGTCACAACATGATGCAATTGCATGGTTGTGAAAATGTAATTCTCAAAGAAACTAAAAGGAAAACTGCGTTCAGTTCATGGAGTTAGAGATGAGATCATTCCTTCATCCCTATTATTAATCTGAATAGCAAAATTAATATTAAGAGGTCATCCCAATTTTGAAATTCAGACTATGAATATTTAAACCATGGAGTGATAGAGAGTTAGTACATTTGCGTCCATGGTATGAACAGAAAATAAAAACTTTGTGACAAATCGCAACACTGATTATTCTTTACTCTAAATTAAATATTTTAACAATAATCATTAAATACTTTTAGTTTAATTATTTAAATTTCTTAAATTTTTATCTTTTAAATTTCTAAATTAGGATATTTTAAATAATTTAAATGATTGAATTATGGTGGATTGAAGTGTGGTGATGTATTTGAAAGGTTGATTGATGGAACGATATGGATTTTTTAATTAGATATTTTTTTAATTTATGGATATTTTAAACGGATATTTGAATTTATGGATATTTAAAATGGATATTTTAATTTTATGGATATTTTAAATAATGGAACGATGGATATTTTAATTTTATGGATATTTTAAATGATGGAACGATGGAATGAGGATGATGGAATTTAGTGCTGAGCATATGGTCATTATAAAATTTAAATTAGCTCGCGGGAATTACACTCGGTAGGTCCGAGTTCGATTCCCGCCACTGTCTAAACTGCCACCGTGTTCAGGCAGAGTACGATCACGTTAAACATGTGGGTCCGTAAGTCCTTTCAAGAGGTTGGTGGTAGGGGAAAGAGGGTACGGTCCCTGTGGATGCCTCCCCCACTTGGTTCCGGTCTAAATTAGGTGAATAAAAAGAAAGCTATGGAGATTGTCGCGGAGGGCGCGGTGGCCCAGTGGTTAGCGAGAGGGAATTGCACTCGGTAGGCCCGGGTTCGATTTCCGCCACTGCCAAAACTGCTGAAGTGTTCACGCGGAGTACGATCACGTCAAACATATTGGTCCGTAAGTTCTTCCGAGAGTTTGGTGATAGAAGAAGGAGGGTACGGTCCATGTGGATGCCTCTCCCACTGGGTTCCGGTCTAAATTGGGTGAATCAAAAGAAAGTTATGGAGATTGTCGCGGAAGGCGCGGTAGCCCAGTGGTTAGCGCGCGGGAATTGCATTCGGTAGGCCCGGGTTCGATTCCCGCCACTGCCAAAACTGCTGCCATGTTCACGCGGAGTACGATCACATTAAACATGTGGGTCCATAAGTCCTTCCGAGAGGTTGGTGGTAGGGGAAGGAGGGTATGGTCCCTGTGGATGGCTCCCCCACTGGGTTCCGGTCTAAATTGGGTGGCACTTCCTGGCCGTCCAAACAGTTACCTTACACCTTTCTGGTAGGTCGCGCCAACGAGTTTGTCACGGTCAGAATTTGGCACGGTCAGAATTTTCAAGGGTAGCGAACAGGCTGGTCGCCAAAGGCGGCTAGCTCCTGTAATAAAAGAATGATTCAGCATTACGCATCTTAGAACATAGAATGATAGAAGTAGGCAATTCCTATTTTTATAATATTTTCTTTAAATTTCTTAATTTACAGGTACAGGGTGCAGGTGTTTTTTTAGAATCGTAAATTTATTCATGTATTAAAAATTGTATATTTTGTGCTAAGGAGCCCATATGCCGAATATTTATATTATTAATCTTAATTCATAACGCTTTGTATTTTTTTTTTATATTCCAAATTTTGTTTCCCCACTATATGGCCCCAATTCACTAAGTATTTAACATTTTTTATTGCTTTAATTCTATTATAGTAGCATATGAGTGACAAATCAAATCAGGTGTTGAGTTATAGACGCTAAATTATATTACTTTTAATTGCTTAATTTTCCCTTAAGTGCTTGTATCACAACAAATTGAAATGAAAAATTTGTGGGACTAATCTTTGTTTCAGAAAAATAAATTCGTTTGTTAGTGGGTCTGTGAGAACTTAAATTAATTACGTTATGTTAAGGGATAGTACTGGAAGACGAATAAGTAAAAGTAATTTTGAACGAGATGAGTATATGACCGGCATGTGTCTGTACTAGATATTAGGAGCAGATGGAAAAATTCAACTGAAGTTGATGTCCGCCAGTCTTTGTTTTCCATGCATGGACGTAATGTACATGGACCGGTGTAGCGCATGGAGTGCCCTACTTTGCTGGTCTCTATTATAATAGCGAATGTCAATATTCCAGTCTCCCGAATGCAACCCCAAGGGATGAAAAATCTCATGTATACTAATTCAACCTGACTGAATTCAAATCTGAAATTCGGTATTTAAATTATCCCTGGATATGGAAAAATATCCTCTCACATTTTGACTTCTTTACTATTTTTGTGAGTAAATGCGGCAAAAGGTGATTTCCGAGTCGTTTCATGAGCTGTGAACCTCATGAAACCATGTCGATCACTGATTCTGATTTATATGCAAAAAACCGTTTTTTAAAGTATCCACTCTGAATCGAGTTATTTCCCCGTAGATGATAATAACTTTTTTCAAAATTCGAATACGTCGAAGTGAATCTTGACAGGAGTTGATGTATGACGGTTCCTGTTTAACATGCAAGGCCTTGGTGTACTTCCTCAGCTCAAATTCTTCAGAACGTTAGACACATTCACTTATGTTCCATCAGTGATGCGTGGAACGTTAGACACATTACCACGCATCACTGATGACCAATGAAATCGACAAATATTTCATTCAATCAAATGTACACAAACTTTGATAGCCCCATTTGAAAAACTTCAATACATCTTTAAGAGCAGGTTTTATTAGGCGAAAATGACATACCTCTTTTGTGTGATTTTAAGTTTGAGAGAATTTTTACGCACAAGCACTGAAGTTATTATATTGTTTATCACAGTCACAAAGCAGAACAAATTTAATACCAGTTTTACCGAGTCTAAACAAGAGCAATAAATGGTAATGTATAGGGAACGTATTAGAATTAGAATCGTGTCGAAAATCGCAACTCTAATTTTCGATGTAATTCCTTGTTTTGTGACCTTTAGAACGCGAAAAATTTATTTTATCGTGACGACACTCTCTCTCTCTCTCTGTCTATCTTTCTATCTCTCTCTGTCTCTCTCTCTGTTTCTCTCTCTCTGCCTCTATCTCTCTATATGTATCTCTCTCTGTCTATCCCTCTGTTTCTCTCTTTGCCCCTCTCTCTGTCTTTCTCTCTGTCTGTCTCTCTGCCTGTCTCTCTGTCTCTCTCTCAGTCTCTCTCTGTCTCTTTCTCTCTAACTCTCTTTCTCTGTGTCTCTCTCTGTCTGTCTCTCATTGTCTCTCTCTCTTTCTCTCTCTGTCTATCTCTCTGTTTCTCTCTTTGTCTCTCTATCTGTCTTTCCCTCTGTCTGCCTCTCTGTCTCTCTGTCTCTCTCTGTCTCTTTCTCTCTAACTTTCTTTCTCTGTGTCTCTCTCTGTCTGTCTCTCATTGTCTGTCTCTCATTGTCTCTCTCTGTGTGTGTCTCTCTCATCGTTTCTCTCTCTCTTTCTCTCTCTCTGTCTCTCTCTGTCTCTATCTCTGTTTCTTTCTGTCTCTCTCTGTCTCTTTCTCTCTGTGTGTGTCTCTCTCTAACTCTCTTTCTCTCTGTCTTTCTGTCTCTCTGTATCTCTCTCTGTGTGTGTGTGTGTCTGTCTGTGCCATGTGTTTATCTGCTGTAACTAGAAACTAATTAAGCAAATTTCATAAAACTTTACAGGTAAGTCACTTGTGGGCAACCCTGGAGCTTATTGGATTATAGTATGATTCGGGATAAAAGAACCTGCTTCTTTTGACGAAATGGCTCACTAAAATCGAATGCAACCTATCGAGATAATAAAAGAAATACCAAATTTCATAAAATTTACTAAGTCGTTTAGGCTTACCTTTGTTCTGATTGTATTTTTGTCGGTATAAAAGGACCTGCCTTTTTTCCAAAGTGGATCGCAAAAATGTTTAAATATAAAATAAAAAACTACATATTCACAAATATATCAATTAAATGCCTGTTTCATACGTAATTTTTGACGATGAAAATAATAAGACCAACTCCATTTCTCTAGCTCTAATCATTCCCGAAATATTTATGTGTTTTCGCATTTTTACTACACTGCCTTCGAAAATACGACAAGTTACCAAATGAAAACGGAAATTGAATTAAAATTACACATTCTGTGTAATTTTATATAATTATGCGTGTTATTTTATGCAATTAAACTTAATTTATTGAATTATGAAACATACTTTTGACTTATAACTCAACGTTTATTGGACATTTGCAGTTAAGTTATTGGGTTTAAGATACATACATCCTGTCTTAAAATCTACGTAACTTCTAGTTATTACTAAAATGAATAATATTTGAGTAACAATTAAATATAAAATTAAAAAAATCTCATGTGGGCTGCACATGAATTTCCTTATATAATTCAATGAATTTACTACTTTTAAAGTAAAAGAAAATAAGTTATTCTTATAGTAGATACTTATATTCTTTCCAAGATATTGAATTCTCGTCAAATGTCTTCATTTTCATTGATTTAGTGTCATTTTTATCCATTTGTCGAGATTTTCGTTAATTTGGCAATATCTAAAAAAGTCCCCAAGTCGACTTCATTCCTCCAAATTCGTAGCCCAAATCTCGGTAAGCATTATGGACGGAGAAATAAGTTATTCTTATAGCAGATAAATGACTATTGGCGTTCAAATACTAAAGTATTACTCAAAGTATATTTTCTCATGAATGAAATTAACTAGATCCACAAGAATGATGTCACCAAGGTTACCGCATGATATTACATATGAAAAGTGAAAATGTTTCTCAACAGTTAATATTTTCTTTAAATATATGGTGTTTTTTGATACATACATTTGAAAAATGTGCAGTATCTCGAAAACGATTCATGCTAACGTTCTAAAGTTTATGTCAATCGTTTTCTAAGGAAAAATTACCCAATAAATGTCTACTTGAGTAACTTTATTGAAAGTTCTAATTTTTGGATGATTTTTTCAAAATTTCACTCGAAAAGTTAGAGGGTTCTGAACATTCGACTGTGTTTATAAACAATAGGTTTCCAGTATTCACGGATTGTAATTTTTGTACCAAATTTCAATCGAATCGCTTCATTCGTTCTTAAGTTATCGTCTCCACAGACTCATTGACATACACACACACACACACAGACATTACCTCAAAAATGTTCGATTCGTGATCAGGGATGCTTGAAACGTGCTCTCCCTTCGAAAACTCGAATTCGAATTTTTGTCCCCGTCACAAGACAAGATGTAACAAGATGTTAGAGATAAGTTGTAACTCAAATAATATATATATATATATATATATATATTCTCTTACTGATCCATCCACATAAAGCCAATACAGAAATCTGCTTTTATTTAAGGAAAATGAAAATTAACACTTAAACAAGTAAATAAGCAAACTTGCATTTCACCCTGAAACCATAATATAAATAATTATAATACTCATTTAATGAGTTTAGACAAATTCTATGTTTCTACGATAAAGCACTTATTCCATTACAGTCATCTTAACTGGAGTGTCTTGTCAATTGACTAAGAGTCTTTCGATGAGAACAGCTTTAACAAATTGTAAGCCGAGATGCTGTTTATTAGAAGGAAATAAATCCATTGTATATCTATTTATTGATGCAAGTGTTGAATATCAATTACATAAATGGTTTGTTTGGATTGAATTTGCATTTCTTAACCAGTTTCACTAATTGGAATGGGAATAATTATATAAAATAAAATGGTTTGTTCGAAGAATGAAAACCTTAATTTATCATGATTAGTTTTTGCATTTTGTTCGTTAGGGATATGGCGATTTTGATTTTCTTAAATTAAAAGGAGTGTTAGTTATAATATAATAAGAGGATTAAATGGATCAATAAGTGAGTGTATTTTATTTCAGTGCACATCATTCTCGTGGATCAAGGACGTCCCATAGATGATTGAATAAACTTTGAGTAATACTTATTCTTTGAACGCCAATAGTCATTTACCTTCTATAAGAATAATTTATTTCTCCGTCCATAACGTTTGGCAAGATTTTGATGACGAAATTGGCAAAATATCGCTAAATTGGTGATTTTGCTAAATGTTGAACCATTAACGAAAATATTGGCAAATTCATAAAAATGACGCTAAATCAATGAAAATGACGACTAATTGACGAGAATTCAATATCTTGGAATGAATATAAGTATCTACTATAACAAAACCTTATTTTTCCATTCGTAACGTTTGGCAAAATTTTGTTGACGAATTTGTCGGAATATCACCAACTTGCTGACATTTTAAATGCTGCCAAATTGACGAAAATATCGTCAAAATTGCAAAAATGACACTAAATTAATGAAAATAACGCCTAATTGCTATATTAATTATTAAAATATTTTCATATATGGATTATATCGCTTATTGAGAATGGTATCGATATTGCTAATTGTTCACTAAGAGTTGAGGCGAAATAGACGTTAACTGCAAACTTTAATATAGTTACATTCCCATATATATTATATAAATATATATATATATATATATATATATATATATATATATATATATATATATATATATATATATATCTATATAAATAAAAATGAAAATCTGTCTGTCTGTCTGTCTGTCTGTCTGTCTGTCTGTCTGTCTGTCTGTTTGTCACACCATCACGGGAGAACGGCTGAACCGAATTTGATGAAATTTTGTGGGTAGCCCAGAAATAGCCCCACTTAAAATTATATCCGAGTTTTGAGTTTCTACGACCAGTGGTTCTCGAGATATTAGTAAAAAACGAAATTTTCGTTTGTCTCATCATCACGGAAAAACGGCTGAACCGAATTTAATGAAATTTGGTGAATAGCCTTGAAATATCCCCCCATAAATTTTGTCCAAGTTTCGAGTTTCTAAGACCTGGGGTTGTCGAGATATTAATGAAAAACGGAACTTTTTCCTAGGAGTTCTACTCCCTAACTCCGTGGTTTAACCAAACGAAAAGCTTGAAAATCGTTTGAAAGTGAATTAAAATTTAATCTCTGAGTTTGATGGGAGATTTTTTGCGTTAATTAGTCACTTTCTGAAAACATGAATTGTTTGAAACATGATTTAAAGGGGAAATCTATCTCCATGGTTCATGGTTTATTTAAAACAAGCTTTTACGGAACAATGAGAAGTATAGAGAAATCAAAATCGTTATTTAATTTCGCAGTTTATGTTATAAGACATGACATATTTAACATGTTATTATAAGATTCTATCTTACATCATGTTACTCAGAAACGCAATTAAATTAAATCTGTCTGTTAATTTTAATAATTATTTTTTCGATTTGAATAATAAATAAATGGATATAAAAATATATTTTAGAAAAGAACGATTTGATTTTTCTTATAGCATTTTTGACTGGATAATATCAATTACGGTCTTCAGGTTTAAAAATTATTATTATTTATATTTTCGGGGATTATTGATTCAAGGATTATTGATATTTTCAAGTTATTATGCAATTATTTTATTATGACAAAAATTGTTTAAACTCATATATTGTATGTTGTACGAATCTTCTACAAATACACGTGTATATCTTTTAATCTACGAGAATATAAGTAGTACAGGTATATTGACATATGTTTTGATATATATTGGCATATATTGGAATCAATTGCGACCTTCTGGTATAAAGAGTACGGATATTATTGATGTTTTCAATTTATTACGTCATCTCTTTTATTTTGGCAAATATTTTTGAGACGCATATTGTAATACGGGTAATCTTCTACTAACACATTGGCATATTTTCTGATCTGCGACAATATAATTAGTACGGGGTTGCATATATTCATTCAATTCCTATTTTTTCTTCTGTGAATTTGCTTACAAAAGGGGGAAGGATGTTTTATTCTTCAGATCTGATCGTGAAGATAATTTTGCATAGTGAGAACATATATTCTTAAACTTCTCTTTAGGAGCAATAAATTTAATATTTTAACATAATTTGCACATGATTGCGAACTTTAAGTTTCCTTAAATTATACACTCCGTACGAATAACGGGTGTGCTGTTAGTGGTTAATAAATTTTAACATTTTAGGAGGATATATCATGTTGCTCGGCATCGCAATTTAATTAAATGTGTTTGTTAATGTTTTTATTATTTTTTTTCGATTTAAATAATAAATAAATGGATAAATGGATATAAAAGTATATCTTATGAATGGACGGTTTGATTTTTCTTTTAATTATATTAATTGCTGACTGCGTACATCAATTTCATTTATTTTGGCAAAGAGTTTTCAAGCTTATATCGTATTTAGCTACTAAACTCATATATTGTGTTTAGCCAATAAATTCATATAGCCGATTGTTGAAACAGAAAAAGAGTAGAGCGGGTATATCTTCTAATACAATTGTAGTGTTTTCATTTAGTATATTGAAACGGGATAAGAATGTTTCATTCAGATCTGCAAATTCAAAGCTACGAATTTGGAGGGATATCGCTAATTTGACAACTTTTCTTAAACTTTGCCAAATTGACGGAAATGTCGCCAAATTGATATAAACGACACACAAACAGCTGCCATAAACCTTCGGGTTGGTCGTGTGGCTTGGGTCTTCTACATATCAATGAAATTTTTTTTTGTTTTGTTAGAAGAGAGTACTGAAATGATGTTTGGTTAGCATTTCTCTGTCAGACCAACCATTCTACTTAGTAATAATACATTTAGCGAATTTTTAAAATGTCACCAAATTGATAAAAATGTTTTCAAATCTGTAAAAATATCTTGAAATTGATAAAATTGCGCTACATAAATGATATTATTGTTTTTTGTTAGGGGATAGTATTGTGATGATATTTCGTCAATTTGTCGCAAAGTGGAACTGTCAGTTCTACAGTCCCACTTGGCGATAAATTTGGCGATTTTTTAAAATGTCGCTAATTTGACGAAACTGTCCCCAAATGTTCCATAGAAATATAACTATTTAGACGATATTTTTTCTACCAATTTATTTAAAGCAAATGATATCATGTCGCTTAGCAACGGATTTAAATCCAATGTGTTTATGCGGCAGACGATTTTTATTAAATCCTTTCCGATTTGAATAATGAAGATATGTATATAAAATAAATTTCATTGCCATTTCATTTTGGACTGGATAATATCAATTATACTCTTCAGGTTTAAAAATTATTATTATTGATATTTTCCGGAATTATTGATTCAGGGATTATTGATATTTTTAAGTTATTACGCCATTGTTTTATTGCGGCAAAAATTGCTGACACACGCATATTGTACGTTGTACGAGTAATCTTCTAGGAATGCACGGGTATATCTTCTAACCTACGAGAATATAAGTAGTACAGGTATATTGGCATATATTTTGACATATATTGGCATATATATTGGAATCAAGTACAGTCTTCTGGTATGAAGATTAAGGGGATTAATTATATATTCAATTTATTACGTCGTTTGTTGTATTTTACCAAAAAACATTTGTGACTCATATTGCAAAACGGGTAATCTTCTACTAATAATCGGACATTATAAGTAGTACGTGTATATCTTCCCATATAATTTTAGCACTTTAATTTTGACATATATTGGAATAAATGACTGTCTTCAGATTTAAAGATTACGGGTTTATTGGTATTTTCAATTTATACATGTAATCTACTAATACAGGTTATATTTTCTAATATTCGCGTATATAATTAGTACGGGTCCCATACAATTTTAACGCTTTTATTTTGCATATATTGATTCAATTCCATATTTTTTTTTATATTTGCTTACATAAGGGGTCCAAGATGTTTTATTCTTCAGATATGTCCATGAAGATAATTTTATATAGCGAGAACAGAGATTCTTAAACTTCTTTTTAGGAGCATTATATTAAATATTTTAACAGAATATTTTGATTAAACATGTCATTTAGTATACTATAAGAATTTGGGCATGATTATGAATTTCAAGTTTCTTTATATTATATACTCCGTACGAAGAACGGGTATGCTGCTAGTATATATATATATATGTATAGTTATTATAGTTGAAAGACTAATGGACCGAAATTCCCCAAAATCGGTTGATAAGTCTCTTGTGGGTTACTCTGGTGTTGATTAGATTTTCATACGACTCTGACTAAAAAATAACTTGCCTTCTAAAAAATAATCGCAAAAATTACCTGTATCCGCTCTTGCTGAAACACTAATGGACGGAATTTCACAAAATTCCGTAGATAAGTCGCTTGTGGGTCACCCTGGTGTTGATTAGATTTTGGTATGATTCGGAAAAAAATAACCTGCCTTCTTTTTCGAAATGGCCCGCAAAAATCGTCCAAATCTAAAATCAAATACTACGTATGCTTAAATACTTCCATTAAATGCTTTTTTTATACGTAATTTCTAACGATGAAAAGAATAAGACCAACCCCATTACACTAGGTTTAGCCGTTCTTGAGATATTTTAGTTTTTTCGTATTTTCGTATATGGCAGCTTTGAAAATAAGTCCAGTAATACAATGAGAAAGAAAATTGAATTAAAAGTGAATTAAATTTAATTAAAATAAAGAGATCGTGGATATAAGTCTGTAGGAAAAGTCATGTGCTGCCCATATCAGATTTTTACTTTCCCTGCAATACATGGTAATGTATGGGGAAAGTATTGGATTCATGTCGAAAATCGCAACTCGAGTTTTCGACGGATCTACACGTTTCGAAACCTCTAGAACACGAAAAAACTATTTTTAACGTGACGTCTGTGTGTGTGTTTGTCTGTGCAGATTTTGTATCCACTCTAACTCAAAAACTAATGAATAGAATTTTATAAAATTTGGTATGTAAGTCACTTGGATGGGACGCTAGTGCTGATTAGTTTTTAGTACGATTCGTGATAAAGATCCCGTCTTTTTTTGCAAAATGGCCCGCAAAAATTGCCTGTATCCACTCTAACTAAAAAACTAATTGACTGAATTTCACTAAATTCGGTAGATAAGTTGCTTGTGAGTCACCTTGGTGCTGATTAGATTTTGGTACGATTCGGAAAAAATAACCTGTCTTTTTTGCGAAATGGCCCGCAAAAATCGTCAGAATCAAAAATAAAAATTACGTATGCTCAAATATATCCATTATTGATTTGGTCGTAATTTTTAACGATGAAAAGAATAAGACCAAACCCATTACATTAAGTCTAGCAGTTCTCGAGATATTTTAGTTTTCTCGTATTTTCTCTATGGCACCTTTAAATAAGTCTAGTTACCAAATGAGAACAAAAATTGAATTAAAAGTGAATTAAATTTAATTAAAATTAAGAGAACGCATTTAATTTTAAGAGAACGTACATATAAGTCTGCAGGGAAAGTCATGTGCTGCCCACATCAGATTTTTACTGTCCCTGCAATATATGGTAATGTATAGGGAAGGAATTGGTATCATGTCGAAAATCGCAACTCGAGTTTTCGACGGATCTACACGTTTCGAGACCTCTAGAACACGAAAAAACTATTTTTAGCGAAACGTCTGTGTGATTCCCACATGATTCCATTATTTTCCTTATACATTACCATGTGTTATAGATAAATTAAAACCCGTTCAAACAAAAACTTTTTAATTTTTTTTGAAAATATATAGGTCAAAATATTAAAATATTGAAACTATTTTTTATATTCATAAATGATACCGTATTTTAAACTGAAAAATTTAATTAATTATTTAGATTTTATCAATTGGATTTGGCGATATAAAAGTCCAAAGTCTTTACATTTTATGTGAAATCCCTATTTCAACATTGATCACACGGTTGAAATAAAATATTAGTGCAGTTCAACCTTCTGCTAAATTATTACTACAAAAATAACTTTGCTAAGAGCAACATATTTAGAACAGCATATAGAGCAGAATTCCGCCAGCATATTGATCAACGTTACGAACAGTATATAGAGCAGCATTACAAGCAACATATAGAGCAGCGATACAACCAGAATATAGAGTAGCATTACGAGTAGCGTTGCGAGCAGCGTTACGAGTAGCATTAAGAGAAGCATATAGATTAGCGTTACGAGCAGCATATAAAGCAGCATTATGAGCAGCATATAAATCAACGTTACAAGCAGCATATATACTGGGTCTTTCAAAAATTCGTATAAACTTCAAAAATTCATTAAAAATCGAAAAATCATCGAATTGAGGTACGGTTTGTACTATAAGTATTGCCAGGACGGGTTTTATTTTTTTTGACGTTAAAAAATGTTGTAGTTTAAAAAATCACCTATACGTGGCGCTTACCCAAATACATCTTCCAGAGCTATGCAAATGAGGCTGTTATAAAAAAGCTGTAGTGCTCTGTAGATCCTTCATTTGATGCGTTAGTAAACTGCGCAAAGAAGTTTTTTGCGAGAATGTTAACTATGACCGAAAAAGCCTTGTTAGTGAAGCTATATTACATGAGCGGAGAATCAGCATCAGATGTTTTGCGAAAATTTCGATTTAGGAAAAATCTAAAGAAAAGAAGAGGTCCTATATCGCCTGTTCAGAGTTACTTAGGTTTTTCACACGATTTGACACGTACAGTAAGTTATTTTCTTTGTCTTTCCAATGCTTTCAGCACCAGCTATAGGTAATTTTTTTAACTACAAAAATTTTTCACGTCAAAAAAAAAAAAAAACCCCGTCCTAACAATACTTATGGTACAAACCGTACCTCAATGAGACGGTTTTTCGTCTTTAATGAATTTTTAAAGATTATACGGACTTTTGAAAGACCCTGTATATCAGCATATAGAGCAGAGTTACGAGCAGAATCTAGAGCTGCTTTAAGATAATCATATAGATCAGTGTTCTTCAACCTTTGTCATCTCGCGGAACCCTTTTTTTGAGATATTTTTTATGGAACCCTTCGTTCAGTAGCACACCCAGATTTGATTTTAGGGGGCATGCGTCATATTACGTATTACATGTTATGAACAAGGTGCGTATCTGCCTTTGTAATAAAAACTTTATATAAGATATAAATTTGCATTAATTCAAACAAGAAGAAAAATATTTCATATAAAGTATTTGTATTATACATATATATGTCATATGAAATTCAAAACAAAGAAAAACAAAACAAAAACAACGAATTGTAGTATCGACTCGCGGAACCCCTAAAGCGTTTGAGTGGAACCCTAGGGTTCCGCGGAACACAGGTTGAAGAACACTGATATAGATCAACGTTACGAGCAGCATCTGGAGCAAAGTAACGAGCAGCATCTAGAGCAAAGTAACGAACAGAATAGAGAAGCGTTACGAACAGTATATAGATCAACGTTGCCAGCAACATATGGAGCAGCGTTCCGAGCAGCATAGATTTTAAGTTCTAAGTTGCTGTTAAAAATGTTATTACTTTCCTTATATATAATATATACCTTATATACAATGTATATAAGGTAATACCATCTATATATCTAATTTCCTTATATACCTTATATACAATGTATAAGGAAAGTATTGTTGCGGGATCGAAAATTCGAATTCGAGTTTTCGACGGGAGAGCATGTTTCAAGCATCCCTGATCACAAATCGAACATTTTTAGAGGATGTCTGTGTGTGTGTCAGTGAGTCTGTGGAGACAATAACTAATGAATGAATGGACCGATTCGAACGAAATTCGGTACATAAATCACAGTCCGTGAATACTGGAAGCCTATTGTTTTAATATGCAATCGAATGTTCAGACCCCCCCCCCTAAAATTTCGAGTGAAATTTTGAAAAAAATCATTAAAAAATGAAAACCTTTAATAAAGTTACGCAATTAGATATTTCTTATGTATTTTTATTTTTCATTAGAAAACGATTAACACAAATTTTGAATGCTAGCATGAACCGTTCTTGAGATATTGCACATTTTTCAAAAAAAATTATCAAAAAATGATGTAAAATAAAAAAAACTATTGAGAAACATGTTCACTTTTCATATGTAATATCATGCAATAAATTGGGTGACATCATTCTCGTGGATCTAGCTCGTTCCATTCATGAAAAAAGATACTTTGAGTAATACTTTTGTATTTGAACGCCAATAGTCATTTATCTACTGTAAGAATAACTTATTTCTCCATCCATAACGCTTGGCGAGATTTTGGCGACGAATTTGGTGGAATGTCGCCAACTTGCCGACTTGTTTAAATGTTGCTAAATTAACGAAAAACTCGAAAAATGGATGAAAATGAGACTAAATCAATGAAAATGACGACTAATTGACGAAATTTCAATATGTTGGAAAGAATATATCTACTATAAGAATAACCTATTGTTTTTACTGTTAAAGTAGTAAATTCATTCCATTATAAAAGGAAAGTCGTGTGTTGCTCACATCAGATTTTTTTAGTTGTATTGATACTCTTTAGATTTTATTCACATAATAAACATAATGGTATGTCAGTAGGAACTAAAAAATAAATAAAATGTAATGAAATAAAATAGCACAGTATTCTCATTGATCCATCCAATCTACAAGTATATTATAACACGCTTTTAATTTAAGTAAATGTAATACACCACATAAATCAGTAATAAAATTATTAAACTTGTATTATAATCGGAACTATGTGTTAATTAATTATAATGCACATTTAATGAGTTTAGACAAACTCTATGTTTTGAAGATAAGTTCTTATTCTGTTATAATCGCTTAACTAGACAATTTTGTCAAACGATTGAATGTCTTCAAATAGCAGCTTAGATGGTGTTAGTGAGAAGGACATAAAACTATTGTATTTCTATCCATTGATGCAGCGTTAAATTTCAACCAATAAAACGATTTATTTGGACTGAATTTGCATTCCTCAATCTGGAATAGAATTATAATATAAGATAAAATGGTTTGTTCCACAAATGAAATATTTAATGTATCATTTACACCTTTTACGTTTTGTTTTTTAATGGTGATACGGCGATTTTTCAATTTCGGTAAATTACTTTCCCTACCATACATGGTAATGTATGAGAAAAGAATAGGAATCGTGGTGAAAGTCGCAACTCGAATTGCCCATGTATCTACACGTTTTGAGCGCTTTACAAAACGAAAAACATATTTTTAATGTAAGGTTTGTGTGTGGGGGTGGGGATCTGTCTGTTTGTCTGCCTGTATGCGCGCGTGTGTGTCTCTGTCGGTTTTTACTTTCCTTATATACATAATGTATAAGGAAAGTATTGTGACCGGGTCGAAAATTCGAATTCGAGTTTTCGACGGGAGAACACGTTTCAAGCATCCCTGATCACGAATCGAACATTTTTAAGTGATGTATGTATGTGTGTGTGTGTGTGTCAGTGAGTCTTTGGAGACGATAACTAACGAACGAATAGATCGATTCGAACGAAATTTGGTACAAAAATCACAATCGATAAACACTGGAAGCCTATTGTTTTTATACGCAATTGAATGTTCAGAACCCCCCTAAACATTTGAGTGAAATTTTGAAAACATCGTCAAAAAATCAAAACCGCTAATAAAGTTACGCAAATAGATATTTCTTATGTAATTTTTCATTAGAAAACGATTGACATAAATTTTAGAAAGCTAATATGAACCATTCTCGAGATATTGCACATTTTTCAAAAAAATTATCAAAAAGTCATATAAAATAAAAAAAAATATATTTCCTACTAGCAGCATATCCGTTCTTCATACGGAGTATATAATATAAAGAAACTTATAATTCGCAATCATGTGCAAATTCTGTTAAAATAATAAATGTATTGCTCCTAAAGAGAAGTTTAATAATATCTGTTCTCAATATGCAAAATTATCTTCAAAGGTAGATCTGAGGAATAAAACATCCTGGCCACTTTTGTGAGCAAATTTATAAGAAAAAAAAAGGAATTGAATCAATATATGCAACCCCGAATATGCCAGTGTGTTAGTAGAAGATTACCCATATTACCATATGAGTCTCAAAATTATTTGCCAATATAAAAGAGATGACGTAATACATTGGAAGTATCAAAAATCCCCGCAATCTTAATACCAGAAGGTCGTAATTGATTCCAATATATGTCAATATATATCAAAATATATGTCAATATACCTGTACTACTTCTATTCTCGTAGATAAGAATATATACCCGTGCATTTGTAGAAGATTATTCGTACAGCGTACTATTTATGAGTTTCAACAATTTTCGTCATAATAAAACAATGGCATAATAATTTGAAAATATCAATAATCCCAGAATCAACAGCCCCCAAAAATATCAATAATAATGATGTTTAAACCTGCAGACCGTAATGCATATTATCCAGTCAAAAATGCAATGTCAATGAAATTTATTTTATATACATAAGTAGTATATATATGTACGTATGAGCGCACATGTACTTTATACACTAAAAACTATATTTTATAGCTTATTTTTATCTTTTTTATATATAAAAAAAAGGTATCGATCCATATTATTATTAAAAACATGGTTTTATATCAAAATAAGGCCTTTTTAACATTTAGACCAAATATTAGATAAATGCATGAAAAAAGAGATCAAAAGATAGGCCGCTCCATTTTGGGGCTCCCTCATATATAGGTAAAATTACGGTGAAAGGATTAAATAAATCCTCTAAGCTTTAAAATAAATGGGGGGACCGTTAGTCCCCCATAGATAAAAGGATGAAATTAAATGCGTGAAAAAAGAAATAAACTTTAAAAGAGATCCTAGGATTACAAAGTGACTTAAAATATATCGAAACGTAAATTACGGACGCTTTTTATAGAGATCATAAAATCTTGATAGTAATTTATTAAGTTTTAAAATAAATACTGTTCCATAAAAAGAACCTAGATATAAAAATGCTTTCTCACCCGAAAATAATCATACATCCGTTTATATGAGCGTGCAATCTGTCTTAATGAGATTGAAAAGTCTAAGGTCATTTATTATCAAAAACATTTCCTGGTTTGTGGTGTATTTCTCTAACACGACCGGAAAATAATAATTATTGACATCGCTTTATAGATTTAACATCGCTTCCTGAAACAAAAACCACTTCCTGATGTGCGGGTCACTTTTTGACTGATAGTTTATATAAAGGGTTCACTGTGTGATAAACTTTCCTTTCAAACAGAATGGAAACAGATGATGAAAAAATCAATGCAAAATCGCGATTCAATTCTTTTTTTAAATCTATAGAAAAAAATACAGTCGGTTCACTAGCCCAAACAGAAAGAGATTTAATAAATGTAAAAGATAAATTACGTAAATTATATGAAAAAAGAAAAGATTTAAAAAAGAGATTAAAAAGAATTAGTAATGATTTAATTTCAATTGAAGAAAGTATAGATGATTATAACTGTAGAAAATCGAAATTGGAAAAAACTATAAATCAAGCTAATGTAATTAAAATGAAGGAAGATTTAAATGATCTAACAATGGATTAATTTTATATGAAAAAAGGTATGTAAAGTTCTTCATAATCTCAAACCAGCTATGATATTAATAATTATCATGTAATTCGTATTCATATTTATCATTAATCATACCTGAATACTTAAATAAAAATCTACCTTTATTGATTTCATTTATAGATTTATCAGAAAGTATACCGTGCTTATTCGCCAGATAATAATTCTTTTCGACATCTTCAACATATAACTTTGCAATTATTGTATCTCCATATTTGGTTTTAATTTTTTTCAATGATATCAGATTATATTCCCCAGGATATAAATCATTTAATTTAAACGTCTTGGGATAACCTCCCAGTCTATTGAACTCTTCCATTTATTAGTAAACATTTTTTTATAAATATAGGGGGATAGTCATCCCCCCTGAATTATAGAGATAAAATTGTTATTACTCTAATATATTGATTAAGCATACTTAAATATACCTTTATATTTTATTGATTCAACTAACTTTAAGGTACAATATTTAGTTATATCAATCCTAGGATATAAATCATTTAACATTTTAGGAGGATATAAATCATTTAACATCTATTTATTAATAAACATTTTTTTATAAATTCATGACCAATAGAATAAATTCTTTGAAATAACATATAAAACTCCTAATCCTTTCAATTTAATATCTTCTTTTTCTTCTTTTTCAATTAATTCAGTCAACCTATGAAAACTTTCTGATAATAGTTTTTTATCATATTTTATATCATACAATACATTACAAAGATAAGTCATATAGTAAATTTCTTCAGAATTTGTAAAATTTAAAGCTCGAATATCACCTAAGCACTCATCCATTTATTAGTAAACATTTTTATAGTGTCCTAAAGCTCTAGTATTCATACCATCTTCTAATATAAATCTTTTATCATCTTTTGCTGATAAAGCTATCTTGTTCACTTGAATTGAATACAATTCATGTTTCTTACTTCTAATTAAATTCTGTGTTCTATATTGATCTTTTTTATTTAATAAACAGTCTTTATAATCCTCAAATGATATTCTGTTTTTAACGGTACTAGTCTTAGTACCTTTAGACCTCTTAATCTCAACATTTTTATGGTCTTCATTTTTATTATTATATTCTTCAACACTCTGTTTTTCTAATTTTATTGAATACATTTTACTTCTTAAACCTACAAATTCTTCCATAATCACACCGTTATTTTCATCTTTCATTTTACCTATTACTTTTTTATTACATCTAGGTATATTATACAGATTATTTACTTGATAATCAGATGTATCGAAGTAATCAATCATAGACTTCATATCTTCATAAAAGTCATCTGTTTTAATATCATATATAAAACTATCTGTATCCATATATAATAACTTAATATTATCTTTATATCTCGGTTTCATAACATTATAATGAAAATCATACATTAAATGTTTAGATAAATCTAATATACTCATTCCAACATAAATCGGTTTATTAAAATATAGTTTTGTTTTTTTCATGTGAACAGCTACCAAATTTTCATCAAAAATAGTTCTACATTTGAAATTAGGTTTAGCAATTAATTTTTTAACTTGATCATAATTACAACATAATCTTACATCAATTCGTTTTCTAATAGATTCCATTGTTTTTCCAAATATAGAATTATTCATTAATTTATAAAAATCTTTCTCAAAATCATTAGCAGCTATCTTTCTCATTTCAGTGTTTAAATCTATATATTTTTTTAACCAATTTGATTGTTTAAATTGCAATACTCTATGTACTCTTACAGCCTTTAAACCCATTTTCAAATATTGTTTTAAACTTCTATAATGAACTACATATTTCTCTTTATCCTGTAAAGTTGTTAATAACTTACCTTGTTTTGAATTTTCAGGTATTCTATTTTCAGGACATAATGGTAAATCTGAATGATAATCATGTAACTCTTTTGGATATCTTAAACTAATTTCAAATATATATCCAATCTCTGAATCATCTTTTATTTTATTTTTATATAATTCGCGTTTAACATAATTTATTTCATTACACCATTTAAATTCTCCATATGGTAAATATTGACTCATAGCCCATCCATATAAATTATTAGCATCTAAATACATTAAATAATTGGATTCTTTACTATTATCATAATTTTTCATATATTTATTATTAGCTTTTCCATATCTATTACAACATTGTGAAACACCTCCTCTTAAACCTTTTTCTATCATGAGAATCATATCATAATCATTTAATAAATCTAATTTAACATTTGTTATTTTTAACATTGCATCCCAAGATAAACCAGGAGCTGTAAAATACCAATCTGGATCTAATTTATAAGTTTTTAAACAAACATCTCTAAAATTTTCAAATACATCTGTTAAAATTAATACATCTGTTTTGACATATAAATCTGTATATTCACCTAAATTTTTTATATTAAATTCTTTCCAAACACGTTGAGCATATTTATATTCTTCATCAGTTATATAACATTCATTCAATTTATTATAAAATTTATCTTTTGAAGGTAATTCTGTTTCTTTGTATTTATCTATAGAATCCATATAATCATAAGGATATACACCTTTTCTTGTAATGAGATCTAATTTATCATCAGGAAAATGTAGTGATGTCTCTCTAAATTTAGATTTTAAGTATTTAATATATTTCATTTTTCGTATTTTTGGTGGGCACTTCTCAATATTTTCTGGTAACTTTCTCAAGTTTTTTGATAAATTATCTAAACTGCAAGACATAGATTTAAATGAATCAATAAATCTCAATTTCATACCTCCTATTTTTTTGCTGAAAGATATATATTTTTCTTCAGTATTAGGTATAACATCTATTTTTGATTGATCAAATCCAAGTTTTTTTATAAACAAATGAGAATCATAACCTGTTAAATTATGAATTTTTACTGGAATAAATTTTGGAATTTGATAATTTAAATTACAAATATTATGAGCTGGACCTCTATATTTTCCAGTTATATGACAATGATCAATTACTTTATCATCATTTAAGATTTGATTTTCACATATATGACAAATATTAGTTCTTTTATAATGATTTTCATCGAACTCTATCATTGATTTGATACTTTCATATTTTTTAGTTTTGTCTTCTATAATTTTTTCAATTTTAAGAGTATCCTCTTTTAACATAGATACAAACTTTTTGATTGTATCAGGTCCTCTATAAACAACAGGAGGTTTATAGTATTCCTTTTCATATTTGATACTAGCCGCCTTTGGCGACCAGCCTGTTCGCTACCCTTGAAAATTCTGACCGTGGCAAACTCGTTGGCGCGACCTACCAGAAAGGTGTAAGGTAACTGCTTGGAAGGCCAGGAAGTGCCACACAATTTAGACCGGAACCCAATGGGGGAGGCATCCAAAGAGACCGTACCCTCCTTCCCCTACCACAAACCTCTCGGAAGGACTTGCAGTCCCACACGTTTAACGTGATCGTACTCCGCGTGAACACGGCTGCAGTTTTGGCAATGGCGGGAATCGAACCCGGGCCTACCGAGTGAAATTCCCGCGCGCTAACCACTGGGCTACCGTGCCATCCGCGACAATCTCCATAACTTTATTTTTATTCGGCAATTTTGGGAATCGAACCCGGGCCTACCAAGTGCAAATCCCGCGCACTAACCCCTGGGGTACTTCACCCTCCGCGATATTCTTCATAACTTATTTTTTATTCACCCAATTTAGACCGGAACCAAGTGGGAGAAGCATCCACAGGGACCGTACCCTTCTTCCCCTACCACCAACCTCTCGGAAGGACTTACAGACCCACATGTTTAACGTGATCGTACTCCGCGTAAACACGGCGGCAATTTTGGGAATCGAACCCGGGCCTACCGAGTGCAATTTCCGCGCGCTAACCATTGGGCTACTTTGCCCTACGCGACAATCTCCATAACTTTCTTTTTATTCATCCAATTTAGACCGTACCCTCCTTCCCCTACCACCAACTTCTCGGAAGGACTCACGGACCCACATGTTTAACGTGCTCGTACTCCGCGTAAACACGGCGGCAATTTTGGGAATCGAACCCGGGCCTGGTAACTGGTTGGACGGCCAGGATGTGCCACCCAATTTAGACCGGAACCCAGTGGGGGAGGCATCCACAGGGAACGTACCCTCCTTCCCCTACCACCAACCTCTCGGAAAAACATACGGACCCATATGTTTAACGTGATCGTACTCCATGTCAGTGGCGGAAATCGAACCCGGGCCTACCGCGTGCAATTCCCGCGCGCTAACCACTGGGCTACTTCGCCCTCCGCGACAATCTCCATAACTTTCTTTTTATTCACCCAATTTAGACCGTACCCTCCTTCCCCTACCACCAACCTCTCGGAAGGACTCACGAACCCACATGTTTAACGTGATCGTACTCTGCGTGAACGTGGCGTAAGTTTTGGCAGTGGCGGGAATCGAACCCGGGCCTACTGAGTGCAATTCCCGCGCGCTAACCACTGGGCTGCCGCGCCCTCCGCGACAATCTCCATAACTTTCTACATATTCACCCAATTTAGACGGGAACCCAGTGGGGAAGGCATCCACAGGGGCCGTATCCTCCTTCCCCTACCACCAACCTCTCGGAGGGACTTACGGACAAACATATTTAACGTGATCGTATTCCACGTAAACACGGCGGCAGTTTTGGCAGTGGCGCCAAAACTGCCGCCAATAAATAACAAAATGCATCTGCTACATGTTTTTGATATTTTACAGTATATGATTTAGTTTGATCTTGCTCACATATATCAATTTTAGGTAAGAGAGATTCAAAATCAGCATATATAGTATATGGTACTCTCATTTTTCTTTCATGATTTTTAAATTGAATAACTTCATCTTTTTTAGGCATATTAATTGTGACAGCATCTTTACAGTATTCCACATGTATCTTTAGTCTTTCCTCAGAATAAAAATAATTTAAACATCTATCACATAAAAATATACGATGATTAGTAATTTGTGATCTGATCAAACTATTCATATTTTTAATCCAACAATAATGATCTTTCATATAAAACAAGTTTACATGTTTTTCTAATTTATTGTTAGTTATTCTAAGTGGATAAATTGAACCATCATAACTATAAACATTTACAGATATATTATTTAGTTTTTCAAATTTCTTAATATTGTCTAATGAAACAGGAAAATCAATACCTTTAAAATGTAATTCATCTTTATATTGTTCATATTTTGACATTCTTTGAGGATCTTTTTTTACAGGATGAATTGCTGATAATATTGACCACATAAAACATTTATTATCTTTATTTTTTACATTTATTATAGCTTGTTTAGATTTAATTTTTTCAGGTAAATCAATATAACTTGATCCTCTCAAGGGTTGATACTTATTTATTCTCAATTCTAAAAATTTAATTTCTTCAAGACTCCAACCAGATCCTTTTGATATAAAATCATCAGATTCATTTATTAAGTTGTCAATAACATAATCATAAAAAGTATGTAAATCATTAGATTTTAATATAATTTGATTCTCAGTTTTGAATGTAAATTCTTGAATTTCTTCATTCAATTTATACAAACAAAAGAATTTAAAATTTACCTTTATTCCATTAAATTCTTTCATAATATGCTTTATTTTTTCTATTACAACCTTTCTTTTTTCTTCTAAAAATTCTAGAGGGATTTTAATATTATTAAAATTATTAATTCTATATGATCTTAATCTAGATTTATAAGCAGTTTCATATTCCTTAATTTCTACATTACCTTCATCTATTGCTTTTTTATGTTTTCGACTTGATATGTGATTATCTAAATGTTTATAATATATACCGCAAGTAATACATTTTCTTTTTTGTTTTGATCTTTTAATCATTAACTCTTTCTTTATATGTTCTTCTTCATCTTCATAATATTTACCACATATACGACATTTTCTATCTTCTGTAAATAACTTTTCAAGATTTTCTTCTTCTGTATATACATTTTCTTCAGGAAAGACAGATTTAAAATCATTTTTATCAAATCTTAAATTAAAAGAATTAAAAATCTTTTTAATTTTTTTACGTTTTTTGGGTTTATCAATAAATATTTTTTTCTTTTTTTCCAAGTATGCTGACAAATCAAAATTTAATAAATCTACTAAAACAGGTTTATATTCACCTGTTTTTCTGATATATTTAGTTAATAATTTAATTAAATCAACCTTCTTACAACCTTTAGATTGTTTAATATTCAATTGTTTTACTACTTTTCTAAGTTCATTAATAGTCTTTGACTTTAAGTTGAGCTCCATTTATTAGGAAACATTTTTTTAAATACTTTTTCCAAGATGCTTACTGTGATAAATACTTTTTAAATGCCGCTTTTTGTGTGTATAGGTATATTGCATACCACATTCACATTTAAATTTTTTATATTTGATTATGGAATCACAACATTTGCAATGACTTTGGAAATAAATTTTTTCATTTCTATGATATATGTAAAACTCATTTACTGATTTCATAGTCAAACAGTGTATGCACTTTTTTGTAAGCTCCATTTATTAGGAAACATTTTTATAAAGGGATTGTAAAAAATCATTCCATATTTTTTCATATTTCTTTTTAACTTTTTGAACCTTTATATTATTTTCAATATTAAAAATATCACAAATCTTTTTCATAAAATAGTAATAGTTAATTGATTTCTCATAATACATAAAGTCTAAAAATTTTAAAAACATATCCTCAATTTCTTGAGAAATATTATATCTCCTTCTTAATCGGTTAAAATAACAAACTCTACTATTATATCTTTGTTTTAAACTTTCGTAATCGATAACATAAAAATGTTCTTCTTCTTCTGAATCATAGATTAATTTCATCTCCATTTATACTAATTCAGATATCCAACTATTAAATTCATCTGGATATCCTAGCCATTTTACATAATACTTATTTCCTTTCTTTTTTATGATTTTTTCAATTTTATATACATCATCTTTTTTATTGTATTTTACCATTTCATTTTCATAAAAAGTTCCTTCAATTTCTTTACTGTTTAAATCTTTTAATCGATAAGTAATTGGATCTGTTTTCAATACTTCAGAAACTATAAAAATCCCTTCAGTAAATGTAGAATCATCTACTTTCCTAAATGTTTTCTTAATTGTAGATATTCTAACACTATCCCCTATCTTAAATTTAGGTTTTTTCATAATCTTTTTAGTATATAAATTTTTATAAACTTGAGATTCATTTTCTCTAGCCTCAACAGGTGTCATTTTTATAGATCTATCATATGAATTGTTATAATTTTTAAGTAATTTGGGTAATACATCAATATATCTTTTAGTATTGTTAGCATGCATATATTTTATAATTTTTTCTCTTATACTTCTATTAAATCTCTTAGCTATTGCAGATTTTATTTCTTTATTTTTAGTTGTAAACCAATGTATATTATTATCTTTAAATAATTTTTGTGTCTGTTTTCCTGTAAATTCAGTACCTTCATCTGTTAAAATGAATTTTGGTATTCTTTCTTTAAAAACTTGTTTAAAACCTTGTACAACTTCTTCAGATGTTTTTCTTTTTATAGGAAAAGCCCAAGCATATTTATTAAAAGCATCTATAACCGTTAACAAATAATTAGTTCCATAATTATATTTGCTATAATTTTTTATAAATAACAAATCAGCGTCAAATTGATTATTACTGTTTGGAACATAAACCCTTCTTCTTTTAAATTTACGAATGACAGGTTTATATCTAGTATATACATCTTGTTCATGTAAAAAGTCTTCAACATTAGGTAACCCTGTTTTTCTTTTCAATTCATTAATTCCACAATAACCTGTTTCTGGATTATAATATGTCTCTTTTAACTCCCTAAAAAAGTATTCTTTTTACTTCCACAAATAGTACAGATACCTTTACCAACAGGTTTATTATTTTTAGAAGTAGTTTTATAATAATTTTTAGTTGGGGTTTTATCTTTACACTTGACACAATATATAGAAATACCTAATCCAAAAGTTTTTTTAGCTTTAATAATAGGTTTAATAATTCCTCTATCTAATCTTTCTCGAAATGTTGGATCTTGTATAGCATTTAAATCGTCTATTAATTCTTGATCAGCAACATGTCTCTGTTTTGTATCTTTTGTTTTATTATATTCAATATCATGTTTTTTACATGCTTTATCAACTCTATTTATTCCAGGATCACTTCTTTTTAATCTTTTTTCTAATTTTGTAAATGGACCACAATATTGATATCCTGGTAAATGTAATTCTGGAGGATTTACTTTATCTTGTATCCATCCAACAATATCACCACCTTTCTTTTTACAAACCATTTATTTATTTAGAAATTTATATCCATTCAATTGCATTTGTTTTACGTATTTTTCAACTGGATTAAATTTTACACTTTTTATGAAATCCTTTTCACGCATATAAATTTCTTCTTCTGTCATATCCTTAGCTTTAAACGAATTAATGAGTTCTTTATAAAAATTATAACAATGACTATATTCTTCTTTCCTTTCTGCTATTTTTAATGCAAGATCTATGGCTTCTACTATACCAACTGATAGACTTAAAAATGCAAGCGGTAGAAAGGCTATTGCTGATAAACCTGTTCCACTTAGAATAACCTTACTTACTGATAATGAAATACTTATCTTTTGATACAAATTTCTACTCTTTCTGTAAACATATAATCTTTTTTCTAAATATACATCCATTTATAAAGGATTAAATTTTTTCCTATATCTCATATCAGGATTTACTAAATCTAACATAAAAAAATCATATTTTTCTTGAACACTTTTATTATACATTTGTTTGAATTCTTCAGTACTTAATAAACCATCTATCTCTCTTATAATCTGTTGATTTTCTTTTGGTTGTAGAGTGAAAAATATATCGTAATTACAGTTCCTTCTTATATTGATAGGTGTTAAATAATATGACTGAGTTAAATAAATAAAGGATGCGTTTTTCTTTCTACCTCTGATAAATAATTCTTCGATGTTTTTTTGATCTTTCTCAATCACACAATCATCAAAATTAACTAAATTCTTTAATGCAGGATTTAATTCATCTACAGTAATAAAATTAGGATCTGAAGAAAATAATACTTTTTTTTTTTGAATTTATCATATAATTTTAATAATTTTTTCTTATTCTTTATATTCTTACATTTCAAAATATCTGCTCTTTCTATATCTTCAAACAATGTATATTTTTCTTGTAATTTAGAATATTTAGGTTCGTATAAATCTTTTGCACATATATATAATGCATCAAAAAATAATAAATCATAAATCAAATTTAACAGTAAATTTGTTTTACCTGAACCTGAAGATCCTACTATAAGCAATCTAAATGGTTGTTTAGGTAGCAAAGGATGTTGTTTAGGATCAGGTAATTCTTCTGGTTCTGTGTAATCTTTAATTTTTATCATAATTTACTAGCAGTAAAAATAAAATTTGCTGCAGTAAAAAATTAATATTATATAAATGAACTTAGAAAAAGAACGGAAACATAAGTTTTTAAAGCAAATAAAAGATTCAATTAAAATAGTAAAAATAGAAAAAGAAATAAGAAAGAATAATGAAGATCAACTAAAAGAAAAAATAGGTATTCAAAAGAGCTTAGAGGAATTTCATAAACCAATCACTCAAGAAATTGAAAAATATGAAAAATCAAATAAAGATATTGTGAAAAGTATTCAAAATGTTGTAGAAAATATTACATTTCCATCTATAGAAGAGCCTATTGAAGCTGTGAAAGAATTAGTATCTTATACTTATGATATCGATCAAAATTTAAATTTAAAATATTTAAAAGAGGAAAAATTATACAGACCGTCAGTATTTTTAAACGATCAAGAAAAATTAGAGGAGATGTATGGAAGAGCTAAACAGTTAAAAGAAGGATTATCTAAGAAAAGAGGCAACTTAAAAAGTATAATTTCTAGAGTTAAAATTTTTCAGAGGAGGAATTAAACCAGAAAAAGAATGATATAAAAGAAATTAAAAATAAAGAAAATATGTTGCAAAATTATATGCATAGATTAAATATGATTCGAAGTAGCAAAGAAATGAAGGTAGGTAAAGGATTGAATGTATTATCAAATTTAACAGAAAAAATATGTAACGGAAGTAAATCAAAGAAATTGTATAATCAAGTAACTTTATTGTTAGATATGTTATTAAAAAATAAAGAAATTACTTATAATGATGTACAACAATATCATAAACAATTTCTCTCTTAATAAATGATAAAATATAAAGTTTATTTGAGTGATGGTCAGAAAAATAAACTTAAATCAGCTTTTAAAAATAAAATAGAAGTAACATTACAAATAGATAAATCTAAAACTCCTAATCATGAGATGTATTTAACTAAAACTCAAATTAATCATATTAATGATAAAAAAAGAATTACAATTAGTAAAACTCAATTAGATAAAAATGGAGGATTTTTACCATTTCTAGCGGCACTTATACCCTCATTAATAACCGCTGCTAAATTAGCAGTTCCAGCAATAGCAACAGGTGCTTTATCTGGATTAGCTAGTTCAGCTGTGCAAAAAAAGGGATCTGGGAAAAAAAAAAACTTGGAAAGGGAATATATCAACAGTGGGAATTAGCGACAAAATGATTATAGAAAATATGAAAAATGAAAAAGGATTTAGAGGTGTGTTTACCTCCGATTTATTACCTAAAACTATAGGAAAATTTGAAAATGGAATCATTAATTTAGATGTATCAACAGGTCCCGGAACTCATTGGGTTTGTTATTATAATGATCCTAAATATAAATATGTGGAATATTTTGATCCGTTTGGTGAATATGACAATATGAAGAAGGACTATATACCTAAAAATATTAAATCATTTCTTGTTATATCCAATAAAAAAATAGGTTATAATGATAGTTTTTTACAGAAACCTTCATCTGTGAAATGTGGTATATTTTGTATGAAATATATAAGAGAAAGGAATAAAGGTATATCACCTAAAAATGTTCTCAAATCATTTCCTACACAAAAACCTAGTGACTATAATGAAAATTTTGTTATGTATAAATGATAAAATTAAAATCTGAAGGTCATGAGAAATCAGAAGAATTTACTGTAAATTTTATTACACCTCTTAAAATAAAAAAATTAGCTTTACACTCATTCTCTATGGAAGTTTCCTGGTTTAATATAAGTAAGAATTATGGAAATAACATATTTAGATTGTATACATTAGACACAGATATAACAATTATTATCTCAGATGGTAATTATACTGTAAGAGGTTTAAATGAGTATATGATGAAAATATTCGGTAAGGATCCACCTGTGAAATTTGGTATTATTGAAGCAAGACAAAGAATATCTATTAAACTGAAAAATGGTTGGGTAATTGATTTTACAGAAAGTAACTTTCATAAAATTATAGGCTTTTTAAAACCGACATATGGAAGTTATGATGAAGAAACAGAGATTGAAGGTGAACATATTGCTGATATATCTAATGGAAATGATAATATTTATATTCACTGTGATTTTGTAAAAGGATCTTTAATAAATCAATATAATTCAGAAGTTATATATTCTTTCACTAATAAAAACCCTCCAGGTAGTATAATTTCAAAAGAATTTAATAATTGGATATTTTTTCCTGTTAAAGTAGATCCTGTTGAAAGAATAAAAATGAGGATTACTAATCAAAAAGGTGAATTAATAGATTTAAATAAAGGAGCTGTAGAATTTAATTTTATTTCTTCTTAAATAAATGTATAGAAGAAAAAGTAAAAAAATACAAGGATTTTTAAATGTAATATTTTCTATGAAAAAGAAAGGAGGTGGTTTAAAAATTCTTCCTAAATAAATGATTTATGATTTAAGTGATACTCGTTATTATTATAATGATCACATTAAAAGTTATGAATTAAGAGAAATTCATCCAAAAGAACATAGTTCAGATGAGAATGCTACCTATGTTTTTCATATTAATGATACTAAAGCAAAAATTTTATATTCTAGAGGATATCTTGAACTAAAATTAAAAATTACAAAAAATGATAAATCATTCATTGGAAACGAAAATGTGAGTCTGGTAAATGGTGGAGGTTTTATCAAAACTTTAAAAGTACATATAGGAGATACTGAAATTGAATCAAATACACAGTCAAATTTTTCAATCATGAATCATGTTTTAAGATTAATTCATTATACTCCTGATTATGTAACATCACAAGCTCAAAATGAATTTTTTTATCTAGATACATCTGATTCAGCTGATCGTAATGAGTTCAAATATGATGGTACTTTAGAAGATACTACTAAAATAACTGAATTTTTTAATAATTTGAAAATGAATAAAGATTATAATGAAGGATTCATAAAGAGATGGGAACTAACAAAAGATAGCAGTGTCATTAAAATATGGACACCTTTAAAAGATATAATCGATTTCTTTAGAGAATATGAAAAGATAATTTCTGGTTTTGAAGTGAAAATAGAAATTCAAAGAAATGAAAATAAAAATATGATATATACTAATATAAGAAACGAAAATTATAAGGTAGTAGTTGAAGGTTTAACCTTACATTTACCTTATATAGAATTAAAAAATTCTGCAGAAAGTTTGTTTCTGGAATCATATCTATCTGATAAAGATATAGAGGTAAATTGGGATCGACATAGATTTAAGATGGTAGGCCCTTATAGAAGCAATAGTGGATCTGTGACAGCAACAACAGCGTCAGATGAAGTTTTAAGTGTCTATGTTATTCCTCAATATGTTGAAAGAGATAATAATTATGAAAAAAATAATATGATATTTGATCATATAGATATGGCAGAATGCTGGTTGATGATTAATAATAAACAAGTTCCTCTTATGCGTTATAAAACAAATTTTGCCAATAAAGATTATGGTAGAGTGTATGAAGCTCTTTTACGTGAAGGACTTTACGATAATAATACAGATACAGGACCTTTGATAAATAAGGAGAATTTTGGTAAACTGTATCCTATTTTTCCTTTTGACTCATCAAATCATGAAAACTATACCGATTTAAATAATTTAGATATTGAATTTAATTGGATAACGAATAGTCAAAAGGAATATAAGTTTTATTTTATTTTTAAAGAAAGAAAGAGATGTTTTATAAATTTAAAAAATAAAACTATAACAATGGTTAAGAGTTTAAAATCTTAAAATTAAATAAATGAGTGCTTATTATCCACCTTATGATGATCAAATGAAAGAAGGACCTATTGGACCTCCAGGTATAGGTTTTAAATTAATGAATGATGGAAATTATGATATGGAAAATAGAATTTTAAAAAATTGTGAAAATCCTATAGATGATTTAGATTTAACCACTAAAAGTTTTGTTTTGAATAAAATAGAGAATAATCATCATGAATTGAGAGATCTTATAAAAACTAAATATGATGAGGGTTTTTTAACCTTTACTGAAGAAACAGGCAAGAGAATAAAAGAATTAAATGATACAACTTTACATTCTTCAGAAGGAAAAGCTTTTGATGCAAAAGGAAAAAGAATAGGAAATGTTGCAGATCCTAAAGATGAAAAAAATGTTGTGAATAAAAGATATTTTGAAAAAAATTCGTTAATATTACAGAATGATAAATTTGATGCAAAAAATAAAATAATTACGAATGTTTCTGAACCTGAAAATGATAACGATGCTGTCAATAAAATATATTTAGATAATAGAGATATCTGGGTTACTATACTAGATGATTTTCATACAGATGGGGATTATAAAAAAGTAAATTTCAATATGATGAGCTCAAAATTACTGGATCAAGAGATGCGATTATCTACAGATATGTATATGAAAATATCTATATATATAGCTATATATGTAGAAAATATATATATATATGATAAAAGTTCACTGATATCTCTGGAAATCAATGGTAAGGAAATTTTAAATGCTAATACAAATACAGTAACATGTTTTGCTTACGGTAAACGTGATGATATCATTACATTATGGATAAAATCTGATGGTAACGCTTTAAAACCTTATATGCATATTGAAAAAATTTCTTTCTAATAAATGGATATTGATTGGAATGAATTTTCCAGAAAAAATTTATCTGAAGATGTAATTAGAAATCTTATTAGTCATGTAAATTGGGATTTAGTTTTACAATATTCAACACTGTCTGAATCTTTTATTGAAGAATTTGCTCAACCTGATGATTGGTCTAAAATTTCTAGATATCAAAAATTATCAGAAGATTTTATTGAAAAATGTAAAGATAAAGTAGATTGGGTAAACATATCTCAATATCAAACTTTAAGTAACGAATTTATCATAAAATTTTCTGATAATTTAGATTTATATAAAGTATCAATATTTCAAAATCTTACAGAAGATACAATGAGAGAATTAAAAGATGATTTAAATTGGTTGTATATAACTAGATATCAAACATTTAGTGAAAATTTTATAGAAGAATTTATGCATAAATTAGATTTTTGTTATTTGATTAAATATAAATTTGAGCTATTACCTGATCACTTTTTTAATGTTTATTGGAAAAAAGTACAAGCTATACAGATGAGTGAATTAAATAAAAAGTTTGGTCATAATGAAATAGAACCTTACCAAGAGAAAATTTTTGAAGAGATACATGAAGTTAAATCAGTCTTGAGAGAGAGTGTTTATCTTTTGAGACAATTAACTAACAAAGAGGATAAATAAATATTTAATAAAAATGTTTCTATATAAATGGATGTTGTATATAATAATGGTATGGAAAAAAAACTATGTCTTTCTTAAATATAGAGAATCCTACTGAAGTGAAATCTATTTTTATATATAATTGTTCTCTTGAATTAATAGAAAATTTAACGAATTTAAAAGAATTATATTGTGTAGGATATAAATTAACATCTCTTGATGAAATAAAACATTTAATAAATTTAGAAACATTATATTGTAGCGAAAATGATATTACATCTCTTGAAGGTATAAAAAATTTAACTAATTTAAAAATATTATATTGTGATTTAAATAAATTAAAATCCCTTGAAGGTATAGAAAATTTAACTAATTTAGAAACATTAAATTGTAGCATAAATGATATTACATCTCTTGAAGGTATAAAAAATTTAACTAATTTAAAAAAATTTTATTGTGAGGGAAATAAATTAAAATCCCTTGAAGGAATAGAAAATTTAACTAATTTAAAAGAATTATATTGTGACGGAAATAAATTAAAATCCCTTGAAGGAATAGAAAATTTAACTAATTTAGAAACATTAAATTGTAATGAACCCATGAGAAGAAATAATGTAGGATTTCCAGTCTTAAAAAATGTTTACTAATAAATGGAAGAGTTCAATAGTCTGAGTGGTTATCATCAAACATATGTATTAGATGATTTATATCCTGGAAAATATGATCTGATATCATTGAAAAAAATTAAAAATATGATTGCAGGTACAGCAATCGTAAAGTTAATTGTAGAAGGTGAAGAAAAAGAGTATTACCTTGCGAATAAACATGGACAACTTTCTAATAGATCAATAAATAAAATCAATAAAGGAAGATATATATTTTTATATTTAGGTGATAATAAATATATATTAGAGAAAGCTTAATAGAGTTAAAAAATAATTCTAAATAAATGGATCTTTATAAGATTAAAAAATCTCTAGAAAAGAAAGGAATTAGTGTAATAGCAAGATTTATAGAATCAAACGGTGATACTGGAACAGCATTTTTAAGTAATTATAATGATAAAGATCTTAAAAAAATTAGTAAGAATATTAAGTCATATTATAATTTTGGTGGAGAGAAAAAATTTAGTAAAGATTGTATACAACTTACTTTTATTGAAAAAAAGTAATTATATTTTATATCTAAGTATGGAAATATGCTTTTTTAACTTCAAGATTTTATGAACTCTAAAAAACGCGTCCGTAAATTACGGACGCGTTTCAAAGTATATATTCTGGTGGTGGCAAATATGAGAGTTATTCTATGAAACCTATCGTGTTAAATCACTTTATTTTTTCTGACTTTTTTATTTTTTTTCAGGACCATGTTTTAAAAAATCAAACTTTTATGAGGGGACTAACGGTCCCCCCATTTATTTTAAAGCTTAGAGGATTTATTTAATCCTTTCACCGTAATTTTACCTATATATGAGGAAGCCCCAAAATGGAGCGGCCTATCTTTTGATCTCTTTTTTCATGCATTTATCTAATATTTGGTCTAAATGTTAAAAAGGCCTTATTTTGATATAAAATCATGTTTTTAATAATAATATGGATCGATACCTTTTTTTTATATATAAAAAAGATAAAAATAAGCTATAAAATATAGTTTTTAGTGTATAAAGTACATGTGCGCTCATACGTACATAGATATACTACTTACATATCTTTATTATTCAAATCTGAAAAGATTTAATAAAAACGTATGTCGCATAACACATTGGATCCGTCGCTAAGCGACATGATATCATTTGCTTCAAATAAATTGATGGAAATCATATCATCTGAATAATGCGATCTCCATGGAAGGTTTAGCGACATTTTCTTCAATTTAGCGATAACGTAAAAAATCGCCAAATTTTTCGCCAAGTGGGACTGTAGAACTCATAGTCCCATTTTGCGACAAATTGACGAAACATCATCACAATACAATCCCCTAACAAAACACAATTAATTTCATTTATTAAGCGCGATTTTATCAATTCCATGATATTTTTATGAATTTACAAATATTTTTATCAATTTGGTGATATTAAGAAAATTCGTTAAATGTGTTACTAAGTAGGATGGATGGACTGACCGACAAATGGTACAGAAACATCATTTCAGTACTCTATTCTAAAAAAAACAAATTTAATTTCATTGATTTGGATCATTTTTATCAATTTGGAGACATTTCCGCTAATTTGTTAAAGTTTACGAAAATTTACCAAGTTATTTAGAGATATTCCGCTAAATTCGTAGCTCTGAATTTGCAGATCTGAAGAATAAAATATTCTGATCCCGTTTGTATATACTAAATGAAAATACTGAAATTGTATTAGAAGATTCATTCACCCGTTCTACTCTCTTTTTGCTTCAACAATCGGCCAAATGAATTTATTGGGTAAACACAATATATGAGTTTATAAGCTAAACACAATATATGAGCTTGAAATCTCTATGCTAAAATAAATTAAAGTGATGTACGCAGCCCGCAATTTATATAATTAAAAGAAAAATCAAACCGTTCATTTATAAAATATATTTTTACATCTATTTATTTATTATTCAAATAGAAAAAATAATAATAAATATTAACAACACATTTAATTTCATTCCGTTGCCGAGCAACATGATATAAGATAGAATCTTCCTCATAAAATGCGAAATTAAATAGCCATTTTGATTTCTTTATACTTTTCGTCGTTGAGTAAAAGCTTGTGAAAGATGAACCATGGAGGTAGATTTTTCCATTTAAATTCATGTTTCAAACAATTCATGTTTTCCGATAGTGACTAATTAATGCAAAAATCCTGCAGCAAACTCGGAAATAAAGTTTTATTTCATTTTGGCGTTTTAAACTAACGATTTTCATCCTTTCCGTTTGGATAAACCACGGAGTTGGAGAGTAGAACTCCTAGGAAAAAGTTCCGTTTTTCATTAATATCTCGACAGCACCTGGTTTTAGAAACTCGAAGCGTGGACTAAATTTATGGGGGGCTATTTCAAGGCTATTTACAAAATTTCATTAAATTCGGTTCAGCCGTTTTATCGTGATGATGAGACAAATGAAAATTTCGTTTTTTTTTTTTAATATCTCGAGAACCACTGGCTGCAGAAACACAAAGCATGGAGTAAATTTTAAGTAGGGCTATTTCTAGGCTACCCACAAAATTTCATCAAATTCGGTTCAGCCGTTCTCCCGTGATGATGGGACAGACAGACAGACAGACAGACAGACAGATTTTCAATTTTATTTATATAGATTGAGAAACACGTTCACTTTTCATATGTAATACCATGTGATAAATTTGGTGACATAATTCTCGTAGATCTAGCTCGTTCCATTCATGAAAAATGATACTTTGAGTAATACTTTTGTATTTGAATGCCAATATTTATTTATCTGCTGTAAAAATAACTTAGTTCTTCATCCATAACGCTTGGCGAGATTTTGGCGACGAATTTGGTGGAATGTCGCCTACTTGGCGACTTTTGTAAATGTTGCTAAATTAACGAAAAATTCGTGAAATGGATAAAAATGACGCTAAATCAATGTAAAAGTAGTAAATTCATTGCATTATATAAAGAAAGTCATATGCTGTCCACATCAGATTTTTTAAAAATAAAATGGAAAGAAAATATGAAAAATTATGAAATATGTTACTTATTATTAAACTATAAACTAAATGTTTTCTGTGTTCTTGTAATCAAAATAAAAAATAAATGGACACCCTAATTTAGTGGTTGGGAGAAATTTGGAGTCGCTCTCGAGACGTTAGTAATTTTACTTTTCACAGAAGATATTTCTGAAAATAATCCAACAAATTATGCAAAATTTGGCATACTTATTTTACTCGGCAATTATAAACACCATATTAATCGTCATCGCTATCTGCCCACATTAATAAAATAATTTAAAGAAGCGGCGGTGACATCAAACGAAACTTTGTTTGCAATCGTAATGACGATGGTAATCAGTGGTTTACCATCTTCTATATATCAAATAGAACAATTTCCTGTGATAGAACGATACATTATAAAATTACCGTTAGTACATTGTAGGACCTCTTTTTGATCGGTTACATGCATCCATACTGATGGATATACAGGGTGTCTCAAAAACATTGGCTTCGGCTTTTATTCCTTAAATATTGATCTTAGACATATATAATAAATTACAAAGTTACGTTGAAAAAGGTACAGAATTTTATGAAATCGATAAAAATTTTCAGGGGATTTAATTTTAAGAAATACAAAATTTAAATTTTTATACCGTCCCCGTACAAAAACATTTCCAATAATCGACATAATATGAAATGATATCAATCGAAATAATATCAATAATCGAAAAAATATGAATACAAACCTGGACACGTTTTGATAAAAATCTTCTATATATCAAATAGAACAATTTCCTGTGATAGAACGATACATTATAAAATTACCGTTAGTACATTGTAGGACCTCTTTTTGATCGGTTACATGCATCCATACTGATGGATATACAGGGTGTCTCAAAAACATTGGCTTCGGCTTTTATTCCTTAAATATTGATCTTAGACATATATAATAAATTACAAAGTTACGTTGAAAAAGGTACAGAATTTTATGAAATCGATAAAAATTTTCAGGGGATTTAATTTTAAGAAATACAAAATTTAAATTTTTATACCGTCCCCGTACAAAAACATTTCCAATAATCGACATAATATGAAATGATATCAATCGAAATAATATCAATAATCGAAAAAATATGAATACAAACTTGGACACGTTTTGATAAAAATCGATTCACAAAGAGTTTGTATATGTTTTTATAAAATTCCAGGTGTTTCCTCCCACTAGTTCTTTCGAAATGTTTAAATATTCAGCATCACGATGACTTTAAGGGTCATATATTAGTTTAAAAAATGACTAATTCGAAAAAATTATATTAATTGTAAGTTAATCTTTATTTAAGAAAGGGCATTTATTTTTACCCAGTTTTAATAAAAACCTTGTATAAACAGTGTTATATAAATGCAACGTAATCAACGTAATTCTGCTACTGTATTGAAGGGTGCAAACTTGCATTGGTATAAATGGGATCTACTTATGTTACTGCCGATTAATAGTTCCCGAGCTCTTGCGAGTTGAAATAGTCCACAAAATGTAATAATTTATAATAAAAAACATTTATATAAAACAATAACAAATTATAAAATTATTTGATACTAAACACCAACAAGACTTCAAACGGCGATTGATATAATGACAGATTGATACTATTAAATTCGTCACCAAGTTCCAACGGAGTTGTTTTGTCGCGTCATCTGCAGATATTTGTTAGTCTCATAAATTGATTTTGAAACAGCATTATAAAATAACATATGAAAATAAACATTTCATTCTTCTTTATTTCTTCTTCCTTTTATTGACCCTGGAACGAATGCCCCATTAGTTTTTAGCAGCGTACCCAATACGACTTTTTACCCCAAATAAACGTGCCCTACTTGAGGCTCACATAATCCTACCCATTACAGGCCCACTGCCTTAGTAACACACACACACAAGACAACGCCACACACAGCCATGAAAATGCGCACCCTCTCATGCAGGAATCAAAGCTGCGACCCTTTGGCTCCGAGGTAAGTCATAATGCTGAATGTCAAGAGGATAGTTCAATAATTTACAACAGTGCTGTGGTCAATCAACGAAACATCGCCCTTCAAATTGCGGTTTTCAATATGGAGTTGATCCCCGAAAATTGCACATTCCGGAATACTGAATATCTTCGGATATAAAGATAGAAACGTTATGAAAATTTGAATTTGGAGTAATTTGGGGGTCTAGAACTTGTGAGGGACGTCAAAATTGGGTGTTGACATTGACAATTTCAAAGTTTGTGCACGTTTAGATATGAAGACGGCCCCTTATGCAAATTTTACTCACATTAATTTGTAGAGGATGTTATTCCTAATCGAATGGTATCTTTCAATTTTCTCTACGATGAACGATGCTCGATTAACAGAGGGTGGGGTGTTTTTTTTCTCCGCGGCTGTACATTTTCCATTTTTAAAGAGAGACAATATTTAGCTACAGCAAACGATAATTTATCTTTTATAAAATACGCTGATGTCAGAAAATAATTTAGAATTAATATTTGGTACTTTCAGCAATAAGCTCGTTCTAAAAATGTGTAAACAGCCTCTGTAGATATATTTTGAAGTACAGTTAACTCTAAGTAAACTCTAACTCTAAGTATAATGCAGTTAACTCTAAGTAATGCAGTTAACTCTAAGAAACAATTAAGTAACTCTAAGTAAATAAAGTAAAATCTAAGTAAATGGTTTTGAAATATTCAATAATGGATATTCAATCCCGAAGCGATATTTTCTCTTTACGATACAATATGAAAGGAAAGTAATAAAAATTTATTTTCTTTGTTTTTAGTTTCAAATTTCTTAAAATAGCTTAAATCCATGAATGCTTCCAATAAATTCTGACTGCTTATAAACAGCAAAATGTTTATTGCGCTCATTCATTGATCTGAAAGTTAGAACGCGCAACAAATACAAGATATTTATGTTCTAACTTTAGGAACTTGAAAAATGTATTTAATTTCAGTTAAAATTCAAAAATAACAAAGTATTGACAAACGCAAAACTTTTGAATTAAAGTTGAAATGGAAAATACTTTATTCTTCGAATTTTCGAAAGAATTTTCTTTTACATCTACGACATCTTAATTTGTTTGTAATAATTTACTTCGGGAATGTGACATCTACCGGAAATGTTTATGGTTCAAAACCTGAGAAAAATTCCTATGAACAACAAATACATAGTTCTGAAGTTTTAGAAAATATTTTTAATTTTAGATTTTGCATAGAATTTTTCATGTTTTACTAATTTTAAAGATTTCAAAGGAAAACGAAAATAAAGCGTGTAGAAATATCAAGACATCGTTGACAAACGACGCCTATTGCTAATTTTATTTTTTATTACTTTCCCTGCAATACATGGTAATTTATAGGGACAGTATTGGAGTCATGTCGAAAATCGAAACTCGAGTTTTTGACGGATCTACATATTTTTGTACCTCTAGAACACGAAAAAATTGTTTTTAGAGTAATGTCTGTATGTGTATATGCGTTTGCGTCTGTGTGTGTGTGCGTCTATGTGTGTGTCTGTGTGTATGTCTGCCTGTCTATCTGTCTATTCAATGTATGTATTCACTTTAACTGAAAAATTAATTGACCGAATTTCTTAAAATTAGGTAGGCCTTATGGGTGATTCTGATGCTGATTAGATTTTGAGACGATTCGGGTTAAAATAAATTTTCCTTTTTTTGCGAAATCAGCGGCAAAAATTGTATGTATCCACACTAGCTAAAAAACTAATAGATCAAATTTCACAAAATTTGGTAGATAAGTCACTTGTGGGAAATCCCGGTGCTGGTTAATTTTTGGTACGATTCGGAAAAAATAATTTGCCTTTTTTTGCGAAATGGTCCGAAAAAATCGTCAAAATATAAAATAAAAGACAACGTATGCTGAAATATATCAATTAAATGCTTCCTTTATACATAGTAATTTTTGACGACGAAGGAAAAGACCAACTCTATTACTCTAAGCCAAGCCGTTCTTAAGATATTTTAGTTTTTTCGCATTTTTGAAACGCCACCTCTGACAATAACTCGAGTTACTAAATGAAAACAACACGTGAATCAAACGTGAAAGTTCAAATTTAGTGTAATTTAAAATCATTGTTTGTGTTATTTTTTGCAGTTAAACTCAATTTAATGAATTAATGAAGAAATAAAAGAACGTGAATTTTTATCTGCAGAGAAAGTCATGTGCTGCCCACATCAGATTTTTTTCATCGGATCGCGATCGACGCAAGTAAATGTTGCCACACTAAAGCTCGGTAATTTTCCTACAACATATGGTAGTATATGAGGAAAGTATTGGAATCATGCCGAAAATCGCAACTCGTGTTTACGACTGATCTATACGTTTTGACATTCTAGAATACGAAAAAATATTTTTAGCGTGACGTCAGTTTGTGTGTGTGTGTGCCTGTCTGACTGTCTGTCTGTGCAATGTACGTGCTGTCCACATCAGATTCATATTTTTATGACTTTTCCAGCAATATATGGTAATGCATAGGGAAAGTATTGGAATCATGCCGAAAATCGGAACTCAATTTTTTGACAGATCTACACGTTTTAAGTACTCTGAAACACGATAAACTAATTTTCAGCGAGGTATTTGTCCGTCTGTCTGTCAGTGTGCCTCTCTGTGCAATATATGTATCCACTCTAAATCAAAAACTTTTCAACGAAATTTCACATAATTTGGTAGCTCGTGACCCTTTGCTTACATTGGTGGCTAGTGGATTTTAGCTTGATTCGGAAAAAACATTCTTTTTTTTTGCGAATTGCCACTGAAAAATTTGGATCATTAAAAATATACGTTTATATTAATGTAATAAACATATTTTAATAAGTTTCAATATCGCAATGTTTTCAATGTAATTACGGCGTTTTAAATGAGTTTATTTCTATACAGAGAAAACGAGTCGTTCAGAGAAAGAAATCGCAGCAGCTCAATGGGTGGAGAGTCAAAGAATTAGTGGTATCTGTCCGCGTTGATAAGTTTTTACTTTCCTTATATACATAATGTATAACGAAAGTTTTGTGACGAGGTCGAAAATTCGAACTCGATTTTCGACGGGAGAGCACGTTTCAAGCATCCCTGATCACTAATCGAACATTTTTGAAGTGATGTCTGTGTGTGTGTGCGTGCGTGTGTGTATGTGTGAAAGTACGTGTGTGTGTGTCAGTGAGTGTGTGGAGACGATAACTGACGAACGAATAGACCGATTCAAACGAAATTTGGTACAAAAATCACAATCCATAAACACTGGAAGCCTATTGTTTTTATATGCAATCGAATGTTCAGAACCCCCCTAAATTTTCGAGTGAAATTTTGAAAAAATCGTCAAAAAATCAAAACCCCTATAAAAGTTACGCAAATAGACATTACTTATGTAATTTTTCATTAGAAAACGATTGACATAAATTGTAGAACGCTAACATGAACCGTTCTCGAGACATTGCAGATTTTTCAAAAAAATTATCAAAAATGATATAAAATAAAAACAATAAATTTCCTATTTAGAAACATGTTCACTTTTCATATGTAATACCATGCGATAAATTGGGTGACATTATTCTCGTGGATCTAAATCGGTCCATTCATGAAAAAAAATATTTTGAGTATTACTTTTGTATTTGAATGCCAATAGTCTATTATCTGCTGTAAGAATAACTTATTTCTCCGGCCATAACGCTTGGCGAGATTTTGGCGACGAATTTGGAGGAATGTCGCTGACTTGACGACATTTTATTTGTTGCCAAATTAACAAAAATCTCGGCAAATTGATAAAAATGACGCTAAATCAATGAAAATAACGACTAATTGAAGAAAATTCAATATTAAGTATCTACTATAGGAATAACAATTTTTTAAACAGTAAAAGTAGTAAATTCATTGCATTATATAAGGAAAGTCATGTGTTGCACACATCAGATTTTTTATAATGACGCCAGAGCATTTTAACCCTACAGGTATGCTGGATGACTAACAATCCATAGTAAAAAATTCATAAGTTTGCCAAGACAATATATTTTATGACAGTGGTTATAATTCATACATATCACAAGAATAAAATGCTTTTACAAACAAATCCTCTTTACTCGCGCCTTGCGAGGGCGACATACACGTTTGATAAACATTCAGAATATGAGAAATCGTTTCAGGTGTAAGCTTAAACAAGAAAGATCAATCACACAAGCATTAATTATGAAACACTTCCAACTCAAATGCAATTTTATTTAAACACCTCTAAAATGCCGTACATTCAGCGGTGATGTTTTTTTTAATTATCACAATATTATAGTAATTTATTTTACTTGGGAACTTAAAACTTTTTCAAAAAAATGAACTTTATTCAAATGAAGTCAATGAAATATAAATCGTCTGGCTTTTTCAATGTAAAAACAGTGAATATTTCATTTATATAACTTTTATTCCAAACTCCAGAGCTAAATAATTTTGAATGAAAAAATTCATCAATTCTTATACAACTCATTTTATAATCACTTGTTTACATTCTGCATCCAGTAAAATTAGGCTTCATTGAAGAAATAATCAAAGTTTAATGATCATTTATACTAAAAATATTGTAATTGCGTTGGCTCAGAATACAGTTGCACAGAAAATACGTAAAAATGAAGCGGTTTTAGGACGGATGCAACACTAAATATAAATTTAAAAGAAGTTTAAAAATCACGATTCTTAAGATTGGGAATAAAAGATGGATGACATATTTTATTTTGAAATGAGTCAAGTTATCTCTTCATATAATATGGGTGTAATTATTATTTTAATTTTTATTTAAAAAACTTGCGAACATAATGTACTGAAAAATGTCTATATATTTTTATGGGATAATTTGAATATTTCCTAAAATTTTCGTAGCAAATTGTGAATTTTAATTTCGCCTAAAATGTTTAAGAAGTTAGGTCCCGTAGAGTTCAATGTATTTCATTTCTTCACCCCGGGTCCAATTGAAAACTAATTGGATATTATTATTCATTTACATATTCATATGTATCACAGGCCTTCTCAAACAACATACTAAAATTTCATTTTGATAAAGTCGTTTTACGGCAGTTATCGTGCGAACGGATAGACAGACAGACAGAACGAACAAAGTCATAAACACTTCTCAACTATGTTGAAGGCCCAGACCACACGACCAACCCTAGGGTTTACGGTAGCATTATGTGTGGCCGGCTTCTCAACTATGTTGTAAATTGTTAAAAATATTTAGTGTTTTTTTTTTAATTTTTGGATTAATCAGGAAACGACTTCATTATTTAAAGCGTAACGCTGTTAATATAGTTGCAAATGGGATAAAAAACTTTGTAAAAACTGAATTGTGACGTGTAAAAATAGTCTGCTATAACTATAAATTGAAATATCTCAAATATGATGGGTTTCAAGATATTTTATGCTAAAAATAATTTAATTATAACATTATTTTTCAATTGTTTGATTTGAAGAATAGCCATCAAACGATTTGGCCGTTCTATTTTTATTTCAATTTTCGTTTTCATAAGCGAATGAACGTATTTTTAAAGCCGAAGTTGAAAAATGTGCAAAACTAAAATATTTCGACAACGGTTTGCCTTACCGTTATGGGGTTAATCTTATCCTTTTAGTCGTCAGATATTAAGTATATAACAAGGGTTTAATTGATACATTCTGGCATGAGCATATTTCTTTATTTCAGATTTAGACGGTTTCTGCGAGCCAGTATGTAAAAGAGCCAGTTTCTGTTTTTATCCGAATCGTACCAATATCTAATTAGTACCAGGATATCCCACACGTGACTTTTCTACAATGTTCTTTTTTTTAATCAAATGGCCAGACACTTGACTTTCATCATTCGCTTTTATCAGCGGCCAGAACGTGAACCATTTAGCCGTCCTAGGACGTTGCCTCAGGCGCACCAGAGGGGGACGAAACACACGTCGCCCACAACGCAAACATCCATACCTTACGTGGGACTCGAACCCACAACGCGGCGGTCGAGCGATTGCTGTGGAAACGCTCGCCTTGACCACTCGACCACCACGTCGGAACTTTTCAACAATGTGGAATGTGGTCCATTATTCTTTTAGCTAGAATGGATACATGCATACATTGTGTAGACAGACACACAGACAAACATTCACACGCTACGGTAAAAAAAGTGTTTTTTTTCTGTTTCTAAATCTATCGAAACGTTTAGATCTGTCGAAAACCCCGAGTCGTGATTTTCGACACGAATCCAATACTTCCCCTATACATTGCTATATATTGTATGTAAAATAATAACGCACCTCTAAATTTTTGTCACAAAAATTGCAAAAATTAGCATCCATATACCTCCGGTTCATGTATGTATTTATTAAACGTTTCTTCGTCCATACAGGAACAGCATTTCCAGGGAGCATGTAAGAGCACATTCTGGAGTGCATATGAGGAATATTGCTGACACTCTGCAACATAACAGTCAATTGTTCTGGTTCCGTTGTCGTTGTGCTGGTTGCGTTGCCGTTGTTCTGGTTCCGTTGTCGTTGTTCTGGTTCCATTGCTGTTATTAGCAGGTATAGATGGTTAGATGTTATCTCTATTTTCTGTACGAGAAAATCTTCTACATTACCGGAGTTGACTTATAATAAGTTTTAGAGAAGGCTAATAATGAAACAAACGTTTCGGCCATTCTGTGTAGAATCTTGGAGAAATGCACTAGTACGACGATATTGGTAGCGAAAGTTTTAAGATGTCATACATAAACACTAAACATAATATGGATGCCCTGAAAAACAGATGATTGTTCGATACTGAGATTCGCCAGAGAGAGTCTACAGCTAGCCTGTTGACAATTCAAAAACACCAAACTTTCTCTAATCAAAGTTTCTTAGCATCAATACGTACCATCGGAAGACTAATGCATAAGCATTATGCCATTCTTGGCGCCTCTTGCGATGACTACCACTGACGACTCAAATTGGCAACACCGTCTTCTGTGACGTCGAACCTAAATATTCTGGACAACATCCGAGTGGTGTACTGTTAACGATAAATACCGATTCTATAAAGTAGTGGGTGATCGTCTTATTTGCTTATATATGAAGGCATGTCCACTTTTTATTGCAACTTCAACTAAAAAAAGTGCACACGATCACCACATATGGAGTGACAGTCTGAGTAGCCATCTTCTTTGACATCCAGTCTCCTCTGGTATTGCCACATGGTACTGTGACAGCTCACCGTATATTCAAGATATTCTTTGGGCAGATGTGTTGCCTCTGCAGTCACTTATTCCAGGGGCTTTTTTCCAGCATGATAATATCCGGATACATTTGACCACGCTTCTCGAGAGTGCCTAAGTGTTGATACCCTCTCATAGCTTGCCAGTGTTTCAAAATTCACGCCTATTAAGGATGCCCGGGATTTGCAAGGATGGAATTTGCACCCATCAAAGAATTTGCATGTTCTAGCAGAGCAATTAAAGACCATATGGTGGAATCTGTCACAGGACAACACGCTACTGTTATACTTCTCCTTATCACACTACATATCGGACTGTATTTTGGACTGTAGATAGGTTGACTGGTTATAACACACGACTGTTATTTTGTCACATCTCTGTAATGCAAATGTGCTTTTGTAGTGAAAATGTAAATATTTCTTTATCTTTACATACTCAATGAATGCGCTGAGTTCCAGTCATTTAACTCTACCTTTGGGGTGAGCCATTTTTAAAGTCACAGAGCGTAAAAATAAAACATTAAAAAAATAAATTGTCCTCTAACAATAAAATGTTATTTATTTTTGTTGAGAACATCACAAATTACAAAGAGCAAATTGCCTTAAAATAGATTATTTGTTCAAACTCTAATGGATATTCTCAAATTCTCTTATGTTTATAAAATGCAATTTTTACAAATCCCTGTGGCATTTTCATTCATTATCGTTTTAAACCATCTGCAATTCTTATTTATGTAACAATCCCAAACAGAAACATAGGGAAATATTTTAACCAACTATTTTATCATTTAAAGTCATTAGCTAGGAATCGAGAAAACCTTTTAAAATTCCCAATATTGCTTTGGAAGAATGAGAAAATAATTATAACTGGAGTGCTGTTTTTAACGTTTCATAAAACATTATAAAGTTTGTTTATAGAAATAGATTTATTATTTCCTTAGCACTATTTATTTTCCATTATACTGTAATTGCTTCTAAACTCAGATGGAGAATTTTCACTTTTAATTTTTATATTGTATGTGAAAATGAAAAATATTGATATAGATATAAAGTAACAAGAAAGTTTAATCATGCATACAGCATCGATTATAAAACACTTTTCAACTAAAAGGCAATTTTATTTAAACATCTCCAAAATGTGATATATTCAGCGCTAATACAAAAATTATCACAGTACTACCGTAAATTATTATACTTGAAAACTTAAAACTTCATCGATAAGAAAATGAATTTTATTCAAAGACGTCATCGAAATATGTATCATCCACTTCTCTATGTAAAATCAATGAATATTTCATTCATATCACTTATATTCGAGACTCCACAGCTAAATAATGTTGTGTGAAAAAAATCAGCAATTCTTATAGAACTCACCTTATAATCGTTGGATTTGTTTACATATTGCATAAGTTAAAATTAGGCTTTGTTTAAGAAATAATCAAAGTTTAATGATCATTTAAAATAAAAAAATATTGTAATTGCTTTGACACAGAATTTAGATACACAGATAATACGCAAAAATAAAGTGGTTTTAGGACGGATGCAACACTTAATATAAATTGAAATAATCTTCGATTATAACGATCTTTACACGGTGGATATAAATGGATGCCATATTTTATTTTGCAATGAGTTACGTGATCTCTTCATATATCTAGGGTTGTTGTTGTTGAGACCCAGATCGTCCGACCTACCAGAAAGGTGTAAGGTAACTGTTCGGACGGCCGGGAAGTGCCACCCAATTTAGACCGGAACCCAGTGAGGGAGGCATCCATAGGGACCGTACCCTCCTTCCCCTACCACCAACCTCTCGGAAGGACTTACGGACCCACATGTTTAACGTGATCGTACTCCGCGTGAACACGGCGGCAGTTTTTGGCAGTGGCTGGAATCGAACCCGGGCCTACCGAGTGCAACTCCAGCGCGCTAACCAATGGGCTACCGCGCCCCTCATATATCTGGGGTGTAATTATTCAATTTTTCCTTAAAAAAACTAACAAACATATTTTTTTTCTGAAAATGTTCTTACACATTTTATGTGATAATTTGAATATTTTCTAAAATTTTCGATGAAATTTGTTAATTTTAACTTCGCTTAAAAAGTGTTTGAAAAATTAAGTCCCATAGGGTTCAATATATTTCATTTTTTCAACAAAAGGCTAAATATGAATATTCATTTCCATTCCCATATCAGTCCGACAGGCCGTCTCAGCAACATGCTAAAATTTCATTTTGATAAAGTCATATTTACGGCAGTTATCGTGCGAACGGGTCGACAGACAGACAGAATTACCAAAAGTCATAAGCACTTTTCAACTATGTTAGAAATTGTTAAAAAATGAAAACTGGCGCGTCTAAACCAATGGTTTCCAAACATATTCTTTCAAAAAATATCTACCTGGCAACACGGCTTAGTATATTTAGTACTGACAAATCCATTTTTATTATAGGAGGCTAGCTTGTATAACGGAAGGGCTGTTGTTGTTGTTGTTGAGACCCAGACCGTCCGACCTACCAGAAAGGTGTAAGGTAACTGTATGGACGGCCGGGAAGTGCCACCCAATTTAGACCGGAACCCAGTGGGGGAGGCATCCACAGGGACCGTACCCTCCTTCCCCTACCACCAACCTCTCGGAAGGACTTACGGACCCACATGTTTAACGTGATCGTACTCCGCATGAACACGGCGGCATTTTGTGGTAGCGTGCAAATCTAGCGCACAAACCACGGGGATACCGCACCCGAGATGGCCAACAGCACGCGGTGTTCCGAGGTGGTCACCCACCAAGTACTAACCGCGCCCGATGCTGCTTGACTTCGGTGATCTAACGAGAACCGGTGTTTTCAGCACGGTACGGCCGTTGGCCCAGCGGAAGGGCTGTGCTATTTTTTTAGTTCGACTGTAAAAAATGATCAGTATGTGAACAAGTGTGTTTTAGGTCCTTTTTGATGTGCATAACATCAATGGTTGGAATTTATCTGGCGAAAAATCTGAGCGTTACGAAAAATGTAAAAATTTTGGATTCTTATACCCCCGAACAAAATACATAAAATTATGAATAACTTTTGCTATTTTCTTTTTCCGAAAAACAGTCCAGATGATGAATATATAAAAATAATTTCAATATTTTAATGTTTTGACCTTTTTTTTTATCGAAACTAATTTTTTAATAAAATGTATTATATTTACATTATTTTCTATTAAATTTTTAATAAAAAAAATTAGCTCTCCGAGCGAGTGTTTATTATTTTCATTTTTCTAATTTTCACTCGAAATACAGGGTGTTCAATAATTAACCGAACACATTCTTTGGGAATAACTTTTGAAATACTCTTGGGAAATCATAACTTTTAGTTCTTCTGCCACGTGCTTATAGGTAATTTATTCAGTGTCGATTGACTTGTGTTTGGGTGAACTTTAAAAATGGTGTTCTCAATGGAACAACGCGTTTTTATTGTGAAGACCTGGTATCAAACAAACCAAAGTCCCTTTGAAACAATAGGAAATTTGTCATCAGCTTGCAGAGAGTCTTCCAAAGTCATCGAAATCAACAGTTCTGGACCTGCTTAGGAAATCTGAGCGAACTGGTTCTGTTTTCGATGCTCGTAAAGGAAATATGGGATGCTCGTAAAGGAAATTGTGGTTTGGCCTTCACGTTCTCCGGACCTGAATCCACTGGACTTCTTCTGGGGACACATGAAAGAGTTGGTGTACGAGACATCCGTGGACTCCGTCGAAGGTCTCGTCGCGCGAATCTTTGTTGCTGCGGACAAGATCAACACCACACCAGGAGTCTTTGAAAGGGTGCGGGAATCAATCCTTCGCCGGTGTCGGATATAAAACGAAGCCCACGGATGCCACATTGAACAGCTCCTTTAAGTAATTCTCTGGTGCGAATGGCATTGTGCCACACATCTGTTTCTTGAGTCTCTTTTTAACACTTTACAACATAGTTGAAAAGTGTTCATGACTTTGTTCATTCTGTCTGTCTGTCTGTCCGTTCGCACGATAACTGCCGTAAAACTGACTTTATTAAAATGAAATTTTAATATTTGTTCAGATGCTCTGTGTGACCTATGGGAATATAAATTAATAATATCACCCAATTAGTTTAGGATTGAACCCGCGTTTAAAAAATAGAGTATATTGAACCCTATGGGATCTAATTTTTCAAACACTTTTAAGCGAATTTAAAATTCTCAAATTGCTTCGAAAGTTTTAGGAAATATTCAAATTATCCCATAAAATATCTAAAAAAAATTAAGCAAAATAAATTCGGTAATTTTAAAAAAGGAAATTTAAATAATAATTACACCCATATCATATGACAATTATGACGGCCTGGATCTTCCACCCATATCATATGAAAATATCACGTGACCCAATTCAAAATAAAATATGGCATATATTTTCTGTCAAAATAGTGATTTTTAAAGTTCTTTTTAATTTATATTTTGTGTTGTAACCGTCCTAAAACAGCTTTATTTTTGCTTAATTTCTGTGCATCTATATTCTGAAACAGCGCAATTACAATATATTTGAGTTTAAATGATCTATGCCATCCATCTTGTGTCAAAATCGTGATTTTCAAAGTTCTTTTTAATTTATATTTAGTTTTGCAACCGTCCAAAAACCGATTTAATTTTTTTTTCTGTGCATCTATATACTGCAACAACGCAATTACAATATTTTTGAGTTTAAGTGATCATCAAACTTTGATTATTTCTACAACGAAGCATGCTTTTCACGTACGGAAAATATAAACACATGAAGCCGAAAGATGAGTTGTATAAGAATTGCTGAATTTCTTTAACGCAAAATTATTTAGTTGTGGAGTCTGCAATATAGCTGATATGAAGCATTCATTGATTTTGCATACAGAAGGAGACGATTCTATTGCCTTTTTCGATGAAGATTTAAGCATGAGTTTATGCAGTACTTTTACCTCCATGGAATAGCGTTTCTAAGTAAAATAAATTATTGTAGCATTGTGATAATTTTTAAAATATCGCCTTTGAATGAAAGAAATGGAAAAAGGTTAATGAAATATTCCTTGCTTTTATATAGAGAGGATGGCGATTTATATTTCGATGACGTTATATGAATAAAGCTCATTTACTTTTTGTGAAGTTTTCAAATATAATAAATCATTGTATTATTGTGATAATTTAAAAAATATCAGAGCGCTTATCGCATTTTAGAGATGTTAAAATAAAATTGCATTTCAGTTGGAAAGTGTTTCATAATCAATGCTTTATGCATGATTGATCTTTCTTGTTCTCTCTAATAAAGGATCAACGTGGACAAATCACGTTTCTCTTTTTTTTGCCACTAAGTGGATTGCTACCCTTTGTTCTATACAAATATTGTTCGTCCTGCTGTGTGCTATCATCCCTCTTTTTTGTTGCAAGAGTTCGCGGACTCCGTGTATAGTAAACTATTAAAGATATATCATCCCAATTTTAAAATTGGAATAACATTTCACTATTAACTATTCTATTCAGCTGAATCATGGAGATGGTCTCATCTCTAACTCCATAAGCTGAAAACAATCTGTATATACTAATTGTCAAGTGTCCGTCTGTCTGTCCGTCTGTCTGTTCGTCTCTCTGTCCCTCTGTCTATCTTTCACGGTTTTTTAGGCACTTCCCGAATAGATAGAGACTTGCAATTTGGTACACGGCTCGATCATTCGATAAAACCCACTGGAAAATCGAACATTTCGTAAACGTTCTAAAGAGGGGGTGCTCCACACCAAAACGTTCGAAAAGTGAAATGATAGGAAAGCATACTTTGCCATGAGATAGAGACTTCGAATTTGGTGTATGTGTAAATCGTTCGAAAGGAAGAAAATGTGCAATTTTAGATTTCCAATATTTTCTTCTTAAGAGGGTGCCGCACACCAAAATGTTCGATTTACGAATAAATGAGAAACTGCTCCTTTAAAATTTGATTGAGGCTTGAAATTAGGTATATGGACTAAGCATTTGATGAAAACATCCAAGGCGAATATAGTTTTTCAAAAACGTTCGTTTAAAGGGTGTGCTCCTGAGAAAAATGTTCGAAAGTTGAATTGATAAGAAAACATGCTTTTGGAAGAGATAGAGATTTGAAATTTGGTGTGCTGTTAGATAGTTTAGAAGGAAGAAAATGTACAATTTTAGTTTTCCAATGTTTCTTAATTTAGGGGGTGTCACTTACCAAAATGGTCGATTTTCGGAATGAAGTAGAAACACCCCTTTTAGAACGTGATAGAGGCTTGATATTTGGTATATGGGCGAATGGTTTGATAGACCCCCCCCCCCTCAAGGAGGTTTTCAAAAATGAATTTTTAATGGGTGGGTACTCCAAAGAAAAACATTCGAAAGTTGAAATGATAGAAAAAGTATGCTTCGCTATGAGTTACAGACTTCAAATTTGGTACACGAGTAGATAGTTGGAAAGTAAGAAAGTGTGCAATTTCAGTTTTCCAACGTTTGCTATTGTAAGGGGTGCCATACACTAAAATGTTCGATTTGACGAACAAATGAAAAACGCCTCCTATACAATGCGATAGAGACTTGAAATTTAGTATATGGGCTAATCATTTGATAAAAAAACTTTTATCTATCAAGATTATTACGGTTTTTCAAAGATGGCTATTTAAGGGGATGCAACACAGAAAAACGCTTGATAGATGAAGTGATAGAAAAACATGCTTCACGATAGGATAGCGTCATCAAATTTGGTGTACGGGTAGATAGTTTAAAAGGAAGAAAGTGTGCAATTTCAAATTTCCAATATTTGCTAATTTTGAGAGTGCCGCACACCAATATGTACGATTTTCGGTTTAAATGAGACACGCTTCCTTTTAAATGTGATAGAGGCTTGATATTTGGCATATGGGCCAATCATCTAATTGAAAACACAATACGAACATAGTTTTTCAGAAATGTCCATTTATGGGTGTACTTCACAGGAAAAACCTTCGAAAGGGGAGATGACAAAATTGTATACTTCGGGATGAGATAGAGACTTTAATTTGGTGTACTAGTAGATAGTTCGAAAGGAAAAACTGGACAATTTGAGTTTTACAATATTTTCTTCTTTAGGGGTTCTGCATACTAAAATATTCAATTTGCCGAATAAAAGTGAAACGCGAAATATTAAAAAATTACAATATTCATGGGTTGCTTATTTCGAGAACGTTGATTTTCAACGTGTATTCGGCTAGTTTTCTTTTTATTTCTTCACGCACTAAAGTGTCATGACCATTGAATTGCATCCTGTTGCGGTTAAGCCTTCAGCCTGAGATTATAAATACAGAAATAGCAAAAAAGGCAAAAATTTGGGAAGATATTTCTCCAGATCGATGGGTTAACTTGATAAAAGGTATTTAGATTTGGATTCAACATGGTCGAATTTGTATACATGAGCTTTTTCAGTCCTCGGGATTGTATTTGGTGTCATAATGACACTGCGTTTTTAGAGGGGGTGATAACTTTTACGAAACATATCAGTTGAAACAAAAATTATACAATTTTTAAAATAATCATATCATAAATAAACCAAAAAAAAAGGAACGCAATAAATACTAACAAAAGATAAAACACTATTAGTGAAATTGTATAACATTACCCAGATTATGGATGATTTCAAATTCTGGATTGTACAATAACGAGATAATCGTAGTCATAGATCAAGATACTTATTACCCAAAGAATTTCTTACTGCTGATTTTTAACACTTTCCAACATAGTTGTAGAGTGTTAATGACTTTTTTCATTCGTCCTGTCTTCCTCTCTGCCCGTTCGCACGATAATAGCCGTACAAATGACTTTATCAAAATGAAATTTCAAAATGTTGCCGAGACTGTCTGTGGAACATACGAAAATGAAAAGGAATAATTTCACCCAATTAATTTTGGATTGAATCCGGGTTGAAAAAATGAAATACACTGAACCCTATGGGACTTCATTTTTCTAACATTTTTTAAACGGAGTTAAAATTTACAAATTGTTTCGAAAAATTTGGAAAATATTGAAATTAACACATAAAACGTGTAAAAAAAAATTCAGCAAAATATGTTAGGCAATTCTTTAAATAAAAATTGAAATAATAATTACACCCGTATTATATGAAGAGATTACGTGACTAATAGCAAATTAAAATATGGCACCCATTTTTTCCGTAGTGTAAAAATCGTGATGTTTAAAGATCGTTTAAATTTATATTTAGTGTTGCATCCGTCCTAATACCGCTATTTTTACATATTATCTGTGTATTCTGTGTCAACGCAATTGCAATATTTTTTGTTTTTAATGATCCCTAAATTTTGATTATTCCTACAACGAAACCTAAATACTACAGCATGCAGAATGTAAATAAATAAAGCGATTGTAAGATGAGTTGTATAATATTTGCTGAAATTTTTTCATGCAAAATTATTTAGCTCTGTAGTCTGGAATATAAACGATATGAATGATATTCACTATAAAATATTCATTTATTTTATAGTGAAGTAGACGATTTATAACATTGCCTTTTTTGATGAAGTTTCCAAGTTTAATAATTTTTTATAGTACTGTGATAATTTAAAAAATATCAGTGCTGAATGTATCGAATTTTAGAGCTGTTTAAATAAAATTGCATCTCAGTTCGAAAGTGTTTCGTTAAGCAGGCTTCTGAAACCGACAAGGAAGTCTAATTCAATAATGTGGCGAGGCAACTAGTTATAATGGAGTCACACCCGCTACATTATATATATATATATATATATATATATATATATATATATATATATATATATATATATATATATATATATATATATATATATATATATATATATATATATATATATATATATATATATATATATATATATATGTACTATATTTATAATTGCGTACAATATTGATAATTCTCAATATTGATTATTGTCAATTTATAGTTGCGTGAAAAATAAGTTAAATGGGTACATTGAAATAGTTTTGCATGTTAGCATCCGGACAAGTCCCAAAAATGCAATTTAACATAAAAAGCAATATGCCGTAGATCCTATACGTCATATATTTTCTGTGATAAATGTAAACTCATTGCATTATATAAGAAAAGTCATGTGCTGGCCACATCAAAATTTTTATATAATTTCCCCGTATACAAATTTCTCGTTCATTCAAAGCATTCAAATGGATTGCAGCTGCCTTTTCCGGGCCCACTTTTGCCTAATGAATTCGGTTCTAAACATTATTTTTCCATGCATTCCTCCATATTTTCTTTTACAAACGTCAAAAAGTAATCAACCATTTATTTACACTTAAAATCCATGTGTTGCCTTTGTGTCAAATGCAATTCGTAACGATGACACAATTCCTTGCTTTGTCGCCAGAGGGGCAATTTGTATTGATTGTGCAACACTGTCTCAAGAGAGGATAGTATGGTTGAGTATTAGAATTAAGTAAGAAGTAAATGAAAATGGGAATAATGGTTTGAAAATATATCCTATATAATCAGAGACAACAAACACTCAATTCCGTATCTGTGTAGCACATTGGTGTGAAATAAAGGGTTTATTTATATCATGGAGTCAAAAAGGAGATAAAATTCCTATGGATGAAACGTTTGAAACTGCCATAATACTTTGGGAATTATATTTGAGTGTAGCTAATGTTAGTAATGTCGCTCCTAATTTTAGTCGGCACAACAAAAGGCGCAGTATTTAGTATATGTATTTTGATTATTTTTTAATTCCCTAATTATGAATATAATTAACAACTATATTTTCATAGTTAGAGGATAGAGTGCAGAATATATGGTGATAAAAAAAAGTTGAAAGGTGAAATAATTTGAAATACTTTACAGAGTCCACTTCGATTATAAGAGGTTGCAATTCCGCACCAGTAGTTCAATGGTAGAGATTTTGTTGGTCAGTTCTGAGATCCAGGGTTCGATTCCCAGTTAGGACAGCAAGGCTCTTTACAATGGCTCCCGGACAAATCAACTATGTAGGTTAATGCAAAGATGTCGGAACCTTAATACGGATTCAGTGGACTCTGGAAAATTGAGCTCCAATTTCAATTTGAAAGGATAACGACCACGGGGGTCGCGGGACACTAATCTGGGTAAAAATGTTTGCAACCGGAGGCTAACCTGAGGTAAAAATAGCAGGAAGTGGTCAGTCAGATTGTCAGTTGCCCGCCAATCTGACATTAGGGGGTAGAGCATGCAATTTTCACTTCGACGATGAGAGCTTGCAATTTCGGCCCAGTAACTCAACGGTAGAGCCAGTTCGGAGATACAGGGTTCGATTTCCGTTTGGGGCGGCAAGGTTCTTTACTACGTAGGAATATTTCAGTTCTACTTTGCATTTCACTAATAATTTACTTTTATAAAATTGGCAGTTTAAATAAATATTTTAAAACTTCCGCCATAGAAATGCAAACAATACGAAGCTACTTATCTTATCCCAGCGACACAGGAATTAATGTTTAAAATAGTATTGGCATTTTCTTAATATGAAGTTTTAACTGCATACTTTTACCTACAGGATTTATATCTTAGTCAAAGGCGTTGCCATAACTTGAAACTATTGCATGGCTATGATATTTTAATTTCAGAAGAAACTAACTGGAAAACTGCATTGAGCTTATGGAGTTAGACATTACACTTTTACATCCATGATGTATATTAGTCGAAGACGTTGCCATAACATGAAACTCTTGCACGGTCATGAGATTTTAATTCCTAAAGAAACTAAATAGAAAACTGCATTGAGTTCATGGAATTAGAGATGAGAACCTCCCTTTACCTCTGTTACTGCGACAAAAACCAACGCCATCGCCAACTTACCAAAAAAAGTGATCATGGTCAGCCAAATCTGCCGTGTTGTCATATTTCTAATAAAAAAACATTGTTCAGTTCTTTCTCTAATATGTTAACACGTATCATGTTTGTTCAGTGTATAGAAGTATAACGTGAGAAATGTAACTTATTGAAGAGCAACGTTTAGTTGTGAATATTAAAACATTTTTTAAAGCTTTACCAGTTTCTTCATGTACTTAATTTGTGTTTAATTCATTCCTTATATTTAGCCTGGCGAACATATTTTATTGATGCAATCTAACGGGCGGAATTTTATTAGTTTGATTTAGGAGTTGGATCGAAGTATATGTTGGTTATGTGTCATACTGTATATGTGCCATCCAACGCATTGCCCACTTGCCATATTTCTTGCATTAGGCATTTGACAACCTGCATGATTCAGTTGAATAGGAAAGTTAATGCCATGGAGTTACAAAGAAGGAAATAAAACTCCTATGATAACGCTTGAAAATACCACAATGCTTTTAGAATTATATCTAGGTTTCGCTAGTGTTAGTGAAGTAGCCGCTATTGTTAGTTGACAGCAAAAATATGTTGTATTTATTATATGTGTTTTTGATTATTTTTTACAAAATTGGCAGTTTAAATAAATATTTTAGAACTTTCGCCATAAAAATGCATACAATACATAGCTGCTTAACTTATCCCAGCGCCATCTGAATTATTGTCTCAAACGATATTGGCGTTTTCTTGATATAAAGTTTTAACTTCTTACTTCTATCTCCATGCTAAGAGGTTTTCCCAATTTAATAAGTCATAATTTGAATTTGTTTTAACCATAGAGTTAGACAGAGTTTATACATTACCTCCATGGCATGACCAGAAATTGAAAACTTGAATTAAAAAGTTTGAGGTCTTGAACTTGATAAATTCGTTTGCTAGTGAATCTAAGGGAGCGTAAATTAATTGCGTAATTTTAGGGGATGGTATAGTATGTATGATAGTATGTATGTATGAGTCGTATAAGAAAAATCTGATGTGGGCAGCACATGTCTTTCCCTGCAGACTTATATTCACGTTCTCTTTATTTTAATTAAATTTAATTCACTTTTAATTCAATTTTCGTTCTCATTTGATAACTGGACTTATTTTCAATGATGGCGTAGAGGAAATACGAAAAAACTAAAATATCTCGGCACGGCTAGTCCTAGTGTAATGGGGTTGGTCTTATTATTTTTTTCGTTAAACATTACATATTAAACAAACATTTAATGGATATATTTGAGCATACGTAGTTTTTTATTTTTGATTTTGGCGATTTTTGCTGGTTATTTTGCAAAAAAAGGCAGGTTATTTTTTTCCGAATTGTTCCAAAATCTAATTTGCACCAGGGTGTCCCACAAGTGACTTATCTACCGAATTTTGTGAAATTCGGTCTATTAGTGTTTCAACTAGAGTGGATACAAGCTTTTGCGGACCATTTCGCAAAACAGGACGGGTTCTTTTATCTCGAATCGCACCCAAAACTACTCAGCACCAGATTCGCCCACAAGTGACTTACCTGCCAAATTTTATGAAATTCGGTTCATTAGTTTTTTCGTTAGAGTGGATACAAAATCTGCGCAGACAGACAGACACACACACGTCACGCTAATAATAGTTTTTTCGTATTCTAGAGGTCTCGAAACGTGTAGTTCCGTCGAAAACTCGAGTTGCGATTTTCGGCAGGATTCCAATACTTTCCCAATATAATACCATGTATTGCAGGGGAAGTAAAAAGTAATATTGAATTAGAGGGGTGTATATCTCGCATGTCTCTGTGGATATTAGGATATTAGGATTGGATGGGGTAGATAGAAGTTGATGTTTCCCATGCACAGTTTCTCATACATAGTCCCTATTCCTGTGTCCCATGCATAGTCGTGATGACTTGCTTTTTACTTTATTTTAAAATTCATGTCTAAAACAATGAAGTTAAAGCAAAATTGGTTTATGGATAGATTAGTTTAAGCTGAATTATATGACCCGCAATGTTAAAGAGAGTTTATCCCTTTTATCTCTCCATGGTATATGACGAATAACTGAAATTTTGAAATAAAATGTTTGAGGCATTAAACTCGATAAATTCATTGTTTGGGGTTAAAGGGGGCGTAGATTAATTGCATTATGTTAGCGGACGGTATAGTATGTGTGTTTGGGTCGGACGTCGTATTATACATGATAATATTGAATGGGAAGGTGTGCATGGATCGTATGTGTAAGCGCTGAATATGGGGCGTGGTAACCCTGTGGTTAGCGCGCGGAGGTTGCACTCGGTAGTCCCGGGTTCGATTCCCGCCGCTGCTCAAACTGCCGCCGTGTTCATGCGGAGTACGATCACGTTAAACATGTGGGTCCGTAAGTCCTTCCGAGAGGTTGGTGGTAGGGGAAGGAGGGTACGGTCCCTGTGGATGCCTCCCCCACTGGGTTCCGGTCTAAATTGGGTGGCACTTCCCGGCCGTCCAAACAGATACCTTACACCTTTCTGGTAGGTCGGACGGTCTGGATCGAAGAAGAAGAAGCGCTGAATATGGGAGGAAATTTATTGCATCTCATGAATGGCGGATAGGAGGTAATTTTTTCCAACGGAAAACCAACATTTTTTCTTATGATGGATTTATATTTCTTCACATATTTACTTTCACATACGTACTATTGAGAAAGCATTGTTTATTTTCACGAAAATTTTTGATTTCGTGATTTTGACGGTAATATATGTTGTAAGACCTCCTGAATAAATGTTAACTGTTTTTGATGAGAAGTCTATATACCTGTATATCTGCGGTCGATTTTGTGTATACACAATAGCGGCCACAAATATTAGTGAATTTTCATGAAACTTTATATTCGATTTTGTTGCCAAAAAATCTAGAATTAGATAGAATTTTTTTTTAATTCGACCAAAAACTTTGATTTTTGTTTTGAATTTTATATTTTTAGCATAGCAGAATAGGACAAAATTTGATATAATCATGCATAAAAGGTTTTACTCATAGCTCAATGTTCACGAGATTTTATAGGTCCAGTCAATGTGAAAAAATAGCAAAAATACAATTTCTTGTTCGTGACGTCATTAGGCCCCTTGGGGGGGGGGGGGCAAGTTACCCGCCTCCAGGAGGGTACATTTTCAAGTATGGCATCAATCGAATGATTTTTTCAAGCCCTATAAAGTGTAAAGTGAAGGGTAACACGCTGCAACTGTAATCATTGGACCAATAATACCGATTTTTCAAAATATTTCTTGCAAAATTTGAAAAGAATGTTTCTAAAAATGGATTCTGGTATCAAAAATTCAAATTGAGCCACACTTGAGTTAATTTTCATACACAATTAAAGAAGCTGTTTGTGTGTCCGGCTGTGCCAATAGCGAATAGTCGAATCCAAACACCGCGATATTTGGTACAGAGGTAAATAAACTGCGTGGACGAAGCACCTCTGCGAAAAATGTTAATATTCAAATTAGTTTCGAAATTATGGAGGGTTGTATGAAGGTGTTCCTGGCATCTGTACGAGACAGAGGGAGATGTCTTCTATATACTTGAATTCCGCTACATGGAATGGTTGACTTTCTTGGCCACTATCAATGCTCACGAAATTGGTACATAAGTAACATCTCTTATTGTCAAGGCAGATTTTGGTTATTCTATTGCTGTAAAATGTGATATTCTAAACTTGTTTCAAACCCGTCATTATACGTCAAACAGGTCAACGATGCTGGTCGTGTTATGACCGTGATTCCATAATATCGTATATTTTCTGTTTTCAGATATTTATTGCTTTCCCTACATACATAGGCACATGCACAGGAAAAGTACTGTGACGGGGTCGAAAATTCGCATTACAGTTTTCGACAGAAAAGCATGTTTAAAACATCTCTGAACTTTAATCGAACGTTTTAGTGACAATGACTGTGTGCGTGTGTGTGTGTGTTTCAGTGAGTTTGTGAACGTGATATCTCATGAACGAATGGAGTATTTCGAAAGAAATTGGTACGATTAGTGGAATCAGTAAAAATTCGAATCTTACTGATCTGAAACACCACCGAACGTTCGGGGCTCCCCCATCCTCCAATTTTTGAATGAATAATTGAAAGAAGTCCAAAATCAAATATCATCAATAATTTCAAACAAATAATCATTTTATACTTAATGTTTCATCAGAAAACGTATGACATAAATAGTAGAACGTTAGCTTAAACCGGTCTCGAAACATTCCAGAACTGTTAAATAAATTTAGTGAAAACATTATATGAAATTCTGTATATTACGCTTGGCGATACATTTGGCGCTCTTAGTAACTAATGCAGAGAAAAATCCCCAACGTTGTAATAAATTTGGCGAGCATGGCGACTAATTCGGCGAAATATCACCAACTTGACGACTTATTAAAAATGGTATCAAATTAAAGAAAATAATTACCAAATTGCAGAAATGACGCCAAAATTGAGAAAAGTATGTCAAATTAGCCAATTAATTCTTAACATTTGTAAATATATGTAAGAGATTCTAGCAATATTTCTAATTGCCAAGTTTGATTTGAGCTAGATATAAGGTGATTTGTTACTTTAAAATAATTTTGCATGTTGTCTTCCAGTAAAACACACAATGCTAGTGGACAGTTCAACGTTAAAAACATTGTGCTACGGATCTTACAGTTCTTTCGTTGTGAAAGAAATATAGACATTGCATTATATAGGGGCAATCATGTGCTGCTGATTTTTCAAAATTTTGGTAATTAAATACGACTTTTAAAATCGCACCAAAACTACTGAATATACTTTTAAATCAGACTGTAGCTTAATAAAAAATAAAAAATTATTAGTTATGAGGCATTGTTATGATGCAAAATGTTAAATAATTACGAACAAACATTGCTAATAGAATAAATAAGTCTGTATCTATACATAAACAATCTCATTATATATTTTATGAAACTTTAAAACATAATTTTCAGATTTAATCATTTCTCCTTTTCATCCTAAGGCAAGGTTGGGATTTCTAAAAGTTTTTCTCGATTCTTAATTAATAACGTTAAACGATGAAATTGTATTTTAAAAATATTTCTCCTTGACACGCATAAGGTATATGCATAAGAAATTTTCATGGTTTCGAGCTATGCTGAATAGCAATGGAGTTAGTAAAAATTCAATTTATAAACATTTGATTGAGAAAGAATATTGCTTGAAGAAAAACGGAATGATGCATTTTATTTTTCTTACTTCCCCCACAATAAATACATGGTCATGTATAGCGAGAGTACTGGAATTGTGTCGAAAATTGCAACTCGAGTTTTCGACAAATTTACAGGTTTCGAGTAAAGAAACTAATGGATCAAATTTTCCCCAAAATTTGGTAGTTAAGTCACTTGACCATGAAATTGCATTATGTTGTGGCTACAAATTCAGACCTGAGATCATAAACACAGTAGTAAAAGTAGTCAAACTTTGAAAGGCTATTTCTCCAGATTCGAGGCTTTATTTGATAAAAGGATTTCAGATTTGATTTTAGCATGATTGAATTAGTGTCCATTAATTTTTAATTTGGTGCTCTTACATGCTGACACTACGCTTTTAATGAGGTGATAAGGTGGGAAATTAAAGGAAAGTAAAAGAAATAAACCAATCCATATAAAGCGATAACAAGAAAGATCAATTATGCATAAAGTATTGATTATGAAACACTTTCCAACTGAAATGCAATTTTATTTAACATCTCTAACATGCAATCCATACTGCACTCATATTTTTTCAATTATTACAGTACTACAATAATTTATTATACTTGGAAACTTAAAATTTCTTCAAAAACAAGCAATGCTATTGTAAATAGTCTGATCTCTATGTAAAGTCAATGAATATTTCATTCATATCACTTATATTCCAGATTCAACAAAATAATTTTCCGTGATAAAAATTCAGCAATTCTTAAGCAACTCATATTACAATCACTTTATTTGTTTATAATCTGCAAGCTACAGAAATTAGGCTTCGTTGTAGGAATAATCAAAGTTTAGTGACCATTTAAATCAACAATATTGTAATTGCGTTGGGACATAATTTAGATAACTGTTAATATGCAAAAATAAAGCGATTTTATGACGAATGCAATACTAAATACGAATTTAAACGGTCTTTCAACATCACGATTTTTACACAGGGGAAAAAATGATTGCCATATTTTATTTTGAAATGATTTACGTGATCTCTTCATATAATATGGGTGCAGTTCATATTTTAAATTTTATTTAAAAAACTACCAAACATATATTGCTGAGATTTTTTTTACACATTTTACACGATAATTTGAATATTTCCTATAATTTTCGAAGCAATTTGTGAAATTTAGCTCCTGTTAAAAAATTTTTGAAAACTTTTGTTCCATAGAGTTCAATGTATTTCATTTTTTCAATTCGGGTTATATCCAAAACTAATTGGGTGATATTATGTATTTCCATTCCCATATGTCCCACAAACCGTCTCAACTTTCTAAAATTTCATTTGAAAAAACCATTTTTATGGCAGTTATCAAACAAACGAACAGACAGACATAATGAACGAAGTCATAAACACTTTACAACTATGTCGGTTAAAAATAGCAAAATTGCAAAAACATGTGAAATATGATGAAAGCATTAAATACATAAAAATTGCGATAAGTATATTCAAACTTTGGAAGTATGTAGTAAACAACAAAATGAATGAAACAAGTTATTTTTTGGTTAAACCTTCATCAAAACACAAAGCTTTAAAAACCAGTTTATTAAAAAATAACTAAACAAACAACAATAATTAAAGAATTGCAAAAATGAGGAAACATATTATTATCTGCAGAAAATAGAAGATATACAGAGTTCTTAGAAAAACCTGTATAGGTCATATAATTTTAACAGGGTGTTATGGCTCCACGACAATGATGTGTACTTTTAGGAAAGTGAATATACGTAGGCGATTATGGACGTATTTAGGGGCGTAGTCAGGGAGATGCTCCCACATGTATATTAACGTGGTTTCACCCACGTGTATATTAATAAAAGCAATTTAAACTTGTGCCTAAATGGTAAACTTAGGATTATTGCATTCGGTATGTTTATGAATTTTCAATTTCTTAGTTCAGTTGCTCTGTCTCCAAGAAGGTTAGAATTATGTTTTGAAAAGGGGGATATTTTTTAAAGGTGGTACACACTAGTTTTTAAAAATTGGTACATACAAATTTTTAAAAGAGCTATACACACTGATTTTTAAAATGTAATGCTCATACCATGAATTCAAATTGTAACAGTACATATTTTAAAGTTGATAGTAACCCCTGTAGTAATCCAATATTGGCAGCCAATATTTGAAATATTGGATCAATATGAAAAAGTGGTCATTTTGACGGAATTGGTCCAAGGTTGGCGTTTCATTGGAAATATTTTCAATATAACACCAATATTGGAATAATACTGTAATGAAAATATTTAACCCATATTGCAAGCTAATTTAACCTCAATATTTGCCCAATATTGGAATTACATTGGAAATATTCTCAATGTAATGCCAAGAAATACATTATTGGTCCAATATTAAATGCTACTTGGGAATCTCTGAAATTTTAATCCAGTCAATTTTAGCACCCCCTGGAAAAAATCCTGCATACGCCCGTGTAGGTGATTGAACGTTCCTATAGCGTACCTAATGGCGAATCACAAAATTTAAGAAAACTAACTCAGAAACCAAAAGGTTTAGTGATGGGTTGGAAAGTCAAATTACAAAATTAAAGAACGGTGTTAAATTAGCACAAAGCGATGATTGGTTTAAAGGAAACACAAAAATCTCCAGACATGTGAAAGTAGTAAACATATAAAGGCAATATAACACAGACATAAAGCAATGTTCATGTAATTACAGGCGCAACTAACCTGTAGAGTTCTAATTGTGCATGAGCAGCGGCTATGAACATCTGGATTCAGGACATGAACACAACTATAACAGAATATAGATGTTGCAGATTAACAGGCTTCGACACTGCTTCACCTGATCAAGCTTTCTGAGACCAAGTATCGTTTTGTACTAATTAGCACTCTCTTTCGTACTGGATTTCGATTATTTTAACCTTTTCCTGTTACTTCTTGAGTTGTATTTCCTAAATACCATATTTCGCCACTAAGGGCACTAAAAGCATGTTCATTAGACAACACATGGTCACTTTCCTATAGGAGAATGTTATTTTCTTGGCGCTACAACACGTAGTTTAAAGTTATGAAAGGTATATGGATTTTACTAAGAACACTGTATATCTTTAAAAACTGGCTTGATATGTGTGAAAATGAATTTAATCTTATAATCATCTTATTATATTTTAAAACATGTATTATTTTCAATGAAGCGCATAAACATAAATTAAAAACTCTGATGCGGGCAGCACATGACTTTCCCTGTAGACTCATACTCTCTATATTTCTTTATTTCTTCCATAATGCATTATATTGAGTTTAATGGCACAGAAATAACACCCATAATTATTTAAAGTTGAACTGAATTTGCACTTTTAATTGAAATGTTGTTCTCATCTGGTAACTGGACTTATATTCAAAGGTGGCGTAGCGAAAATGCGAAAAAATTGAAATATCTTGAGAATGGCTAGTCCAAATGTAATAGGGTTGGTCTTATTCTTTTCACCGCTAAAAATTACATATAAAACAAGAACTTAATTAATATATATTTGAGTATATGCAGTTTATTATTATAGATTTTGACGATCTTTGAAGCTATTTCGTAAAAAAAGGCAAGTTATTTTTTTCCGAATCATACCAAAATCTTATCAGCACCAGGGTAATTCCTCAGTGACTTATATGTCAAATTTTGTAAAACTTGATCTATTAGTTTTTCAGTTATAGTGGATACAGGCAATTTTTAAGAGCCATTCTTAAGAAGTGTGTTCTTTTTACCCTAATCGCACCTAAAACCAATCAGCACCAGGGTCGCACACAAGTAACTTATCTACAAAATTTTATAAAATTTGGTCCTTTAGTTTTTGAGTTAGAGTGGATACATACATTACACAGACAAACACACAAACAGACAGACATACACACACATACGTCACGCTAAAAATAGTGTTTTCGTATTCTAGAGTTCCCGAAACTTTTAGATCCGTCGAAAACCCGAGTTGCGATTTTCGACATGATACCAATACTGTCCCTATACTTTAACATGTATTGCAGGGAAAGTAAAATATATTTGTTTCATTTATTTGATTATATTTTTAGTTTTCTAATATCATTATTTTATGTTACATATTTTTTTTCACTTAAACTTTTATTATTATTTTTGTACCAAAAATACCTTTTTAGAATTTTAATATGAAGATTTTTTTTATAAAGTGTGATGCAAAATATTGTTGGCCTGGGGACTCCAAAATTATTTATACTACATTGTAAATATTTTAAAAGACAAACATAAATATCTGCAGGTGCTTCTTGCTTTTGGGGAATAAGTAACTTTCATTTTCCTTAGATATAAAAAGTTGATATGGGTAGCACATAACTTTCCCTGCAGACCCAAAGTAATGTGTAATATATTAAATTGGGTTTAATCACCCAAATTGACACGGGTGTGTACTTGCTCCGTATTATATCCAGTTTGCAGTTTTAATACCAATTCTGTTTCATTAGGTAAGGTAATGCAATTTAAAATATTGTCGTCTTCTCAAAATTCCAAACACTTAAATATCCCAAAAATGCTTTGTTTCAGAGACATGGAGTCTTTTTCGTTTTTCCGTAAGCCATTATGTTTAAAACAAGCATATAGTGAATACATCTAAGTGTACAAAATTTTGTTTCAGATTTTGAAGGCTTTGCGGGAGATTTCGAAAAGCAAAGACATTTCATTATAAACAATCCTGCGAGCTTAAGACTTTGTTAACGGTGTGGAAAACCCAGGCCGTCCGACTCATCCAGAGGACTTGAGCAACTATTTGGACGACCGGTTTGTTAACGGTGTGCATGTCTAAGGAAAAAAAATAGTCTTACTAGGTTTATGGTGCGACAGCCCAGTGGTTAGCGCTCGGGGATTGCACTCGGGCAACCTGAGTCCAACTCCGTCTTTACCCAAACCGTCGCCGTGTTCACGGAGAGTAAGATCAAGTTAAACATGTGGATCCGTAAGTCCTTCCGAGAGATTAGTGGTACGGGAATGAGGGAACAGTCCCTGTGGATGCCTCCCCCACTGAGTACCGGTCTATATTGAGTGGCACTTCACGGCCCTCCAAAAGATACCGTACACCTTCGGGTAGGTCGGACGGTCTGGGTCGAAGAAGAAGAATATTAGTAGGTTTGAAAAAAATACTTGTATCAGAAAAATTGTAAAACCCTTGTTTTACTGCGGTTTATGCCTACTGATCAACTGGATATACTGATTATCATGATATATTGTTCGTCGATCTTGAATTGCCACTCATTGCCTGTACTATGCTGATGAGTGGCAATGACTGAGATACCATGGTACGTGATTGGTGATGTATGTTACGTTCTCATACTAGAATAGAAAAAGGTATTGTTCTCACGAAATTTTTCAATTTTGAGATCATGATACCAGTATATGTGTTAGGATCTCTTGCACAGGCTTTATCTATTTTTAGAATGATGTCCGTCAGCTTATCTGTCTGCGGCCGATTTTTTGTACACACGACAGTTGATACAAATATTAATTAATTTTCACATAACTTTATATCCGGCATTGTTAATGAAACATTTGAGTAAAATATGCATATGTACAGCATATGTACAAAAACAAGCTGATCTATCGAAAACATAAATCAGCCATCTTCTTCAGAACCTATAAGAAGGCGGACCTCTTTTTTTCAGGTCAGATCGGCAACTTAGGCTGAAAATAGCTCATGCTTGAAAGTAGAAGAAAATATATTACCGTCGCCGCAAGAAGAAATGAAAGATAAATGTCCAAAACTGCAGGTAGTAAACTACGAACCGGAAAAGCCACAGAGTAAAGAAAGGGAAGCAGAAAACTGAAGGTAAGAGAACAACGAATTGCAGAACGAAAACAAAACAACTGAATAGTAAGAAAGCATGATAAAACAGTAAACAATGAAGCCTAAGGCATTTAAACGATATGTAAAGAAATAAGAAGTAATGTGAAGAAATGTAAAGTAAGTGGAAGCGATGGAAAGTCAATTAGCACAATCAGAAAAAAATTAAATTCATAAATGAATGAACCAATTGGCTTCGAAGGCCATAAAATATATAAGTTCGTCAGATAAAATAACAGAAAAAGTAACTAAAACCAGCTAACTTCGTCAAATAAAGGAGCGGAAATAATAACTAAAACCAGCTAACTTCCCCAAATAAAATAGCGAAAAAAATAACTAAGGCTAGCTAACTTCGTCAAATAAAATAACGTAAAAATTAACTAAAACCTGCTAACTTCATCAAATACAATAGTTGAAAATATAAATAAAATCAGTTATTTCCGTAAAATAAAATAGCGTAAAAAGTAACTAAAACCAGACAACTTCGTTAAATAAAATAGCGGAAAAACCGAAACCAGCTAATTTCTTCAAATAAAGTAACATAAAAAATAACTAAAATCAGCTATTTTCGTTAAATGCAATATTGTAAAAAATAACTAAAACTAGCCGACTTTGTTAAATAAAATAGCGGAAAAAAACTAAAACCACCTAACTTTGTCAAATAAAATAAAGTAAAAATTAACTTAAACCAGCTAATTTCATCAAATAAAATAGTTGCAAAAGAAACTAAAACCAGCTATTTTCTTTTAATAAAATAACGGAAAAAATAACTACAACCAGCTAACTTTCTCAAATATAATAGAAGAAAAGAATAACTAAAGTCAGCTAACTTCGTCAAATAAAATAACGAAGAACATAACAATCACCTGCTAACTTCATCAAATGCATTAGTGGAAAAAATAACTGAAACTACAGCTAACTTCGTCAAATAAAATAACGTAAAAATTAACTAAAACCAGCTAACTTCATTAAATATAATAGTTGAAAAAATAACTAAAACCAGTCAACTTCGTCAAATAAAGTAACAAAAATATTAACTAAAGCCAACTAACTTCCTTACATACAATAACGGAAAAAAAAGCTGAAGTCAGATAACTTCGTTAAATAAAATAGCGAACTAAACTAAAACCAGATAAATTCGCCCGTTTTAACAATGGAAAAAAAAAACTACAACCAGCTATTTGCGTTAAATACAATAGTGTAAAAATAACCAAAACTAGCCAACTTCGTCAAATAAAATAGCGGAAAAAATTAAAAAAACCAGCTATTTTCGTTGAATAAAATTGATGAAAAAAAATAACCAAAACCAGTTATTTTCATTAAATAAAATAGGTGAAAAATAACTAAAACGAGCTAACTTCGTCAAATAAAATAATAAAATAAGGGAGTAAATATCAATCACCTGCTAACTTCGTCAAATGCAATAGTCGAAAAAATAACTAAAACTACAGTTAAGGTCGTCAAATAAAATGTAAAAATTAACTAAAACCAGCTAACTTCATCAATTACAATAGTTGAAAAAATAACTAAAACCAGCCAACATCGTCAGATAAAATAGCGAAAGAAAATAACTTAAAGGTGTATATAATCAATGCCCTTATCTTCCATAATTCTCAAATCCCGATCAAATACCCCATATTCAGCAAACACCGTATAACAAACAAAACCAGATAAACATCAATATTTCGCTGCAGTTACAGTCAGTTTCTTATCCATTTATTATTTCAATGGAACAGCGTACACCGTGAATTGGCTGAAAATATCGATCAGCCGCAATCTCTCGATGCTAATTAAGGGCTGAGAACAATGGGTGCGTGTTGAAACACTTCAACACCTGTTTTCTAATTTGAATGGCTCTTACGTGGGCACATTTCGAACGGGCCTCTTATGTATACATAAAATCAGTTCGATTTCAATTAGCCACTGATTGTGAAAGATAAGTCCACTTTTTGGAGCAATTGAAAGTTCATTGTGAGAGCCTATTTCGCTTTGGAGCCAAACTTGAGTGGATATTTTCATTTTCACAACAATACGTAATAGAGAGGAGATATTGGGGGTCAAATATCCAACTTAGACTTTGGTGGTTTAATATATCTGAATGCGATGGAGATTTTTGTTTAACTTTCCCTACAATGCATGGTAATGTATAAGAAAAGTTCCGGGAAAGAGCCGAAAATTGGAGCTCGAATTTTCTTCGACTTGACTATTATTCCATACTGATGAGTAGATAATAAGAGTGAAGCCAGTTCATTTATACATTCATCTGTAATGGGAGTGTCTTTCTAGTTTTTGGAAATGCCCCTTTATGACCTGTTCTTGTGTTTTTGAACTTGGTCTTTTTAGCTTTGTGTTGCCCGACTTAAATTATGAACGACTTTTATACCGGATACTGAAGGACCTAAATTGTCAGTTTCTATAGAAATTCTCTAAATTGCAGCAAATTGCCTGTTTTCTTGCTTCCATTGCAACTAACGGTTATTCCATGCTGATGAGCCTAAAATAAGCACGAAACCGCTCCATGAATACTGTTCTGTAATGGTAGTGTCTTCTTTATTTTTGGAAACGCCCCTTTCTGGCGGATTCTTGTGAATTTGGACTATAGAACACTATTAATCAACCATTTCTAACGTGAGTGTGTGTATCTATTTATCTGTCTATGTGTTTGTACATGTGTCATATAGTATGTATTAGTGTTGAAAGCCCAGACCATCCGACTCATCCAAAGACATAGAGCAATTTAATGAATGGCCGGGTATGTATTAGTGTGAAAATTATGAAAATACTCACTCAATATTGGTCTCTGTGCAATATATGGATGTGTTCAGAAGTGACGACCGATCAGATAGGAAGTTTGGAACGTCACAAAATGGATATTTTCAAGGAATTTGATTGTCTAATGGTAACTCAAAGGTGCAACCAGTCCATCCGAGCTCGTGTTTTGAACAGGGTCTGTGTATCCACTCTAACTCATAAAGTAATTGACGAAAATTGATAAAATTTGGTAGGTGAGTCTCCTGTGGATTACTCTGGTGCTGAGTATATTTTGCTATGATTCAAAAAATCAGAATCCACCATTTTTTGCTAAAAAACGCTTAAAATCGTCAAATTATGAAGTAAGACTACAATATTCTTAAACATATTAATTAAATGCTTGTTTCGTATGTAATATTTTACTTCGAAACAAACACGACCAACCTCATTACTATAGGTCAAATTGCTCTCTATATTTAAAATTGTTTGTAATTTTAAGGATGTGCAAGGTCTTAACGCATTCAGTTGTCAAGTTAAAAATAAGATATATTAAAACTGATAATTGAATGTAAAATCAAGTAATAATCTGCTTCGGTTTTGGACGATAAAACTCATGTTAATGTATTATGATATAGAAAATGTTTTGAGTCTATAGGGAAGGAAGGTCATGAGCTGCACCCAGTAGATTTTCACTACCCCTACAATACATGGTGATGCATCGGTAATCCAAAATATTTCGGGCTCACTTGAACACGATAAATGTATTTTTAGCGCGAAGTCTAGGTTTGCGTATATACCTATGTATGGCTGTGCTATCTATGTATGTATCCGTACTATCTGAAAAAACTATCTGAAAAAATATTCAACGAGCATTTATGAAATTTTTGCTATTACTCATTTTTGTTTCATCCTACTACTGATATTAGTATTCTTATTACTGATATTGGTATTACTCGAAAAAATGAAACCTGCCTTTTTGCAAAATGGCCCGTACAAGTAGTCAAAAATCTTTCATACAGTGCTTAAATAAACTTATGCTATTGTGCTTATATACATTGATTAAATGCTTGTTTCATACAAAATATTTGACAGCGAAAGATATAAAACCAATTCCATTATTCTAGAATGCAAAGATCTTAAGTACTATTGATTTTAGAAGTAAACGAATCACGTCTACACTTTTCCAAAATCAAAAAATTGTTATAAACATATAATTAGCACAATTCACTTCGGTGATAAGAACTTGCAATTTCGTCCCAGTGGGTCAAAAGTAAAGCGACGGAAGACTAGTACAAAGACTCATGGTCCGATTCCCAGTTGGGGCAACATGATTCCTTGCAATGGCAACAAAACGAATTAACACTGCACTTAAGTGCAGTGCTATTGGAGGTCTGAAAGTGACAGTAGTACGATTAGTACGAATTCAGTGTAATCTGGCATATTGGAAACCGGTTTTGAAATTGGGAGGCTAACAACGGCAGAGGACACTAAACTAGCTAAAGTAGTAGTACCAAAAGGCTCACCTGAGGTAAAAATACCAAGAGGAGGTTAGACAGATTGACAATTTGCACGTCAGTCTGATATTAGTAACAGAAGAATGCAGAGTTTACTTCGTCGGTAAAATCTTGCAACTCCCTCACTGTAGCCCAACGGTAGAGCTTCGGTTGGTCATTATGAAGATTATAATCTTGGTTCTAATCTTGGTTGGTGAAGCAAGGTTCTTTTCAAATTAATGCTCTGAAAATAGTTAATGAAAAAATCTGATGTAGGTAGGCACCACACGATTTTCTTCACAGACACAATTTCATTTTCACTTTTTTTCTTTCTTCCCTAATTTATTAAATTGGGGGTCAATTGCAGGAAATAACACGGATAATTATTTAAAATTACATTGAATTTTCAGTTTTACTTCAATTGCCGTTCTCTCTCTCAAAAGCGACTTTGCAAAAATGCGAAACGAATGAAATATCTCAAGAACAGTTTGTTCTAGATTAATGGAGTTGGTCTTATTCCATTTGCAACAATAATTACATATAAAGTAAACATTTATTCAATATATTTGAGCATATGTTGTATTTATTTTCTGATTTTGAAGATTTATTCGTGTGATTACACAGAAGCAAGCAGCTGCTTCTTTTTCGAATCATAATGAAATCTAATCATCACCAGGGTAACCCAAGAGTGATTAGCGCGGCCCAGACCCGAGAGCTCGCCCGTTGGGCTAAGCATCTAAAATCTCGGGCCGAGAAAAAGATGTGATCCCCAGCAAAAAGGAGAGCCAAAGGACAGAGGAAGCCGCCGACTCCCCCAAGCGACACGCCCATAACCCAAAACACCCAAGGATTTATTAAACAATAAAAATGGGCGCCCGGCTCAGGCAGTTACATCTGGCCTACAAACTTCTATTAACATATAACAGGAAAAATATACAAAAACCATCAAACAGTAAATGAAGCCCACAGTATCACAAAATAAGTCCAATTAATTCATTAATCAGTTTTTCCATAAATAAACCTACAACAAATGCCCAATTATTCACCCATTCCAACACCATCATAATTTATATACAAATATAATCAATTAGAGAAGACCATAAGGCAGATAGGAAGAACAGAGTGAATGTCCAGAATAACTTATCCAATAACAATTAAACAGGTTTGTCAATATATCCTAAAACAACTATATTACATGAAACAATAACCTACAACTATAATTGTAATCAACATTAACCATTACCTAAAAATGTACCCCAAGATACCATTCATAATCCACAATAACAACCTATAAAATACCAAAAGTTTATCTACCTAGTAATCACCGCATAACAAGACTCACTAACAAAAAATTATTTCATCATACTATACCCATAGAACCAGAAACACACAGCCACCATCCGAACCAAGAGTGATTAACCTACTAATCTTTGTTTCATTCGGACTAATAGTTTTTGAATTATCGTGATACATACATGATTCAGATACTCAGGGGGCCACACGCACACAGACGTTACTTTAAATATAGTCTTTTCTTGTTCGATGGTGCTCTAAACGTGTACATCTCTTCAAACTTCGAATTCCGATTTTCGTTACAATTTTAATAATTTCCTTAACATTGCCATGTATTGCAAGGAAAGTATTGTAATTTTTATTTTCATTCTGATGATGATAAAAATATAAGAACTAAATAATATGAAATATGGATATTTGAGAAGGATGAATGGGAACCCACACTTCAACTATTACTTTCCCTACGATACATTGTAATGTGTAAGAAACGTATTGGAATCATGTCGAACATCGCAACTCGAGGCTTTGATGGATCTACACGTATTAAGCACTCTAGAACCCGAAAAATCAATTTTTAGGGTGATGGCTGTGTGTGTTTCCGTTTGTGTATCTGTTTGTGTGTCTGTTTATGTAGTACATGTATCCACTCCAGCTGTAAAACTAATTGACAAAATTTCACAAGATTTGGTCAAGCACCTGTGGGATACATCGGTAATGATTAGATTTTGGTATGATTCGAAAAGAAAGAACTTGCCTTTTTTGTGAAATAACCTGCAAAAATTGCTAAAATATAATATAAAAGACTATATGTTCAAATAAATCAATTAAATGCTTGTGTAACAGGTAATTTTTCACAACAAAAATAATAAAACCAACCCCATATCTCTAGGACTAACCGTTCTTGGGATATTTTAGATTTTTTTTTTTTTTTTTGTATTTTTGCAAAGTCGTTTTTGATGATACTTCCAGTCGCTAAATGAAAGTAATAATGTAATTAAAACTGTGAATTTGGTGTAATTTCAAATAATTATCCGCGTTGTTTTGTGTGCTATTAAACTCAATTTAATGAACTTTATAGTTCATAAAAGAATTTGAGTTTGTAAAAAAAATATGTGCTGCCCGCATCAGACTTTTTTTTTAAATTTTTATACTTATTATTATACAAGTAGACCCCATTATGATACAAAATATGAATGTATACGAATATCTAATGGATCATATCCCTCTGGCTATTTATTTCAAGGAAAACAATTAGAGTTTTAACAGATGTCTGAAAATAAGCATATGCTTTCTACGTTTTCAGGAGAAAAGTGGATGTTCCTGGTACTCCCGGATTTTCGAATTCACTTAATGACATTCAAATGAAAATTGACACTGGCGCTCAAATTATCCACGCTCTACGCCTTTCCAGACTCGTAAAAGGGGGGGTGGGAGAGCTTTAATTAACTCAGTACTTTGCTTGAGGCGGTTGTGAGGTAGGGTTGATCTCCATATACTCGAATTTTTGCACTTGGAGGAGTGTAGAATACAAATTTTTCACGGTTTATTTTCTTTTTGAAATATATTTAAATATATCTGGGATGGCGAGACTTTACTGACATACTGACAAGTTTCGATTTTGTGAGCAAACATTAGATAAATTCAGAGAATTTTTATTAATAGATCTTTCTAAAAAATCCATAGAAATACTGTTGTTACCGATTAAAATAAATGTATAATTACAAAATTAGAACTTTATTACAATTAGATCTGTTTAAAAAATCAATATGCTTATTGTTGTAAGTAGAAAGAACCATATTCTAGCAAAAATTAGGCCTTTTTCATTAAAGGATTTGGCTAACACTCAATAAGCTTATTGTTGTTATCGATTAAAAGAGGCATACGAGAAAAACCGCAAAAGTTCTTATCAAGATACCTAACTAAACATTAATAAATTTATAATTATTACCTATTAAAATAAACACAGAATAACAAAAAGGAAGAACTATTTCAATGGATCTGGCTGTAACCCAATAGGCATTATTGTTAAAGAGTAAAATAAACATATAAAACACAAATTAGTGCTTTCCTATTAATTGATCTGGCTAAAATACAACAGGTTTATTGTTATTAACCATTAGCATAAACGTATAAAAATAGAACATTAGAGCTTTATTGTTAATAGATCTGGTTAAAAATCTATAGATTTATTCTTGTTACCTGTTAAAAAAACCATGCGATAACAAAATAATAACAGAATTAGAGTTTTCTTATTATTAGGTATGGCTGAAAGTTAATAGTCTTGCCGCTGCTAGCGATAAAAAGTCACGTATGAAAACAAAAATTAAAACTTTTTCATTAATAGATCAGGATAATAATAACAAAAATCTGATGTGGATAACACATGACTTTCCTTATATAATGCAATGAATTTACTACTTTTACAGTAAAAAAAAATAGGTTTTTCTTATAGTAGATACTAATATTCTTTCCAAGATATTGAATGTTCGACAATTAGTCGCCATTTTCATTGATTTAGCGTCATTTTAATCCATTTGGCGAGATTTTCGTTAATTTGACAACATTACAAAAAGTCGCCAAGTTGGCAAGATTCCGCCAAATTCGTCGCCAAAATCTCGCCAAACTTTACTGACAGAGAAATAAGTTATTCTTATAACAGATAAATGATTATTGGCGCTCAAATACAAAAGTATTACTCGAAGTATCTTTTCTCATGATGGAACGAACTAGATCCACGAGAATGATGTCACCCAATTTCTCGCATGGTATTACATATGAAAAGTGAACATGTTTCTCAATAGGAAATATATTTTTTTATTTTATATGACTTTTTGATAATATTTTTAAAAAATGTGAAATATCTCAACGGTTCATGTTAGCGTTCTAAATTTTATGTTAATCGTTTTCTAATGAAAAATTACATAAGAAATGTCTATTTGCGTAACTTTATTAGCGGTTTTGATTTTTTGACGATTTTTTCAAAATTTCACTCGAAAATTTAGGGGGGTTCTGAACATTCGATTACGTTTAAATACAATAGGCTTCCTGTGTTTATGGATTGTGGTTTTTGTACCAAATTTCGTTCGAATCGGTCCAGTCGTTCGTCAGTTATCGTCTCCACAGTCCCACTGACACACACACACACACACACAGACATCACTTCAAAAATGTTTTATTCGTGATCAGGGATGCTTGAAACGTGCTCTCCCGTCGAAAACTCGAATTCGAATTTTCGACCCCGTCACAATACTTTCCTTATACATTATGTATATAAGGAATGTAAAAATTAGAGCGTTATTTTGTTAATAGATTTGGATAAAATCAATAGACTTATTGTTACCGATGAAAAGATGCGTATAAACAGTTTTCTTAGTGATATATCTGTCTAAAAATTAATAGATAGATATATTATTATTATCAATTTAAAACATGCATATCATAATAGAAGTTAAAGTTTTCTTATTAGTAAATATGGCTAAAAGTCAATCAGCTGATTGCTGTTACCAATTTAAAAAATCTGATGTGGGCAGCACATGACTTTCCCTGCAAACTTATATCCACGTTCTATTTATTTCAATTAAATGTAATTCACTTTTAATTCAAATTTCGTTCTCATTCGGTAACCGGGTTTATTTTCAAAGGTGGCGTAGGGAAAGTACGAAAAACTAAAATATCTCGAGAACGGCTAGTCCTAGTGTAATGGGGTTGGTCTTATTCTTTTCGTCGTTAAACATTACGTATTAAACGGGCATTTAATGGATATGTCTGAGTATACGTAGTTCTTTAGTTTAGATTTTGAAGATTTTTGCGGGCCGTTTTGCAAAAAAAGGCAGGTTATTTTTTTCCGAATCGTACTAAAATCTAATCAGCACCAGAGTGACCTATACGTGAGTCATCTACCGAGTTTTGTGAAATTCGGTCCATTAGTTTTTCAGCTAGAGTGGATACAAGCTTTTGCGGGCCATTTCGCAAAAAAAGGCAGGTTCTTTTATTCCGAATCGTACCCAAAACTAATCAGCACCAGCCCCGCCCACAAGTGACTTACCTACCAAATTTTGTGAAATTCGGTCCATTAGTTTTTTAGTTACAGTGGATACAAAATCTGCACAGACAGACAGACACACAGACAGACAGACAGACAGACACACAGACAGACAGACAGACAGACAGACACACAGACAGACAGACAGACACACGCACAGACGTCACGCTAAAAATGGTTTTTTCGTATTCTAGAGGTCTCGAAACGTGTAGATCCGTCGAAAACTCGAGTTGTGATTTTCGGCATGATTCCAATACTTTCCCTATACATTACCATGTATTGCAGGGAAAGTAAAAAGTGATATAATAACAACCACTAGAAGTTTCTCATTAAAAAGTTTCACTAAAAATAAACTTATGGTTGTTACCGATTAAAATAAGCATTATAATAAAATTAATTATAGCTTTCATATTAATAAATTTTGCTGAAAAATCCGTATATTTGCTGTTTTACAGATGTAAATAAATATATAAGAGCAGTAATTAGAGCTTTTGTACTAATAGATGTGACTAAAAATCCACAAACTTATTAATATAGATTAATAGAACCATATAATATATTGTTGTTATCAACTAGATTAAAGATATACTAACAGAAATTAGAGCTTCTCCTATTATTAGATCTGGTTGAAAGCTCCATTGCTGTTGTCGATTATAAGCATATAATAGCAAAAATTACAGCCTTCAAATTACAAATCTGTCTGAAAATTACTAGGCTTACTGCTGTTACTGATTGAAATAAGCATATGTTAACAAAAATCTGATAATTCTTATCATTATATCAACTAAAAGTCAACATGTTTATTGTCGTTACCGATTAAAATTAAAGTACAATAACGAAAGTTGTGAGCTTCCTTATTAATATCTATAGTTAAAACGAGCAATATATTTATTGTTGTTACCGATATAAATAAGCATATAAGTGTCGCGAACGTTTTGGTGAACTCGACAGAGAAGACAAAGTTTTGAAATCAAACACATTTATTAAACATGAAATAACAAGGCAGTTGATCGAAAACAGTGGAGTACAAGCATTTCTTGCAATAACTCAGAGTTACACTCGGTAGGGTGACCATTAAGAACACCCCTGGAGGAAGAGGAACCAAGAGAATACACATATTTTCTGATACATAAAATAAACACAATATTCCTCATATTATACTTGACATTTATATATATCACATTTGTATACTTTGAACATATACGACATTTTCATATAACATCATCAATGACTTGATACTCACGAGGATTTGACAATTAACACTCTATTCGTTAGGTGGAAGACTAAATATATATAAAACTTTACCTCGTCTCTTTTAAATATAACATTTACAATTCTGTACCATGGGAAAGGATATCAGGATGGACTCTCGGCATAAACTCATCGAGATTCTTGCGCAGAACAAAATCCATAATGGTCGGGAAACTTGACTACACAACATCATGCTGGCGGAATTCGACATCTTGGTTGGTTACGGAGATTGGTTGATTCGTACCTTAGGACACAAGGAGGAGTCAGGCAAATACAAATCGCTGTAAAATGAGCTTTCCCTCTAGCCCTGTTAGCGATTCAAGCCGACCAGTGAAAGAACCATTTTCTCTTTTCACAAGACTCATTATTCCATTACTACCAGGCTGATTCATTTAAAAACACGAGTGACTCATCTCTGAACCGAGCCAAACGACTCTACGCACAACTTGTCGAACTATGTTACATATTTTAATCACATCCTTCCACTTTCAAAATTAATCCACCTTTTCTTAAAATTCGCGATCATACGCGAATCAAACACACACGTCTACATTTTTCCACGACTCCTTCCACACTGCTTCCAAAATCCTTTTTCAAAACGCGCGCGTGCGCAAAACCTGCAAGTTCCCAACTAGCGACTGAGAAGCGAAAATACAAAACTATTACTATTTTTCTGGAACATAAACACTTTTGCGATTTTAGAGTTCACTTCCCTTAAAAGTCAATGTAATTGAAAACATGTAGAAAAGACATTTACATTTCGAAATTGACACTTTCAATCACACAGAAATAAAACAATACTTTAATATACAATTTTAACACAGAGGTGTGAAAGCCTTATCACACTCCTTCGGGGCCCGGGAGAAAAATTTCCTGCAAAGCGGGGAATTTTTCCGCACAATACTAGGAAAATACCTGCATTAAGTTCCCAATGACATATGTTCCATTGAGAGGAATTTAGTGTAAATTTTGAGCGATGTACATGTACATCAAAGAAAAAAACAAAAACAAACAAGATCATGACCAGCATAATAACCAAAATCCAAGAGTGGCCTAAAGTTTGACTCGTGAGTCAAAAAAAAATAAGTCTCAATACAAGCATAGACCTTTACAAGACAACACCAAATTAACAAGACACAAATGATGAAATTGCCCCTTTTAAAACTTAAACACTAATACATTTTCTGGTGAGTACCACAGAGACATGAAAATTTAATTTACTCAACTCACAAAAAGTTTAACTAAACAAAAAGTTTTCTTTCTTCAAAAATTTTACAATTAAAATTCTATAAATTTACTTTTCACAGAAATCAATTTATTAACTATTATCCAACCTTGCCAACAAATTACTTTAAAGGACATTTAAAAAATTTACTAATTTAGAAAATGAGACAAATTTTCAAACCAAGAATGTTGATCAGGCACCCAGGCAAGAAACAAGTCCATTAGAAAGTTGCAAACCTAGAGGTGGCGGTACCCCCAACCAATAAGTCAACAAACACCAAATGACAAAAAAAAATTTCTAAAATTTACTAAACCTTTAAATTAAAAAAAAATCATTCACACATTCATAAAATAAAACAGAGATAAAAATTATCAGTTATCCTTAAAAATCCTTACCAAAACTCTAATCCATCAAGTACTTAATTATCTTAAAATTACTTTAAAACATTACTGCTTATCATTAAAGTAAAGCAAAAAAAAATTATTATTTAAGTATTTAGAATTTTAAAACACTACTTCAACCTGATTAACATGGCACTCACATTCAGAAAGCTGCACTGGCACAGAACTTGCAGTACAGAACATTCAGCTGACTGACACATAAAGCAAATTACACAGAAGTTCAGAAATATTGGATCCATTTTAACATAGCATACAGTTTTGCAAAACATTTTGTGAAACAATTGAAAATATAATATTATGAATGACCTGAGACTCATTCACTACCGGTGCCAGATCTGCTTTGCATTTGGCACATGCATTCGTATGGAACTCTTTCGGTTTACAGTCCTCTACCACACGAACATTTTTTCCACTACTCATCTGCGAGTCAGGCACAGCAATACGCTTTGCGACACTACTTAGGTTTGAGTCTGCAATTTCCGACTCATTTGCCGGTTCATGATTTGAAATCGAAAGTAAATTATTCGTACATTGATAACCAACAAAAGGAATGGAAGAGTTTGAAAACTTAAAACAGAAGTGATTATAATCTATAATAGCATTATGTTTATGTAAAAACTTGTTACCAAGGATTACATTATATGAAATAGGAGCTGGTGATTTTAACACAAAAAATTCGGTAGGGAATCTTTCTTTTCCCAAATTTAGTGAAATAGTTGCTAAACATTCAACTTTAGTATCTTGTGAACTAAAGCTACGCAAAATTGTTGGTTTGTATGTTAGCAACATATGTGCAATGGGTACAGTATTTAAAGCTTCCTCATACACTAAATTAATTGAACTACCCGTATCAATCAATATTGACACTTCACTGCTCACTAATTTTCCTTTTATAATAGAAGAAGATGACAAAGAATTTGTAATATTATGACAAATATTATTTTCCTCAAAATGTGATGTTTGCCTATCAAAAGTTTTTCTATTATTATAATTGTGCATGGGATATCTACTCTGATTCCCAGAAGAATGATTTTTGGAATTTTGCAAAGATTTATATGACTCCTTATTTTTATAATTTTGCGTTCCTTGCTTTCTATACTTCCACTCATTTGCAGACATTTGCCCTCTGTGTCTTTCACCCTGGTGATACCTAGTTCCAGGACTGGTATAAATTTTCCTACATTTCATACCGTACACATCTCTTTTTTGAAAAACCTTTTTCCAACACTGTTCTTGAACGTGACCTAATTTACCACATTTGTCACACTTTGGACGCGGTGAACGCTTTTCGTTAACTTTATCTGAATTAAACTTAAATTTTTCTATTTTACCCCTAAGAAATTCAATGTCCCTTTCCTGTTCTAACACTTTTCTTTTTAAATCTGACATACTTTCACTTTGATCTGGTGTGAGAACATATTTTTCTGGTGTGAGAACACCTTTTTTTGTAAGTACCGGATTAGTCAAGTACATAGCATTATTTTCATTTAAAATAGATTCCTCAAGAATTGCAAGTTTTCTAGCCGAATAAAAATCTCTAGGGTTTTGTGACAACACCAATCTTTTTAGTTCCGGATATAAACCATTAATAAATGAAGTTTTTAAAAGTGTTTGCCTGATTTTATTCTCACTTTCGGAATCTACATCTTCCGGAACAACCTTAAATGAAGCAGCTTCGATTCTCATCGAAAACTGTTTAACCGACTCATTTGGTCTCTGTGTAAAGTTCACGAGTGAAATTATGTTTTTAGTAACATTTTCGGTCACTTCAAAATGATCTTTCAAAATGTGAATAATTTCCTGCAAATTTTTACAATTTCTGTGCTTTGGATTCTCTTCAATCAATCTATTTGCTTCCCCCTCTAAATTCAATCTCAAACAAACTAATTTGTCACACTCACTCCAGTTTGCATGAGTGGCTACTAAATTTAACTTTTCCAAAAACTGTGACAACGAAAGCTCTGAATTTCCCGAGAATTTTGGAATATGATGTGCGAACTTAGGTGTGAAAATATGGAATGATTTTAACATGTTATCATTTATCGATGAAGCACTGTTTTGATTTGGCAAAGTGCCAGAAGAAGAATTCAGACATACCGGCGATTTATCTGATATATTTTCCTCATTAGATTTAGCTTTGTGGCTAACATTTTTAACTTTACTTTTAGAATTAACAGAATCCGACTCAGTAGCAATATCAAGCGACAAATTCAAGGAGGAATTTAATTTTTTACTTGAATTTTTACTCATCTTACCGACATTTACTTTTTTGTTTCTAGTAATTGGAGCCATTTTGCATAACAATCAAATATACTCGTATAGTTTAACACAATATGCAATTGCAATGTTCTTAAACAGTATTTACAATAAAACCAGTTTTTATCAAATCAAATGACATAAATATGCAAACAAATCAATTTTTTTTTATCAAATGGCACATATCAAATTCCAAGAACACTCGTTTTTGAGAATACCGAAAACAGAACATGGAACTCTGTTTACTTAAGAAAACACTCATTTTAGCACAACGGTAATTTTTAACCTTCAAAATTTCAATTCTTAAGAAAATTTTTTAAAAATTTTAATTCTCTCAGCTCTTCCCCACTCACCGAGAAAAGTAACGGCACCAATTCTGTCGCGAACGTTTTGGTGAACTCGACAGAGAAGACAAAGTTTTGAAATCAAACACATTTATTAAACATGAAATAACAAGGCAGTTGATCGAAAACAGTGGAGTACAAGCATTTCTCGCAATAACTCAGAGTTACACTCGGTAGGGTGACCATTAAGAACACCCCTGGAGGAAGAGGAACCAAGAGAATACACATATTTTCTGATACATAAAATAAACACAATATTCCTCATATTATACTTGACATTTATATATATCACATTTGTATACTTTGAACATATACGACATTTTCATATAACATCATCAATGACTTGATACTCACGAGGATTTGACAATTAACACTCTATTCGTTAGGTGGAAGACTAAATATATATAAAACTTTACCTCGTCTCTTTTAAATATAACATTTACAATTCTGTACCATGGGAAAGGATATCAGGATGGACTCTCGGCATAAACTCATCGAGATTCTTGCGCAGAACAAAATCCATAATGGTCGGGAAACTTGACTACACAACATCATGCTGGCGGAATTCGACATCTTGGTTGGTTACGGAGATTGGTTGATTCGTACCTTAGGACACAAGGAGGAGTCAGGCAAATACAAATCGCTGTAAAATGAGCTTTCCCTCTAGCCCTGTTAGCGATTCAAGCCGACCAGTGAAAGAACCATTTTCTCTTTTCACAAGACTCATTATTCCATTACTACCAGGCTGATTCATTTAAAAACACGAGTGACTCATCTCTGAACCGAGCCAAACGACTCTACGCACAACTTGTCGAACTATGTTACATATTTTAATCACATCCTTCCACTTTCAAAATTAATCCACCTTTTCTTAAAATTCGCGATCATACGCGAATCAAACACACACGTCTACATTTTTCCACGACTCCTTCCACACTGCTTCCAAAATCCTTTTTCAAAACGCGCGCGTGCGCAAAACCTGCAAGTTCCCAACTAGCGACTGAGAAGCGAAAATACAAAACTATTACTATTTTTCTGGAACATAAACACTTTTGCGATTTTAGAGTTCACTTCCCTTAAAAGTCAATGTAATTGAAAACATGTAGAAAAGACATTTACATTTCGAAATTGACACTTTCAATCACACAGAAATAAAACAATACTTTAATATACAATTTTAACACAGAGGTGTGAAAGCCTTATCACATAAGCATATAAATAAGCATGTATTATAATTCACTCAGACAGTTGTCTTAATAAATCTGGAAAAAAAATAAAAACTTCGTTAGATACAGCATACAAAGTTGAGTAAAATTATCAGTCGGTTTCAAAGACAATAAAGAGTCTTCTTTAGAGCACCAATCCCAACAAAGACAGCAGATGCGCTTTTATCTTTGTTGGTACTGGTTCTCTATTATTTATCCAGATGAAGAAAGCCCTTTTGTGACTTTGAATCGATCAATGCCATTATTCAACATTGAGAGCTGCGTATACAGGATATTTTGTTTTTCAGAAAATACCAAATTCCATGTAATTCGCTTGATCAATTTGGGAGATATGGGAAAAGTAAATTTATAATATTTCGAGAACCATGTAGTGTTTCTGATCGTTTATCGTTCAGTCATCTTGCTGGTATCGTTTGCAGGATATGAGCAAGAAATTAAAAAAAAGTATGTAAAAACATTTTTTAAGAAGTATAGACAATAAATATTGTAAAAGAATGGATTATATCCGAAAAATAGAAATACATTTTGAATAGACATATTAAAAGAATAAAAAGTAATAAGCAAAAAGTACAATAGCAAATTTCCATTGTATAAAAGCAATGGAAACCCCTCAAGTATTTTTCCATATTGAACAATGGCGAAAAAGAACACAAATCACAATTCTTAAATTGCATAGCATATTGATGTCAAAAATTTAGCCATTACTATTGTTTTGACTAAAAATGTCCTGAAAGATCTATATCTCAATACATAGAGATTAAATTCTGACCGATATGGATTCAGTGATATATTACGGAGGAGGTAAATCCCCAAGGATTTTCACTATTGGTTCTTTTCTTATTTCCGGTTCAAATATTTCCATTTTACTTAGAACTCAGATTATAAATGATATGGATTCAGCATCAAACTCTGAAGAAGATAGTGTGGTTTACTAAGAACTCCCACGTCTGATTCAGAAGTTTTTCTTTAATCGTCAATTTCTCAAGATTGGCTAACTATAGATGTTAGATGATGAAATATATGAACATCAATTTCAGTAGGGAATATGGGGCTCATTAATGATTTCATCTTTCGGTTCTGGGGATACGTCACTTCCGATTCGAATATTTATATTTTCTGTGGAATATCTATTTGTCAGGATTATCTATAGATAGAGGTATGTTGATAATTTCTATGAGTTCAATATCACATTTAGGTGTCAATAAGGGTTTCTTCTTCCAATTTTGGAGATGTCAATGTCGGTTTTTCGAAAATTCATACGATTGTACGAAATAAGTGTTCAAAACGGAATAAAATGATTAGAAGTTCTGTAGAAAATGAAGTGCAAGCATGAATTTATGAAAACTCCTTCATAAATTTCTAGCGGTTATGTATGAAGCATGTTTTACCATGATAAAGCATACTGAATGCTATAATAAAAATCTGATGTGGGCAACACATGACTTTCCTTATATAATGTAATTAATGCACTTTTACAGTAAAAAAAATCTGATGTGGGCAACACATGACTTTCCTTATATAATGTAATGAATTTACTGCTTTTACAGTAAAGAAATACGTTTTTCTTATAGTAGATGCTAATATTCTTTCCAAGATATTTAATTTTCGACAATTAGTCGTCATTTTCATCCATTTGGCGAGATTTTCGTTAATTTGGCAACATTTCAAAAAAGTCGCCAAGTTGGCGACATTTCGCCAAAATCTCGCCAAGCGTTATGCACTAAGAAATAAGTTATTCTTACAGCAGATAAATGACTATTGGAGATCAAATACAAAAGTATTATTCAAAGTATCTTTTGTCATGAATGGAACGAGCTAGATCCACGAAGATGATGTCACTCAATTTATCGCATGGTATTATATATGAAAAGTGAACATGTTTCTCAATAGGAAATTTTTTTTTATTTTATATGACTTTTTGATAATTTTTTTGAAAAATGTGCAATATCTCGAAAACGGTTCATGTTAGCGTTCTAAAATGTATGTCAATCGTTTTCGAATGAAAAATTACATAAGAAATGTCTATTTGCGTAACTTTATTAGTGGTTTTGATTTTTTGACGATTTTTTCAAAATTTCATTCGAAAATTTAGAGGGGTTCTGAACATTCGATTGCGGATAAAAACAATAGGCTTCCAGTGTTTACGGATTGTGATTTTTGTACCAAATTTGGTTCGAATCGGTCCATTCGTTCGTCAGTTATCGTCTCCACAGACTCACTGACACACACACACACACACACAGACATCACTTCAAAAATGTTTGATTCGTGATCAAGGATGCTTGAAACGTGCTCTCCCGTCGAAAACTCGAATTCGAATTTTGGACCCCGTCACAATACTTTCCTTATACATTATGTATATAAGGAAAGTAAAAATAGGTTTTTCTTATAGTAGATACTAATATTCTTTTCGAATATTAGTATCTACTATAATAATTCGAATTCGAGTTTTCGACGGGAGAGCACGTTTCAAGCATCCCTGATCATGAATCAAACATTTTTGAAGTGATGTCTGTGTGAGTGTGTGTGTGTGTGTGTCAGTGAGACTGTGGACACGATAACGGACGAACGAATGGACCGATTGGAAAGAAATTTGGCACAAAAATCAGAATCCGTTAACACTGGAAGCCTATTGTTTTTATACGCAATCGAATGTTCAGAACTCTCCTAAATTTTCGAGTGAAATTTTGAAAAAATCGTCAAAAAAACAAAACCGCTAATAAAGTTACGCAAATAGACATTTCTTATGTAACTCTTCATTAGAAAACGATTGACATAAATTTTAGAACGCTAACATGAACTGTTCTCGAGATATTGCATATTTTTGAAAAATTATCAAAAAATCATACAAAATAAAAAAAAATATTTGTTATTGAGAAACATGTTCTCTTTTCATATGTAATACCATGCGATAAATTAGGTGACATCATTCTCGTGGATCTAGCTCGTTCCATTCATGAAAAAAGATACTTTGAGCAATACTTTTGTATTTGATCGCCAATAGTCATTTATCTGCTGTAAGAATAATTTATTTCTTCGTCCATAACGCTTGGCGAGATTTTGGCGACGATTTTGGCGGAAATTCGCCAACTTGGCGACTTTTTGAAATGTTGCTGAATTAACGAAAATCTCGCCAAATGTATGAAAATGACGCTAAATCAATAAAAATGACGACTAATTGTCGAAAATTCAATATCTTGGAAAGAATATAACTTTCTACTTTAAGAAAAACTTATTTTTTTAATTGTAAAAGTAGTAAATTCATTACATAATATAAGGAAAGTCATGTGTTGCCCACATCAGATTTTTTTATATAGGAATAATCATGGACTTAGAAAGAAGGAGATAAAACTCCTATGGATGATACGCTTGAAAATGCCATAATGTTTTGAAAAATATGTCTAGGTATCGATAGTGTTAGTAAAGTAGTCTCTAATGTTAGTTGACACAACAGAAAGGCTTGGTATTTAGTATAAATATTATTAACTTATATACAATAATGTATAAGGAAAATATTGTGACGAGGTCGAAAATTCGAATTCGTGTTTTCGACAGGAGAGCACGTTTCCAGCATCCCTGAACGCGAATCGAACAATTTTGAGGTAATATCTGTGTGTGTGTGCGTGTGTGTGTATGTGTGAAAGTATGTGTGTGTGTGTGCGTGTGTTTGTGAAAGTATATGTATGTGTGTGTGTTTGTGTGTGTCAGTGAGTCTGTGGAGACGATAACTGACGAACGAATGGACCGATTCGAATGAAATTTGGTACAAAAATTACAATACGTGAATACTGGAAGCCTATTGTTTTTATGCGCAATCGAATGTTCAGAACCTCCCTAAATTTTCGAGTGAAATTTTGAAAAAATCTTCAAAAAATCAAAACTTCTTAGAAGGTTACACAAATAGACATTTATTATGTAATTTTTCATTAGAAAACGATTAATAAAAATTTTAGTACGCTAGCATGAACCATTCACGAGATATTGCACATTTAAAAGAAAAAAAATTATATAAAATAAAATACAAATTTTTCTATGGAGAAATATGTTCACTTTTCATATGTAATATCATGCGATAAATTTGGTGACATCATTCTCGCGGTTCTTGCTCGTTCCATTCATGAAAACTTCCACTTTGAGTAATACTTTTGTATTTGAACGCCAATAGTCATTTATATAAGAATAAATTTATATAAGAATTTATATAAGAATAAAAACTGCTATAAGAATAAATTATTTCTCCGTCCATAACGCTGGGCGAGATTTTGGCGAATAATTTTAGCGGAATATCGCCAACTTGGCTACTTTTTAAATGTTACCAAATTAAAGAAAATATCGTCAAATGGATAAAAATTACGCTAAATCAATGTAAATAACGACTATTTGACGAAAATTCAATATTTTGGAAAGAATATAACTACTCTAAGAATAAGCTATTTTGTTTTTACTGTAAAAGTAGTAAATACATTGCATTATACAAGGAAAGTCATGTGCTGCCCACATCAGATTTTTATTATTATTATTATTATTATTATTATTATTATTATTGCAAATTTTGTAAGAAAATAATGTGAAAAATCTGTATTGTTGGTGCAAATAATCGGAGTTATAGCATGTTACCTTTCGTTTTAAAGAGCTTGGAAAAATATTTCGATTGATACAAAGTTTGAAAATATATGGGGAGTAAGCTCTCCTCTGAAAGGGGGCTATTGATCTCACGAACACAAAAATTGTATTACGGCTATTTCTCACTACAGTGATTGAAATTGTTAATTTTCGAGACCATTGAACCATAAATAATCCTTTTCATAATTATGTCAAATTTTGTCCTGTGCTGTCATGTTAAGAGAATATAAAATTTCGAATATATCGGCTTTTCACTCAAATTTCAAATATTCTATCTATGTTTAGATTTTTACTTTCCTTATATACATAATGTATAATGAAAGTATTGTGACGCTGTCGAAAATTCAAATTAAAATTTTCGACGGGAGAGCACGTTTCAAGCATCCCTGATCACAAATCGAACGTTTTTGAGGTGATGTCTGTATGTGTGTGTGTGTGTGTGTATGTGTGTGTGTCAGTGAGTCTGTGGAGACGATATCTCACGAACGAATGGAGCTATTCGAATGAAATTTGGTACAAAAGTCACAATCCGTGAACACTGGAAGCCGTGAATACCATACGATATACCATGCGATAATACGATAATACCATACGATAAATTGGGTGACATCATTCTCGTGGATCTAGCTCGTTCCATTCATGGAAAAAGATACTTTGAGTAATACTTTTGTATTTGTACGCCAATAGTCATTTGTCTGCTGTAAGAATAATTTATTTCTCCATCCATAACGCTTGGCGAGATTTTGGCGACGAATTTGGCGTAATGTCGTCATCTTGGCGACTTTTTGAAATGCTGCCAAATAACGAAAATCTCGCCAAATGGATAAAAATGACGCTAAATCAATGAAAATGACGACTAATTGTCGAAAATTCAATATCTTGGAAAGAATATTAGTATCTACTACAAGAAAAACCTATTTTTTTACTGTAAAAGTAGTAAATTCATTACATTATATAAGGAAAGTCATGTGTTGCCCACGTCAGATTTTTTGATAAACATTTACCGTGTTACAGTCTCTGATAATATAACATTTTGACAGGTAAATATTACCTTCAATATAGTAAATACACATACGTTCCGTGTGTTCTTGATGCTGATACCTACTCTACTGTTTTTAAATGTGTGTTCCGTGGAACCCCAGGGTTTCGCAACAGTATTCCAGGGGTTCCGTGACGTTATAGTTTCGTATAAATTTTCTTGATCTAAAACAAAAAAGATCAATCATGCATAAACATTGGTTATGAAACACATTCCCACTGAAATGCAATTTTATTTAAACATTTCTAAAATGCGATATATACAGCGGTGATATTTTTTTTAATTATCACAAAACTGCCATAATTTATTTTACTTGAAATCTTGAAACTTCATCGGGAAAAATAAACTTTATTCAGATGACGTCATCGAAATATAAATTGCCTGATTCTCTATGTAAAAGTAATGAATATTTCATTCAGACACTTCTATTCCGACTTTAGAGGTAAATAATTTTGCGTGAAAAAATATTCGGGAATTATAATACAACTCATATTGCAATCGCTTGTTTACATTCTGCATTCATTAAAATTAGGCTTCGTTGTAGAAATAATCAAAGTTGATAACCATTTAAACTCAAAAATATTGTAATTGCGTTGGCTCAAAATATAGATGCACAGAAAATACGCAAAAATAAAGCGGTTTTAGGACGGATGCAACACTAAATATAAATTTAAAAGAACTTTGAAAATCACGATTTCTTCACTGGGAAAAAGAGATGGATGCCATATTTTATTTTGAAGTGAGTCAGGTGATCTCTTCATATTCTATGGGTGAAATTATAATTTTATTTTTTATTAAAAAACTACCAAACATATTTTGCTGAAATTTTTTTTATATATTTTGTGGCATAATTTAAATATTTGCTAAAATTTTCGAAGCAATTTGAGAATTTAAATTTTTTTTAAACATTGTTTGAAAAATTACGTCCCATAGGGTTTAGTACATTTCGTGTTTTCAATCCCGAGTTCAATCCAAAACTGATTGGATGATATTATTCATTATCATTTCCATATGTCCCACACACTGTCTCAATAATCCTAACAGCATTTTTTTCACAGTGACGTAAGATTTACCTTACACTGTGATTTTGGGACGTCACAGGACGTCACAGTACTTTTCGGCAATGTCATATTGAGATCACAGTGAAGTAGGTCATTTTGGTCATTTTCATGGTCGTTTATGACGTCGCATATTAATTCGTGACGTCACGTTGTAATTGCTATTGTAATGTCGTCACATTGTTACTTGTTAATTAAATTGTGGAAAAAACACAGAATATAGTCAAAAGGAAGTTACAAAGTTACTAATACATTACGTCGCATAGAAGTCACAAATATGATGTCATATTGTGACCTAGGTTCCACGGGACTACAACATCACTGTCACATATGTGACGATCTTTGCTGTGAGGGAACATACTAAAAGTTCTTTTTGATAAAGTCATTTTTACGGCAATTATTGGGCGGACGGATAGATAGACAGACAGAATCAGCAAAGTCATAAACACTTTTCAACTGCGTTGTAAAGTATTAAAAACGCGTAAATCTCTGTCTGCATAATTTGAACCACACTGGACTTTTCCTTATTTAGGTGTCCCGCCATCAAATTGAATTTTAAGAGGATTTTGCAACCAAAAATGCTTGAACGATACTGCATTAAGCAATGTTCTATGTGAGATTGAGATCAGAAATGGAATTCAGATATGTCGCAAAGAGTATTAGCGTGTCATAAAATGTGACACCAGGTAGTTAAAAAAGAAACATTTGAAGACGTACTTCTTCGACAATATACTTATAACCTAATTTACAATAAGTACATGGGCTGGGACCCTAGACTACTCGCTTTGCCCCTCACCGATATGAGGAACAGCCAATAGGAACGTATCAGTAATTCGTGGTTTGCGAAAACCAATAAGCATCGAGTGAACTGGCCAAATAGAGGCTAGGGGCCAGAAGATGAAATTACCCCATTCCCCGTCTAACATGGGCCAAATAACTGTTTTTTAAAAGAAGACTTGCAGATTTTCGTGATGGGAACTCAGTACTTAGTTGACAATATAAAAGAACATAATGTTCAACCAAAAATGTTCATGGATGCTATGATGGTGTTCATGACACACACAGTGATTCAAAATACTTTACATGGTGATCTCCTTACTTTCTCTACTCCCCAATGATTCTTTGCACATGCCCCTATGAACAAATTTGTCAGTAATTAGAAACTTAATGAACGGTAATAATTCTAACTGCTTTTGATAGAATATTGGGAAACGCGTAATTACAAAGGCAAAAAATGCCTATTATTACGGATAATTCAAGGTGTACTGTAAATATAACTAAAAAATCTGATATGGGCAACACATGACTTTCCTTATATAATGTAATGAATTTACTACTTTTACAGTAAAAACATAGGTTTTTCTTACAGTAGATATTAATATTCTTTCAAAGATATTGAATTTTCGACAATTAGTCGTCATTTTCATTGATTTAGCGTCATTTTTATCCATTTGGCGAGATTTTCGTTAATTTGGCAACATTTTAAAAAGCCGCCAAGTTGGCGCCATTCCGCTAAATTCGTCGCCAAAATCTCGCCAAGCGTTATGCACTAAGAAAAAAGTTATTCTTACAGCAGATAAATTACTATTGGCGTTCAAATACAAAAGTATTACTCAAAGTATCTTTTTTCATGAATGGAACAAGCTAGATCCACGAGAATGATGTCACCCAATTTATCGCATGGTATTACATATGAAAAGTGAACATGTTTCTCAATAGAAAATATTTTTTTTTTCATTTTATATGACTTTTTAATATGTTTTTTGAAAAATGTGCAATTTCTCAAGAACGGTTCATGTTAGCGTTCTAAAATTTATGTCAATCGTTTTCTAATGAAAAATTACATAAGAAGTGTCTATTTGCGTAACTTTATGTGTAGTGTTGATTTTTTGACGACTTTTTCAAAATTTTATTCGAAAATTTAGGGGGGTTCTGAGCATTCGATTACGCATAAAAACAATGGGCTTCAGTGTTTACGGATTGTGATTTTTGTTCCAAATTTGGTTCGAATCGGTCCATTCGTTCGTCAGTTATCGTCTCCACAGTCTCACTGACACACACACACACACACACACACACACATACATCACTTCTAAAGTGTTTGATTCGTGATCAGGGATGCTTAAACGTGCTCTCCCGTCGAAAACTCGATTTCGAATTTTCGACCCCGTCACAATACTTTCCTTATACATTATGTATATAAGGAAAGTAATATTTGACGTGCAAATAAATTATATATTTAACCTAGAAAAAACAATTGAATCAATTGTGTATCAGTCTCTACGTCTTTATTAGACTAATTTGGATGTTATCTTACAGCAGCCAAAAAGTAAGTGAAAAGTTAATGCCACACTATTCATATTATAATTAGATTTTTTCGTTTATATTTTTTGTTGCCGAGTTCGTTTACTAACCTTTGAGTTCTCTGTTAATATCGCTGTAATAACATTTATTTGATCGAGCACGATTATTTTACTATAGATAGACTTAATGTCATCAACCATAGGCCTTTTTTGACATGGTTATTCAACAGGTTGTCTCATCTGCTCAGTTGCGAATTGGTGGTGCAAATCCACACTGAGACAAGATTTTTTTTTTACTACGGTGAAACCAAGAATGGTGAAAACAATGATAGAGGGACAACTTCCTTTCTTATTTGCATCACGAAGTTATAGTGCACCCGCTTTAAAGTTAATTCAAATACTATCGAAACCATTTCCGAAGCCTGCCAAACAAACGCGGCGAATTTATCACCCCCAACACCACAGTTCCACATTTTACCTTTGTTCAGTACATAACCCGGCTATACAGTTCGGAAGTCTGTCGCTGGAGGCGCTGCAGTATTGATCCCTCACTCCCTTGTTGAAAGACCGAAGCGGCTGTGGTTGCCACCTTCCGAAAGATGCCGGCGCTGAAAGGGGAAAGAAAACTGACGTGCGTAATTTCGATAGCGGCAGAGAGAACTCACCCAGTTGTGAATGAATAATGGTGCAGATTATCTTCGTAATGGATATGTTTAATTGGTGAATGTGTAGAACAAAACATATTAACTCACGGGATTGTGTTGTTTCAGCATTTATTCTGACGAAGTAATTCGGAATTTCTGTAATTGTTATATTTTGTCATGATTATATAATTCGGAAATTGTACTTGTATTCCATTTTGTTACTACTTCGTTTTAATTTCCCGTTTCTGCGCAGATTTAATTTCCTGTTGACATTTTGAAATCGGTTGCATTTTTACTTTCCTTATATACATAATGTATAAGGAAAGTATTGTGACGGGGTCGAAAATTCGAATTAGAGTTTTCGACGGAAGAGCACGTTTCAAGCATCCCTGATCACGAATCGAACATTTTTGAAGTGATGTGTGTGTGTGTGTGTGTGTGAAAGTATGTGTGTGTATGTGTGTGTCTGTGGAGACGATAACTGGCGAACGAATGGACCGATTCAAACGAAATTTGGTACAAAAATTACAATCCGTAAACACTGGAAGCCTATTGTTTTTATACGCTATCGAATGCTCAGAACCCTCCTAAATTTTTGAGTAAAATTTTGAGATAATCGTCAAGAAATCAAAACCTCTAATAAAGTTACGGAAATAGACATTTCTTATGTAATTTTTCATTAGAAAACGATTCACACAAATTTTAGAACGCTAACATGAACCGTTCTCGAGATATTAGACATTTTTCAAAGAAATTATCAAAAACTCATATAAAATAAAAAAAAATATTTTCTATTGAGAAACATATTAACTTTTCATATGTTATACCATGCAATAAATGTGGTGACATTATTCTAGTGGATCTAGCTAGTTCCATTCATGAAAAAAGGTACTTTGAGTAATACTTTTGTATTTGAAAGCCAATAGTCATTTATCTGCTGTAAGAATAACTTATTTCTACGTCCATAAAGCTTGCTGAGATTTTGGCGACGAATTTGATGGATTGTCGCCAACTTGGCGACTTTTTTAAATATTTCTAAATTAACGAAAATCTTGCCAAATGGATAAAAATGACGCTAAATCAATGAAAATGACGACTCATTGACGAAAATTCAATATCTTGGAAAAATATAAATATCTACTATAAAAATAATATATTTTTTTTACTGTAAAAGTAGTAAATTCATTGTATTATATAAGGAAAGTCATGTGCTGCCCACATCAGATTTTTACTTTTGTTTCAGGTGATGTAGTAGCTACATCATCTGAACAAAAGTAAAGTTTTTTCTCTCTGTGTAATGTTCTCTCCGTTTTTTCTTCAAGGTTCATCTTTTCTTGATAACATTGTTTATTGTCTTTGAAGAAGAAATTATTTATAATAATTTGTCAATCTACTGCTTAAATTAAACATCAATAAACTAAATCTGATGTGGACAGCACATGACTTTCTCAACATAAAGCAATAACTTTACTTGTTTTAGAGCAAAACAATAATATTCAAGATCCATAGCACAATGTTTTAACAGTGAATTTTGCATTAGTATTTACTATTTTTATCGTTGACAATGTAAAAAACTATTTCTGTTTTGTGCAAATCTGACTTGACAATTAGAAATATTGCTATCATCCGCTGAGCAATATAGCCCATATATTAAACGATTTAAATCATTAGAATGTATATAATTTTCATCCATTTTAGAGTCATTTTCGTTAATTAAGCCTCATTTTTGCCGATTTAGCGATATTTTGACGACGCAGTGGATAGCATTTTCAAAAATCAGCCAACTTGGCGATATTTCTTTCCAAATTGATCGCCAAGATTAAGTCAAACTAGTTAAGGATTATTGTTACTTATTTTAATTTTATTCTTTTTCTTTTTATAAATGTATCTTCGGAACTTTCGAACGCTTTTAAAATCAACATAGTTCCAGCATTCCCTGATTGTAGTAATCGTACCATGTTTTTTTTTTTCGAATCGCTTAATCCGTTCCTGATATATCGCTTCCACAGGCTCAAAGACACGCATACTAACATACACACACTATATATGTTACGGTCAATGTGATTAATTGGTTATTATTAATAATAACCGGATATTATTAATACTAACCAAATAAACCAGTTAAAGTGAATAATTTATGAGAATTTATCATATAAACCGGATGTCATTAATAGTTACCAATGCAGTTTTGTCAATGTAATAATTTTCAATGCGTTTAGCTTGAGATTTCCATTTATTGTATTTGTAATGCAATTTGTTTGCAATTTTTTGTCGCATTGAGGTGTTTGTGTGTAATGTAATTTGTTTGTTGTAATAAATAATGAATGTATCTTATAATTAACAGTAATCATTATTATAAAACATTTTTTACATTGACCAAATTTCATTGCTAACTAAGCTGTTCATGTATAAATAAATTCGTAATATCATACACTTCCTATCGCATGACGTAAAAATTGTGTTAGATTTTGGGGTTTCAATAAATTATGCTAAATTAATCACAATGATCAAACTTCATGCATAATCATTAATATTTACCAGTAAATGTGATTAATATGCAATATGTATCACATTTACCAAAAGGCGCTGTTATAATTAATAATGACCGGTTTTTATTAATACTAACTGGATTTTTTATTTTAACCGTAACATATGCATCAACGTACACACACATATATAACATACACATACACACAAACATATACACACATACACATACACAGTAGTGTCCCGAGATTTTCAGAGGCCCTAAGTGACCTTCCACAAGAGACCAAATCTGATTATTAAGTGCAGTAAAACGTTAACTTTTTTTCACCAGTTCAAAAATACATACAGATTCATTACGTTAGTCTTTTCAAATTAGGGTCCTACATAGAATTCTCACCACCAGGTCAACAATATTTTGGAGTATTTTGTTTATAATATAAAATTATCCCCCTGACCGAAATAATTACAATAGATAATCCGATTCGGGTTATATAACTATAGTTTTTCTATCTAATACCCAAAGATCCTCTACTAATAGCTCAGGCAGAAAGAAGGAATAAAGATTATGTAAGTTATTTTATGCCGAGATCAATTAAGTTGCCCTGAAATCACAAAATACCTCAATTCTTAGAAACTAAAATAAATACGAAATGCTACGGCGCCTACATCAAACCCACCAAAGCACAAAGGGAGTAAGCACCGTGGGTATTATAGTATCATGAATGTTTGAAACTATAATTCTATATAAAAAGGTCCTAGCCAAAACATTGTAAAGACAGCTCTAACTGATATACAAATGACTAATGACGAAATGCAAGGAAACGTTGGATTAGCTATAATAAACTAATTAGTCTTCTAAAAAAATTCAAGAAAAATATAGTATATCTCGATCCCTGATTTGATGTGAAGCCCGAAAGTGATGGTTGTGTGTATGTACGCTGCACATACACACAGTCATCACTCCGAAATACGTGATTCGAGTTTAGGGAAGAATGAAGCGTTTTCTTCAGTCAAAAACTCTTATTCGAATTTTCGATCCCGCCACAATAATTCCCCTATGCGTTATACTGTGTATATAGGTAAAGTAATATTTTGCTAATAACAACATAAATAATAACAACATTCGGCTAATACTACAAAATCAAATTTCTTCCCAGCAATAATTTAACTATTTGGTTTTCCGTATTATAATTGTACGGTCGAATTAAATCAATCAATAAAGAATATTCCTGCGTACTCAAAATACTTTACCTTTCAATTTATTTTTACCTCCCTATATTCTGTACTCTATCCTACAGCTATGAAAAAGTATTGGTTAATTAAACTCATAATTAGGGAACCCTTAATTTAAAAATAATCAAAAATATATATACTAAATGCTACGCCTTTCTGGTGTGTCAATTAGCAATAGCGGTTACTTTACTAGCATTAACGACACCTAGATGTAATTCTGAAAGCATTTATGGCATTTTCAGGCATCTCATCCATAGGAGTTTCATCTCCTTCTTTCTAACTCCATGATTCTACAACTTAAGCTTCATTCATATACAGGGTGTCCAGAAAGTTCCGGAACGGCGCAATATCTCGAGAAATACACTTCAGATCAAAAAATAAAAAACACGTATCAAATATTTTTAGAAAAGCTATCCAATGATACCAAAATTGACCACCTCCCCCCCCCTCCATCCTGGGGGAAGGGGGATGGGGCAACTTCGAAATTTTCAATGGGAACCCCCATTTTTTATTACAGATTTGGATTCTCCAGAAAAAATTGCATGCATTTGATCTACGATTTTTGCTCCCCTAATGGCGCTATAATCGAGAAAAACCGAAGTGGGGCACAAATGTTTAAAAATGGGAATGTATCGGGAAATACACTTCGGGTAGAAAAATAAAAAATTACGTGTTCAATATTTTCAAAAACTATCCAATGATGCTAAAATTGACCCCTTCCCCCCGTTAACCGTGTACTTCTGCGACAACTGTTGACTTCAGTTTAGAAAACGGTTGAAAACTACTTTTAGCACTACCCAGGAACAACGATATGGACGTAGTAGTTTTCTGTTCCCTTCTGGGTGCTTGATTAACATGAGTCCCCTTGCCTCTCATGATCAGGGTGCTTTTTTCTGTAACTTTTAAACGTCAGTGCCCCACTCCCGTTTTTCTCAATTATAGCTCCGTTTGTGGAAGCAAAAATCATAGGTCAAATGTATGTCATTTTTTCTGAAGAATCCAAATCCGCAATAAAAAATGGGGGTTCCCATTGAAAATTTCAAAGTTGCCCCACCCCTTCTCCTCCGGAGGGGGGAGGGGGTCAATTTTGGTATCATTGGATAGCTTTTCTAAAAATATTGAATACGTGTTTTTTTATTTTTTGATCCGAAGTGTACTTCTCGAGATATTGCGCCGTTCCAAAACTTTCTAAACACCTTGTATATGGTCACCTAATTTTCTTTTGCCTGCTCTTTTTAAAGTCAAAGTACAAAAAAATCGAAGATTTTACTTGCTTGAATTTTATCTATTAACCTATATATGCTAAAGATCATTCAGAAGATCTTCTCAAAACGGCTTGAATGCATATAATTTATAATAATTTGCACCCATCTATGAAATTCGCTAAATGAAGATTTTTCTTTTGACGTAATACTTTTACGGCACATATTTCCCTATATTACTCACGTTTCTATTTATTATTCAAGATATATGAAGCACGGCGTTCTTTTTCAGAATGCAGAACAGTTCAAAATCTAATCGTCGCCATCACAAATCAACGCATCCTCCCCCTCCATCGATACCGTGCACTCAACAGGTAAGCAACATACATCCATACACAACCTCTTCCAGTGAATCCTTTGGCGAGAAACTCGGTGAGATTGGCGATGTAGTTTGGCGATAGTTCAGGACATCCCCAACCCCTGAATACTGCAACCACTGCCACCGATCCAGAACTAAATCTTCTCCGCGATATGATGTCAGTATAACGGAAAACGCCTTAGTGAGAAGGAGAGTTGTATTTTTCCTGCTGAAGTGCACGGGGGAAAAAAACTTCTCCATGCGAGTGTACCGATGGATTTTTAATTTTTGATGTGATGTGACGGTGTGATTTTCTAATGGATTTATAAGTGATTCAAGAAAAAAATTGTG